>VXBQ01008003.1:324951-387777 GCA_013400175.1 Phainopepla nitens | reverse complement strand
AAGGGAAGGGAAGGGAAGGGAAGGGAAGGGAAGGGAAGGAAAGGAAAGGAAAGGAAAGGAAAGGAAAGGAAAGGAAAGGAAAGGAAAGGAGGAAAGGAAAGGAAAGGAAGAGCTGTGTGTTGTTTCTGTATGTGCTGATATGAAATCTGTACTGCACGCTTAGTCTAGTACTGGAGTCAATGTTTTATGACCATTTCAGTTTACAGTTCAGTACAGACAGTGACAAAACAGCAGAAAGCCAATATGTCCCTGTGATATTCCAAGCAGACAAGGGATGGTGGTGCAGTTTACTTTTGTATCTTATTTTGGCATTTTATCCAGGAAATACAGGCTTAGTGAATACCTTACTGTGAAATGCAGACAATGGCAAAAAAAAAAAAAAAAAAAAAGATNAAAAAAAAAAAAAAAGAATCCAGAAGAATATGGATAGACAGATGCCAGCTCTCTGAAAGGCAGGTTTAACCAGTGCAGGCATGCTCCCTCTGTGACTCCAGCTTAGCAACTATCATCCCCAGACAGGGTAAGCTTAGTGAGCATCATCCCCAGATCTGCCCTTGGATCTCCCACACTCCAAAGTGGTGTAAATTTGCCATTACATGGTTTTGGGTGGCCATTGCCTGCAACAGAAATGAACATAAGCTACCAATAGCTGACATTCCTCTTTGGCACTCAGGAAGCCTTAACAGCACCACAGTTTAGATCTGCTCTTGTGGTACACAGTAGCTCATGAGCTCTCTGGGCTCTGAGGAAGCTGTGAATCCACTTCTCCTCTGGAGGATGGAAGAAGTCTCCTCCCTAGCAGCTCCATGATGGTGTCATGGGCAAATTTCTGCCTCTCAGGAATACTTTGGGGCTAATCTGTGAACTATAAATTATTACCCTGCTTGGGTAGTCCTTCAGTCACTAGCATCCTGCCTTTTCCAGTTCTAATACTAGCAACTTTCTTCAGCAGCTTGAAGCATTTTCTGTCACTGCACTTCCTTTTACCTGGCAATCTGCATCCTGCTACCCAAACCTTTGACTTCCCCTACACCTGAATTAATCAAATGAAGTTTATTTCAGGTATTTTCTCCCCTGATCTCATGCAAGAAATACAGAGCATAACACTTAAACTAACACTATTATTTAGTTTACTTCAACTCTTTGAATAGCAAAATTTATAGATGGGATTAAAAAAAAGAAGAAATAATTAGCCCCAAAGCTATGGAGGCTCTGATGGCTGGAAAACTTCACTTTTCAGCAGCTGCAATTCTGCGGCAGTTTTCAGAACAAAAAAATCCTATGACCCTCTAGTTCATATTTCTGCTTTGGAAACACCCAGCAAGAACACCCAGTCTCAATAGGCAAAACCAAGGTTTTTAGTTTATGGAAGAGAAAAATGAGAAGCAAGTATATTAAGGAGAGCACTAGGATGCCAGAAAAAGACAGAAACAGGACTCAAATTGAAATGCAAATCAAATGTCCTAATCACAAGGCTGACTTTTCATACTGAGGACTTAAACAATTTAAATGTTTTTTTGAGAAAGAAAAAGCTAAGTGTAGAAGAAAAACTACAGAAGATTATGTAGGACTGTCATTACTGTCCTTTTCACTTACTGACCATGTTGGTTAATGTTGTTCCTTCAGATGCCTCACTATGTCATACAGCATTGAGTGAAATGTGCCTGATAAATCAGCCACTGTCTCATAAGGTACTTAATTTTTTTTTAGCCGAAGAAATTTTAATTATTCTAATCTCAGGGAAATAGTCCTGCAGGAAAATTTCTCATTTATCTAAGTATTGATTTAAAGTGACGAGACTCAGAGGGAGTCATTTTATAAAATGAAAATTTAGAAATGAGTAAACTGAATTTGAGAACCTGGTCTTAAAAAAAATATTTTTAAAAATGGTCAGCATTTGAAGGAAGCAAGGAAAAAGCGTGTGTGTTACCTGCTGCAGGAGCAAACTTGTTCCAGTTTTCAACCAGGCTGACCAGCCAACTTCCCTTTCAGAAGGCCCTGAGACTGAACTGCTTGTGGACAGCTTTTTCAAGCACAGTTAAAGTTTAAACAAAGCCCAAGAGAGCTCAACAGAAGTGTTTGTATAAAAAACACTTTACTGAAAACTGGCCTCCAACTGCTGGTGACGTGTCAGGGAGCTTATGTACAAAAGAACTCAAATAAAATATGTTTTATAAAAATAGGTAGATATCATATGTCTCCTAAACCAAGGCTCTCTTGAGGGTATTTTTGGGCCTCTGAGTCAACAAGCATTTGTCTTCCTCCTTAAAATGTCTTGCTTCTCTTTTCCAGCCAGTCTCCTTCTTCATGCCCCTGTATGGGTGTTTTTCCAAATGACCTCCACTCTAAGTCTTCGTGCATTTTAATTACCTTGAGGTGGAGTCCAGAATGTTAATGATACTTTAATACATTAAATCTCTGATTAAGTTAGGTGGGCTCTTTTTGCCTCACTTCTTTAGTGAGAAAGATTTGTATTCAGCACATTAAGTTTTAATGCCTGACAGCTGAAGCTTAATATCTTTTCATACTTTCAGAGATTAATTTAGAGTCATTGAAAAAAATTTCAGAATTATAATATAAAGAACTGAAGATCTTATGGAGTAAATACATCCACAGAGGAAAATTATGTGTATTTATGCATAAATTTGCCATTAATTTTATTTTAAATTCTCTGATATTTTTTCTGTTGTTCTTATCAAACTTGTTCTTAGTCCTTCCTTGGTGTGTATATTTGAAACCATAGACACCTTTCTGCTGGTTTAGGGGATTTAAAATGAAGCTGCTTCAATAGCAGAGTGATAGCATTGCAAACTGTGCATTTCCTTTGCCATAATTTCCAATGCTCTACCCAGCTCAGCTTTATTTAAAATGAGAGGAGTTTTACACTGATTACAAATAGAATTGACTGGAAATTTTTTCTTAAGTCTTTATCCACTCAGCATATCCAATTCTTTCTTGACTGACTAGAAATCCATGATAAAACTCACTACCAAATATATTTTCTCCTGAGTTTGAGCAGTAATTCCATAATGAGTTTAGTGACTCTTAGCATTACAAAATTTTGACTCATTCTTACATCTGATACCTTTAGAAATATTTCTGCCTTTACGGTATGTCACTCATGAGCAATGAAAGCATGATGATTTGGAGAACAAAATTCAAATTATCTCAAAAAAGTAATTGTCAAATTTTCTTTACCTCCAACTCAAACACTTTAAATAAGCTTTCTTGTGCTTCTGTGTGTATTATGCATTATTGATGAACACAAGCACTACAACTCTGGAAATAAAATGTGAGTATTTAAAATACTAAGCTTGAGAAATAAAGATAAAATCTCTCAGAGGTACTAATTACTGAGACTGAAAAACATAGTGTGGTAGGGGCTGCAAGAACAACTCAGAGCTGTTTTACTTTTCCATGGTGTAAGTCAAGGAAAATATTACCAACTGGAAGAACTATAAAGGAATGGAACAAGGCTTCTTTCAAACAGATTGTTTTATTTGACTGTGAGAACAATTTGAGAAAACAAAATGCATACACCAGGACCTCTTGACTACCTTAGTTACATCAAAACAACTGTGTAAACCTTTCCTGAAGTGTCTGTTACAAGGTATGTATGTAATTAAAGCCCAGCACTGCATCAGGGTTTTGTATGATAGGACCACCACTGCCCAGCACCACGCTCAAGGTTCAGTGTAATCTGGTTTTGCCCACAGGATCTTATATTGACTGTAAGCTGTCTTAGGACAGGGAGGGGTTCTTGATGCTCATATTTATGTGGAGAAAGATATGGGACTGATGCCTCTTTAGGTATCAACTACACAAATAGCTCTTGGTGCTGCTTTCAACAATATGGCTTAGCTGAGAAACCACAGATGGGTCACAAGTGCCTGTGGTCTTCAGTAAAGGACAGAGTTTAAAAGGGGAGTATTCAGTAGCATGTAGGGAAGGAGAAGTTAAGACAGCAAAATGGTGCTATCCACCACAGCCTCGACACTGCAGCACTTACCTAGAGTTATCTGAATACACACACAGCCAGGGGATATCTGCTTCTGCTGAGCCCTGTTAGTTTTGCAAATACAAAGAGCTTTTGGCATGAACTATGCACGGATGACTGCCTCGGAGAGGTGTCCTGAGCAAGAAGAGGTGAAGTAATACTGTTTGTTTCCTTTTTTCACCTCTGGATGCCTATCCTGAGAGTCCTTGTGCATATGGAAGTAGTCACCTAATCTTCCACTGAATTATTTGTGTGTTGCATCAGTGTTTGCAGGTTGAGGACTTATTGGACAAGGTCTACATCTGTTATCAATTTTTCTCAAAAACTAAAAGTGAATGATGATGATTTTGCCCTGAGTCTGAAAAGATTGATGCATTTTCACTGTTCATTTCAAAACAACTTGTATCAAAAAATTTTCTGCAACACATAACAGTCATAATACATTTTTATGTTGTCAACAATGAATCAAAACAAGTCTAACAACCACATATTGCTATGGACAGCAGTCAGATTACTAGCTCTGTTTGCCAAGTGTGTCCTAGAGCTCCCTGCCAACACCACTTCTGCAGGAATGGCAAGCCTGCTACATTCAATAATAACTTGGAATTAGATAAGGAGATAATTACATAAAGGACAGGAAGGAGAGACAAGGGTGAAAACCAGACATGTTGGGTCTGATCAGCCTCATACTTGATGTGCAGGCAGGTGGATGGTCACCGCCTCACCACGGTGCAATCTGCAGCATCAGAGAGGTGCCAGCAGAGGCTGATCTCAGACCTGCTTGAGGAGCTGTTTCCTGTGTTCCTGGGACATCTTCTTCCAAGAGAGAATAAATTACAGTATTTGCCCAGGAAAGGCAAGGTAATGAGAACAGAGCAAGTGAAATGTTTAGGCAGGCTTTGGATGAAGTCTTGGAAACTGGCAGTTTGCCTTCATGGCTCTTTTGTCTATATTCAGTTTTATGCACTTTCAGGGAATTGTGTATTTCTCAAATTTCTTATTAAAATTTTGCAAGAATAAAATAAGAAATACATTAAGATACCTTTAAACCAGATTTTAAAGACCCACAGACCTACTAAAAACTTGTAGTGATTTTTTTTTCATATAAAATCAGCAAATTTGGCTCCAGAGTAATGTTTTTCATGCATTTCTCAGCATTTCAATGCTGTTAATAATTTCAAATATAGTTTTAAAAATACATTGGGTTTAATAACAAAGGTAACTTTTTTTCCCTTATTCATAGCCATGGACTAGGCAGCATCAAAAAGTGTTTTATGGGCCAGAGCTTCAGCTGAAAGTTGACTTAACCACCTCCACTAATGGATTTCAATATTGTTTGCCCATATTTTCTCATGTAAACATTTTCTCGTGTAATTAGAGCTTACAAGATGAGAACAGTGATTCCATATCTGCATTTATTTGTTGCAAATTTTCATTATAATTTTCCTGTCATTCTGTTTAAGTAAAATTCTATTGTTGTGTTTATGAGCACTGTATTCTGCCACTCTGGTATTATAAATTAATATACCATATTAAAGTCACAAACTGTATAGGAATTTGCCTGGTACTGAGTGTTATTAAATGAGATGATGTTTCAAAAATTCTGGCTCTTAACCTATGAGACACAGGCATGAGTTCATGATATTTAAGATGTACTATTAAAAACAAAACAAAACAAAACAAACCCAAAAACAAAAGACCTCTACAACATCAGTCTAATATTTACTCCCCATAAAAAATTAAAAATTACAAAGCATTCTGAGACCCAAAGTACCTAGTACCTGCTCTTATTTGGGAATTAGTGCTCCTAGGGTATTCCAGCTAACAGAGTTTTAAACAGCAAGAGAGATTTAAAGAACATGTGCAAGCAAATAAACAGTTGTGCTTATTAGATGATATTTTGGGGATTTTTCTCTAACGGTTGTCTGTGTTCACTAATATTCCTGTGCTAATGAGACTGATCCTTATCTAAATAATAAATCAAGCTGGAAGAAGACAAATCCCGTCTCTCGCTCTTACTTCAAAGTCCCTGATATTTCCCACAATATCCCACCTGAGAGAGAACAGAGGTGACATGAGAAAAAATTCTGGTTTGGGTTTAAGTGTATTTACTGAATATTACTTATACCAACCTTAACAGCAGTATACCTTTCAAGTATCTTGAGAACTTGCCCTGCTTTGCAAGCCTAGTTCTTGTGCAGTGATTGCTCCTTGTAGCTTCTGAGTAAGATATTTGGGCTCTTTCAGAGCTCCAAAAACAAATCTGCTCCCTTGAAACAAATTATTTTGCCTAGAAAAAGGCTGACAGGGAAACTAAATTAAACCAGTGCAGTTGCTGGTGGGTTTGTTTGACTGTTCAGAACCTGGTCCACAGCCTTTTGAAAAGATTTACCTCAGGTCTGGAAATGGCTACAAACTCCATCTATGCAAGAAAGGAAAAGGACAAGGACAAGGACAAGGTGACCCCTAGTTCAAGACTGGTCTCATTACTAGAGGTGAGAAATTTTTGGTAGATACAGGTACCCACAGAGATTTGCAACAGGAGAAACAGATTAGGAAGTGACATCCCTCCATACTTTGACATACAGCCACTGCAGGTGGACAGAAACAATAAGCATGAAAATCCACTTGTGATATCTTTTGGATGGCTTATTGCACATCTGCTGGTATAGTGCCTAATTTACACTTCAAATACTCTAATTTCCCTTGTCAGTTCTTCTTTGTATGGTGCATTTTACAATGTTAAGACAATTGAACTTACTTCTAAAGGAGATTACTGTTGTTGGACCTGAAACTTTCACAAGGTCTTTTCAGTCAGTCACCACAGCCATTCCCATTGCCCCTTGCACCATGGTACACTTTCAGGGACAGGGAAAAAGAGGAAATATCTGCCAAATAATCTCTGAGGTACCCTCTACATATGTGCAGTAATTTCTTTCTGTCCATTGCCCTTCTTGGACATGAGTCAGCAGTGAATCTGCTTGAAATATTTTCTTCTCACACATTTTTTGGAGCAGTAAGTCTCTCTTACAGTCAGATTTCAGTTAATTTCATAAATGAGGCAGCTGTTCCTTTTTTTTACTGTCCTGCAAAATGCCCATTTTTAGACAAGAGTGATCTGGAACATCCTGTGGTTACTTTGGAAACTTTCCTTTGCATGCGCTGCTGGTATCTTTGGTTCAACATGGTGAAGATTACACAGAAGTAGATGTTTATCAAGAAAGATGTCAGCTGTTTGAGCCACAGCTGTACTGCTTTAGGCATTACAGTGTTTGAATCAGGCTTTTACACTGTCCTATGCAACTGAGCTCCACTCTCCAGCTGTTTGCTCCTGGTTTACCACAGCCCTTTCCTGTGGAAGGTGTCATGTCACAGGTGTCAGCCAGGAAGAGAGGCAGAGAGCTGTACCCTCTGTACACAGGCAATGCTTCAGTCTTCTCCTGTTATTACTGGTTTTGTACTGCACCCACTTCTATCCCTTGATATGAAATAGCAGAGGTGGTTCCACAGTCTTATCAGTTTCTCCCTCCAGTGAATGATGGCATAACCACTGATCTCAGACGGAAAACACAACTGAGTGTTTGTACCCAGCCTACCCCGTCCCCCCAGGGTGTCATTCACCTCAGCTCGCAGCCTGGGCACCCTGGGAGCCCTCTAGCCCAGGTAGGAAGGCTTGTCTTTGGAGATCTTCCTGATGATCTTAGAGCTCCACCAGGGATTCCCTTTCTGTGGCCACTCTGGATAGGTCAACATAATAATTTGACTTTCCCTGTCCCGTCCCTGATGGACTTGTTCCTTGGAATGAATTGTTGTATGTTCATTTGTTTACCTCTGTTGTATAAAAAAATACCTCTGCAAGTGCAATTTATAACAGAGAAGGTAGATCTTCCAAAACTGCTAGCAAGAAAACAGAGCAGGAATGAACTGCTCAAAATAACTGGTCTGTGACCTGGAGTTGTTCTGTTGAACAGTGGTGCACCTTTTGCTGAACAGTAATAATGAGCCACCCTGTTGAGTTAAAGCAGTGGTCCTTCTAGCCTTATTTGTGTAATGATCTGCAACAGAAAAAAACAGCTACGTTTTAAGAATGGAACAACATATCCTTTATATAATGCCCCAGCTTCACAGCAGTTCATGATCCTCCTGAAGCACAGGTTCCAGCTGCACCTTCATGCTGAGATGCTGATGACAGAACTTTTTTCTTTCTTCATCTGAATAATTTTTGAATTCCCAGAAGTTTTTTGCCTGCAAAGTTACCTCTGACATTAAGTTTTCCAGTTTAATGTTCCATGATTTGGGGTAAGTGGTTTTTTTCTATTTCATTGTTTTACAATTCTTGCTACTTTTTAAATTATGTCATTTTTCATTTATGTTCACCTCTCTACACTATTGTGATTTTATGGAGTTCATAATGTCACAGCTGAACTCTCTCTTTTCTGGGCTTGAAGGGTACATTTTTTTTTACAACATGCTTTATGGGGGCTTATTTGCAAAGGCTTCCTTGAGATGCTAAAACTGAAGAGCTGTACCTCCTGTCCTTATATCAGGAAGGATTTTTACCTTGAGATGATGGTACTATTCCAAAATACAGATTCTAAAGTATCTTGTAACAACAGAATTAAACTATTGCAAGAGTCTATCACCGAACTTCAATGTGCACATGACAATGCAGAAGAATGAGCACTTCAGCTTTTTTATTATTTGCCTTTATACTGGAGCAGTATTTCTTCAAATCTGTCTATATCTATCTATCTATCTATCTATCTATCTATCTATCTATCTATCTATCTATCTATCTATCTATCTATCTAATCTACCTACCTATCTCAGAAAGGATTGTCTAGATTATTTGTCAGTTTATGTACAGTTAAATATTACAAAAATGCATAAAGTTCATTCTTACATTGCACTTTAATTACAAGGTTTTCAGTATTTTTTCTGAAGGTTCTACATCTAAGTGCTCAACAACCCTTGAAAATATGATCAACTAGATGTGTAAAATAAGAAATTATAACTTATTAATATTTACAGAAACCTGAACTATTTTTTATTGTTTAAAATCTAACAAAAGCATTTTGTTGCCTTAGAAAAACCCATATACACATTGATAAACTGGTGAGGCTTCTGTTTTCCCCTGAGTGCATTGCTATGTGTTGTTAATTTTCGGAGAAAGCTGTTTATGGACTCAACATCTGTGAGTACATCATTACGTATGATGTACTCACAAGCCTTTGTAATTAAATTCAACTCTTTGGTAGAAATAGGATCAGATTTACCAGATGAGGCAGCAGAACCCTGTAGTCAGAATTCGAGGGTTTAAATATCATAGCACTCTTTTCTGCAAATGTGCCTTGAAAAATAATTTGCTAGTTTTCTCTGAAGAAATTCCCTTAAAGTGGATCATTTAGAACTGGTTGAATGGTAAATAAATGAAGAAATAAATATTTCTAACCAAACATAATATAATTTGCAATTAACATTATTGATCCTCTTCCAAAACCAGTTTGGGTCTTTTTGCAAATTCCTGTAGCTTTTTAGAACAAAATTGAATGTGTAGAAGTATTATTTGATTGTGTTGTCTATGCCAGAAATGCAAAATAGGAAATATAAACAAGAAATATCTGAATTCCAACACCAGCATTTCTACAAAGCCTCTGCCTGTTTTCATAAAAGGTTTATGAATTTTGCATGTCCCATTTGCCATATGACCAATCTGAAATTATTTTTGACCCAGTTAAATACTCACTGAAAACTTAAATGGCTCCAGCAAACCCCTATGCAGACCTTTGTTTAGATATCAAAAGATGGGTTAAATCCTAACTTAAGGCAAGCACATTTGAAGTATCAACCTTTCTGCCTGTGTTTCAATGCTGCTTCCTATAAAATTATGAGAATAAATTTAACCATTCCCATAGGATTTTGGCAGGATTCATCAGGATGTCCCTGTAAAACTGAAAAGCACTGGTCCAACAAACATCTTCATCACAAGTGTTTATCTTTGCTGCTACTTAGCTCCAAAGAAATGAAATATTGATTGTCTTCCTAGATTGCTTTAACCCTTTCTCCTTTCACTGCAGCAAGTGGTGTTCATAGAGCAGAAATTACTGAATTAACCTCTTACTGGACATGGTCACATTATGCCAAGTGGGTTTTTTTAACAAATTCTTAATGATTTTTAGCAAACTTCTAGTGTTTGGTTTGGGTTTTTTCATTTAAAAAGAAAAGCTCTGAAAATAGCCCTATTCATTTCAGTGGGGAGCTTTTATCTTGCATACAAATGACGTGCCATGATCCCAGAGAGAAAACCGCAAGGGAAACTTAAATTGATTATCGGTGTGTAGGAAGACGACATTGTTTAGGTCTTCTATAAATCTGGGTTTGGAATAAGCTAGATCAGTTTGTTCATTCTGCTTCTAGCTTGAGATTTCTTCTCTGTGATTTATTCATAAAGGGCTTTATTAATGGGATATTCAAGATCAACACGTCTGCAGGCTGGGGAGCACCTTTGGTGCACCGCTGAGCAAATCAGTGTCCATTGAATATGGTGATGTTTAGAAGCACCTTTAAAGCTTCAAAACCATCAATATCCTGCAGTTTAATGTCACCAAGAAAGAGCTCTTCATATCTGCAGAATGACAGTCTTGCTTTCATGCTTTCCTTTCCCCAGTTGTAATTCTTATGCTCTGAACTTGATATAATATTTCTCTATTATTTTAAGAGTAACTTCCAGAAATAACTTACAATTAAACAAAATAATTAGGTCCTGAAAGAAAAATTTAATGCTTTGCATCTGGCGAGGACTATTAATCTCTCCCAGAAAGGGCTGCAGACACATCGGACATCAGCAGCTAAGATGAAGTGCCAAGGCTGTAAAAACTGAGATGAATGACTGTTTTGCTTAAGCCTGTCTGCTGTTTATGGGGCTAAGAGGGGCTTAGCTTCTGAGTGATAACATACCCTGTATCCACCCACCACACTTTCACTTGGACTCATTTTCACACATTTTGAAGTAGCTCTTTTAGCACTCTGTTCCATGAATATTGCTTTAAAAAATGGTTTGTAAATACCTTACATCACTCATGTTTGTAATGGCATTTGTGCCCTTTGTGGTGCAAAAAGGCAACTTAATCATTCCAAATGCCACATCATCTTGGCTTCCCACTGAGAAATCTGCCAGTGTTTGGAGGCTTGGCAATATGACATTACAGGCACTTGAACCGCATCTGCAGCCCTTTCACGGGCTGGCTGAACAGGGAGGGGGGAAGAGGAAAGGCATTTTTAATGTATGGTTCAGTGTTTAGACCTGAACTGAGACTAGGAATAGGGAGATCCAGTAAGAAGTGATAGAGAGTAACATGCTGCAAAAATTCCCAACACAACACCCACCCTGCTCCTGCCTTGTGTGAAAGGACTATGTTTTTCCCAATTACTCTGGCTGGGAAGTTTTGGACGCTTCAGCAATACCTTAAAAAGGAGGGGCCTACACAGGCTTCTGTTTGAGCCTTGGCATCCATTTGAGCCAACAACCTTATGTTGCTGTGATTGTTTGGCCAGGAGGAGCAAAACTGATGTGCCTCCTTTCCCTTGGGAAGCAGCCCTTTCAATCTCCTCTGCAAACTGTTAGTTGCAGCTGTGGCCCCTGGTGCTCTGTGCAGCAGGGCAATGCTGGACACTGTGGTCTGCCCATCGTCTGCCACCAAAATGCAATTGTAATTACAAGGGAAACTACTCAAATGTAGGTTTTCTTTATTTCCTCAAACCCAATTGTTATAATCACCAGGTGATTGTTGACGATGCTTCCTCCTCTCTGGCGTATCGTGCTGGTCTTCGCCCCTCAGCTACTGCATTTTTTCTGGGAACAGCATACAGCATTACTTGATTCTGCCACTCTGAGAGCTGGATGGAGTGTGCTCTTCCCTGGGGTAAAACATGGTTATCTTGGTGAATCTGATTTAGGTTCCCATTTGGTAATTTTGTTCTCTCTGGCTATAAGAAAAGTTGTAATTGGTGACTGAAGAGCTTCCTTAGAGCAAAACAGTGTTTAGGAGAATAAATAGAATTTAGAGAATACATACCTCACTTATTGATAGAAAACAACCTGTGCTCCTACCTGCTCACGAGGTAATTTGTGGTTTTTCATATGGAGGCTTTGTAAGGACAGATGTCTCTTCTACCTGATTGTCTCAGCCACAGTTTCCTGTCATGCCTCACAGATGCAGGGGTCCTTTCAAGGCCCATCCTACCACCAGGACCCAGCTGACCAGGCAAACTCCAAATCTGGATAAGCAAAACTAGTACATCACATTGGGCACAAGCTCTTCCAAGGGATCAGCTTGCTCTGCTGGGTTTGTGGTACCCTCTCGTTGCTGCATGCCGGCCCTGGCTGCTGCCCTGCCTCTCCCCAGCCACAGCTTCGTCTCAGGGTAGCAAAGAGCAGCACAGCAGTTTGGGGCTGCCAGCGTGGGGCAGCTCCCCTCCCTCACTGCAATCTGGAAAAGGATGCTGCATGACTGGCTTTTCCTTGTGCTCTGTTCCTGCGCCACATGGATGCTTTTAATGTGTGAGCGATGTTCTCTTATGAGGGAAAAAAGTCAATTTATTTAGATATGTTGCTGTTTTATGCTTCACTACCTTACTTTCAATTTCTGTTAAAATGCCAATATGAGATACTATCATTCTAACTCAAAAGATGTATTTAAATTACAGGCACAATGACTCCTGGCCTTTTTTTTGCCTTTTTTTTTTTAAGACCTGAAGTTATGTAAGAACCACTTCAGAGCATTTTAATAAAGTTCAGAAATATAAATTTAAAATGTATAGCTGGGAAGCAACAAGGAGACAATGTAAAGAAAAAGCAGAGACAAGACTTGACTTTTAACAGTATACCAGGTAAGGGGAATGGTAATCAGTTCTTGCATTCCAGCGGGAGTGTGATTCAGAATATTCCAGCTATCCAGGATCTAGTATCTTTATACACAGACATAGGAAAAATTTAAATACTCTTATATTTTCTCTCTAGTAAGCCACATAGTGTTGGACATACATTAATAAGTTGCTAAGCCATTGTTATCTTGGTACTGGCACTATGTTATTATTTTCTATTTGAAATACATAAAATAAAGAGTAATTATGTAATAATTAAACAAGAGAGGAAAATATGTGATCCTGGAAATTAATTATATCCATCCTTTGATAGTCTCTCTTATCTATGCAGCACAGGATACTGAGATTACCATTCTACTGAAATTTAGTCAGGAGACTACATGCACAGTATGAGATCCTCTAAGCTGAAACCCATTATAGCAGATAGTAAATGTGTAGTGAAATTTTATGGGTCTCTGATATTCACCAGATGAAATACAGATTCGATCTATGAAGCAACTTTTCAAAAACCTTAACTGCCCAACAACACAAGAGGAAATTTCTAAATGTCTGGGGGTTTTCCAGCTTCCTATAGAAACTGGCTGTTCATGGCTTAGATGATGCACTGTTCACTGTGTAAAAAAGTGGCTGATGGCCAGGTCCAGGGAGTGGTGGTGACTGGAGTTACATCCAGCTGGTGGCCAGGGAGGGGTGGTGTTTTCCCAGGGCTCTGTGCTGGGGCCTGTCCTGTTTCCTTCCTTTATCAATGATCTGGACGAGGGGGTTGAGTGCACCCTCAGTCAGTTTGCAGCTCAGACCAAGTTGGGCAGAAGGGAGTGTTGATCTGCTGGAAAGCAGGAAGGATCCACACAGGGATCTGGGCAGGCTGGATTGATGGCCAGGGCCAATTGCATGAGATTCAACAAGGCCAAGTGCTGGATCTTGCACTGCAGGCAGTGCTCCAGGCTTGGAGAATAGGGTCTGGAAAGCTGCCCTGTGGAAAGGGACCTGGGGTGTTGGTTGAGAGTGGCTGAACATGAGCCAGCTGTGCCCAGGTGGCCAAGAAGGCCAATGGCATCCTGGCCTTGATCAGCAAAAGTGTGGCCAGCAGGACAGGGCAGGGATTGTCCCCCTGTACTTGACAGTGGTGAGGCCACTGCTCAAATCCTGTGTCCAGTTCTGGGCCCCTCACTACAAGAAATCTTGTCTGTCCTCCATCCATTCTCTTTCTCTTTCTCTCAATCCACTTTCCTTTCTTTCTTAAGAAGTCGTTCAGATTTAGAGATATATTTTATTATTAGACTTTACACTCAGAAGTGTAAAGGGGCAGACAAGAAGGGGAACAAGCCGAATGAGAAAATTTCAACAAAACATGATAGTGGGCATATACTAAAAGAATTTTTCATTGATAGTGATTGTCAGTATAATCTCAAAGATGTTTTCCAAATTTGGAAATTCTGTTTTATTAATTTTCTGTTAAATTGTAATAATAAGTGTAGAAGTGTTGGTAACTTGATAATAAATATTGATGTAAGTTTGAGTCATTTGTGTTGCCAATAATAATTTGATACTCTAATGTTTTAATCAATAAAATTAAGAAATGCTTTCAAACCAATATGTAATACAGATAAAATAAGGCTTAAAAGGTTGTTCCTTGGCACTGTCCCTAAGGTGATGTTTCTGGAGACAGCAGAAACATTCTGCTCTGCCAGATGGTGCTAAAGATAAACAAGGTGTAAAAGAAAGCAGGCTGAAGCTTTGGTGGAAGAAAACACAATTTGTTTTTGGTAATAAAATACTCTCTTATTTTTTTGACTTCTGCTTTTCAAAGGCTGTAAGTGCTTGTAAGGATGTCAGTGTGATTAGTCAGAGGTGATTCTACCACAGGTCACAGGTACTATCCAGTCTTCCCAACCTCAGGAGGAGCAAGACTTGAGCCTAGGACTTACCTTCCTCACCAGCAGCTTCTATCACTTTCTAGCATTTCTAGCATTTTCAATCCTCTTTGGCCCCCACAGCCCTCAGCCACCCACACCTCATCACATTCAAGCTTTGTTTTCCAGCTGCTTAATTCTGCAATAACAGAAAGGACAAACTAGAACAGAACCAGTCCCTTCTGCACATTTCCATATGTGTACAGCTGAAAACAACAATATACTGAACAAACCCAGGTGGAGATACCAGAATTTTACACCTGCTTAAATGCATCACACTATAAATGCCTTGGGCTTTACTTCTTGATCTCCTTAACAAAGCTCTTTTCAACATGCTGTCAACTGAGAGAAATCTGGCAAGAGCTTGTGAAAATTACTACTCTCAGGAATACTTCTAAGGCATGAGTGGTCCTGTGAGTTTGGAGTTAGACAGTAAGAGGCAAATCTCAGTTTGTTTTAATCAGGAAAAATACCATGTTTACTGTTGTGCATCCTCAAATGCCCTTATTTTTATCTCTAATTTGTATTTCTCCCTTAGAAGAGAACTGAGCACAATCATTCAAGTGCAATAATTTTCCTACAACAGAATAATATTTTTGTAGCAAGTAACAACAAATGAAGTCTCTTTTGAGCATAAACAGATGCGGCCGAAATACCACACTGAGTTAATTAAAAGAGTGGATTCTCAATTGGATGATGGTTGTAGTTAATTACATAGGTGCTTGCCAATGGCTTATAGATAGCAGAACTTCTTGGCCTCGGACAATAGAACAGATGATTGCACAGCTACAGAGAGCATATGTTTTTCACTCCCCATGATTTGATTATATTGGACAAGATCTCATACAAGAAGCTTTTTGTTTGCATATTCTCCTATAACTCGTGGTTCATCCAGTCTTTCACAAGAGAGCCTGGCCAGTCAGACAGCTTCATTTGAAGACCATCCCTTTTCAGAAAAAAAATGACCTTCAAAGTCCAAAATCCCCTATCACTACCATTAGAGAAAAGGTCTTCTCTTACCTTTGTATTTTTTAATTTGTACCTTTAATTTGGTCTTTGAACCAATACTACTCATTATTCCGCTCATGCTGGATCTACTGAAGGTTTCTATCTCTACTCTCCCTGTCCCCACTTCATTTTTCTGCCTTTTTCTTTCTCTCTTCTGTGATACTTGTTCCTTCTTATCTGCACAGGTGACATGTGCATATTCTGTATACCTCTGAACACAGCAGAGGTATAAATTCTTGCATCCAGCAGGATCCTACAACTGCTTTTAAATGTCTAGTACTTGTCAGCAGTTCCTGGTGAGCATTGGGATCCTGTAAGGATCTCATGTTCTTGACAGAGAGCTACCATAGAATATGCTAAGCCTGGTGTGAGTCTCAATCCCTTTCCTCCTACAGCAGCCTTACCCAAGCAGTTGCAAATGCTCCAGGCCTTGCTCACAGACACCTTCCTGAAGAGAGGTGCCTACCTAGGAAGGTCTGACTCATTTTGTGCAGCTGCCTCTAGGTTGATGTTTGCAAACAAGAAGCACGCACAAAAGTCACTTAATTTCCTCTTCAGACAGAGAGGATTCAAAGACAAGTGATAACTGGTATTCAGGTTGTTAATAAATGCCGATCAATTTTAAATCAGTAAAACCTGTTACAGAGAAGAGGTTAATAGAAAAAATACCTTGTACCTTGCAAAGACAGGAGAAGAAAAAGTCTGGAGGCTGGTGGAAATAGAGGAAAAGGAGAATAAAGGTGACAGCTGAAATGAAGAGGCAAGTAGTATCTGGATCAAGAAAAGAGTTTGTCTGAGTAAAATTTACTAGCTTTGGCTTGTAATTTTAAGATTTAACTATGATGTTGCTTATCTGGTTTTCATTTGGATGTTTTTGGAGGTTTTTTTTGTTGGTTGAAGTTTTTTCCCTACTTGACAGCCTATTGCAATGAAAAACCTAAGCAAATCAGATTAGCAATTGAGACCCATGCATTTCACTTCCAAGGAAAATGCTATATAGATATCCAAAAATATGAACAGTCCTGTGTCCCAGTCTTAGAAGGTGTGGTAATCTGTGGATCTCACTCTCTGTTCCAGGCAGGATGTCACAGCCACAGCTGCCTGTGCATGGATTTGCTCAGGGCAATGTCAGTCACTCTTGTGTTTGCACTCTGCTGTTTCTCTGCTGCAGTTGCAGGAATTGCAGGAATTGCTGCCTGCCTTGGTGCCACACAAATGCTCTCTGCAGCCATGTCCTTTCCACTCTGCTCTTTGCATCACAGCTGCTTCACTGATATTTTATGGTGCTTTTCATTCTCTTTCCTCATGAATTTCATGATTGTGAGATATGATTTTAACTATAGCTTAGTGTCCTTAACACCTAGAGCTATTCAATACATTAGCCTGTTAAGACCTGCTGTTAAATAAGACTATGCACTGCATTTATGGGCTACAGTTAGGCTAAATTCAATTTCCTCCCCGTCCCAAGAGTGCAATGAACATTTTTGTTGCAGAAGCCGGAGTTAACAGTAGAATTCTCCCTCAAGAAACTAGTAGTTTCTCTCGTCTGCATAAATGAATAAAAATCAGGACTTCCTCACGGAGCTCCTCTCAGAACTTCTAGCCAGTGACTCATAGATTTCTATATCATTTCCTGCCCTCCAAATCTGTCTTTCCGTCCGTCCGTCCATCCATCCATCCATCCATCCATCCATCCATCCATCCATCCATCCATCCATCCATCCATCCATCCATCCATCCCAAAAAAGTAATTTCCTAAACCTTTACTTCTCAGGCCACATTTAGTGAATACTTCTTGGGTTACCACATGGTCCTGAAGCTGCCTATTAAATTTGAACTCATCACATAAAATATACTATTTTTCTGTAGATGATATGAATGATAAGTGGACTTGAACTCCAGAGAAGAGTAAATTGAAGGGGACAATTGGTGATAGAGTCATTAAATGCAAAAACAGCGATAATTTGGGCCAGCCAATTAGAGATGGCTGTAAATGACCAAAAGGTCACCTCAGTTTAGCCAGCTTTGCTGAAGGTCAAGCATAATTCCAGCAGATCCCTGCCCTATCTGCCAGACCCAGCACCCTTTCTCTGGGGACCCCACATGTCCAAGCAGGGCAGGCCTGGACCTGGGCTCCTGAAACAAAGGTTCTCAGCCTTTTGGCAACATCATTTATTTCAAAGCAGGGACCATTTCTTCAGTCTTAGCTTCTTTCATTGACTTCAAGGTCCACAAAAATTCTGTTTGGAGCAAATTTTGGATTTTTTTTTTCCCCGTTCAAAGAATATGAGCAATAACTAAGTGAAAATTAAATTCCTGGTGATGAAGAAATGTCCAGTTCTGGATGAATGAGCAGAAATTATCTGTGGCAGAAAAAAGCAAATGAGATTTAGCCATTGTGGGTTGGCATGTGCTCATCTTACTTGAGCTGCTGATGGTTATTTGGGGACAGGAATAAAACAAAGCTTTTCTAACTTGTAGGCATGGTGGTGTTAAAAACCTAAGTAATGAAAGTAAAGCTGTGGTGTGTTTGTGGTGGGGTTGTGCCACCAGGATCTGAAGAGCTCTGCTGTGCTGGTACAATCCTCTCCAAGCACTGCCTGCAAAAACACCTTCTTCCCACCCAGGAGGCTTCTCCAGCTCTCAGTGAGAAGGATGAGCCCACACTAAAGCAGGTGATCTAAGAAATACACAAGCTCATTCATTCCTAGCTTGAGCTCTTCTGAAGTACAGAGAAAGTAAAACAGGCCAAGATACCAAAAAGGAGTAGAGCTTCCCAATAAAAGCTTCTGAATATTTTAATACTGTGGTAGGAAGATATCCTTGTAAGGATAGGAAGGTGTATCCTTGATTTCCAGGTAACCTTTTGGAAAAAAAAAAGAAAAAAGAAATTTCCCCAAGGGAGGGAGAATTTAATGTTAAAAAAAGGTCATTAAGAAATTTCTGCATATTTTCTGCAGAATTTAGGTAGTCACAGCACCTTGTCAGTGACAAGTCCAGTGGAATAGGATAGGAAAACAGAATTCCTTTTCTGCTGCAAATAAATTTGTTATTCAAGTTCTCTTGCCAGACACTGTCAGCCAAGAAAATAACAGCCTGTTACAGAGTGCTTGTTACAGAATGTATTTACAGCTTAACTGCAATAATAAAATTCCCATAGCAGGACTTCAGTGGAAGTGCAGTTCTGCTTCAAATCCATGTGATACCAGACTCATGGGCAGAGTGGGCAGATTTGAGGCACTATTCCCTTTGTACATACCTACCTGATCATGTGCCAGGGCACACAAATTGCTGCACAGAAGCAAACCTACATGGTCTCCACTTTATTATTATTTTCTGCTTTGGGAGACAAAATACTTTACGAAAAATAACTTGGTTTTATGATAAGACATACCTTAAAGAATAAAAAGCAATTTATATTCTATTTATTTTTTTTCTTGTCTGCCTCTAATTTATCTACCGTGCATTCATCTACTCCCTCCTACTAAAACCAGATTTAATTATGCTACTGTTAGTGGCTGTGAAGCTAAATTCTTCGTGACTTTCATCATAGTCTGTGTCTTATCATCTCAGGGAGGCAAGAAGTGACTCACCTTTTTTCTTTAGGATGAATAAACTCATCTCCAGAAGATAAAAGTTGGCCCAGACTACATCTCATCCCTTGGACCAAATATAATGCATTTTCAAGTAGAGAAAATTTGCTAAAAATTGAAACTTTTCTCCCTGAGTAACCTGATTGATTTCAGCAGGACTGAGTCAAACAGAGTCAGGGAGCTGTGACTTGATACGAAAACATATTTTTGCTAAGAGAAAAGACACAGGGACAATTTTAGTTATGTGTGTTGGGCAATCACATTGAACAGGCACAAAAGGCATGCATCGCCCAGAGTATCAGCTGTCTGCATATAGATCTAATTATTCCCTTTCCTTTCTAATTCCACACAGGCTGAGATGAATAATTGCACTTTTATCACAGTGCATCAAATACCTGTCCTTTCCTTGCCCTGTATTTTGCCTCACTGTACCTTGCCTTTGCCTTTTCCCATCACAATTCAATATTATGGTAAGTGTAAGATTGTTGTTCAAAAAGTTTTAAGAGTGACTATATTGTTAAAATAATACCTGGAGGTTCTGCTTGCTCTGTTCCAAGAGCTCCTCTAAAAACTTGATTCAAATTAACAGCAGAAGTCCTGTGTTTTGCTTGAAGTCAGACATCTAAGTACTTTTTCTGTTTCCAAAAATTGTGGTGTATTTTCTCTGGTTTGTCCATTTCCATTAGTGTTTGATAAAGTCTCCATGGCCTGTGTGCAGCTGCTGTTTGCATCATGTGTTTCCAGTACCTTCAATGACTTTATTTCTCCCTAAAGCAATCCCAAAATTCAGAGTGATGGAGGCTTTGTGGGTGATGCTGATCCTGAAATCAGTAGATGCTCCTTCATACAGCATCCTACACTGCCGTGAAGTGACCTGCCAAGTCTTGGCCTGCTGACCAATGTGCAGATGCCTCTGTCGTTGTTTTCTCCTGACAGCTTCTGTTCTGTGACTAAAAAGGATTTTAGCCCTTGCTCTGTGCTGCTGGTCTTCCTGCTGGGCTTGCTCTGATTCCTGCACCCAGCAGCCGTGGTCCTCCACATCTCAGATCCAAGAGAAATGCTTTATTTCCCCCAAGCCTGCAACTTTCCATGTGAAGGTCAAAGAGAAAAGGGAGTGAGATGAGGAGGTGAAAACAGGACAGGTTTTTACTCTGAGACAGTGAAAAGTGTTGTTGCCTGAGCACTTTACAACCTGGGTAAAGCACTGGCAGGTATTCTGAGAAGAGTGATGGGGATCATGAAGAAATCTCCCTGAGGTTTTTTGGTGCTTCTGGGTGGTTGCACAGCTTGTTCAGATGAAGTTAATCAGTGATTTATGCACAAATTTATGTTTATTTGAAAAGCTAGTGGGTTCAATTTTCATCAGAAACTCTCATTATCTATTTACAATGATACAACTCTGAGTCTTGCTTAGAAAAGTAACACTGAGTTTAGTTATGTCATGCCAGTATATTTTCTCTCTTTCTTCTATTTATAATTTAGAAATCCTGAGCATGTCACATTTTTCTGCAAGTCAACAGACCCTGTTATTTGCAGTTACTGAAAATAATATTTTCACTACAATAAAGATGGCAGCAATCTGCTTCTGCTTGTTAATGAAATGAAGTGATTCACATCTAGAAAATGAGAATTCATAGCTCTGAAGAAAGAATTGTCATTGCACAGCAGTAAACAAAATGAAATTTAGTTTCAACTGTTTACAAGTGGAAGCTTAGGAGCTTAATTGGAATATTTTAGTGGGTGGGGGTTGGATTTTTTTTGGTATTTTTTTTCCTATTAGCACTTTTTGTCTTTTGTTTGTCCTATTGTACATCATCGTCTTGATTAATATCTTTTTTTGGCCTGAATTCTGTCTTACTTCACATAAGAAGGCACTCATCAAATAATATTTACATTAATCACATCTAGATTTATCGTTTTCCTCCTTTCACATTTTCTCAGGTGCTTAGAGGAAAGGATAAAAATAAATGGTTTGACATGATTTCTAACAAGACAGAGGAGACAGGCCATGGCTGTCAAGGCAAGTGACAGCCACAGACAAGATACACGTCGCTTTGTTCTCCCCTTCAAAGCCTTCGGTTCATCCCTAGCAATCACTCTTGATCGCATACCAGATAACCGTCTCACCCGGGGGTTTTTTGACAAGCAGGTCTCTCAACAGGCTGAGATTTTTCCTTTTTGTATGACAATCATGTCATGTGTGTACAAAAGCACTGGACCAGCACCCGTTTGCTCCTGTTTGGGCTCCCTGTGTGCTTTTGGGTGTTGTCGCTCAGGCAAGAAATCATCTCTCTTTGATTTAGCTGTCACACCTGGCTTCCCTTCAGACCATATGGAGAGAGGAGGGAAGCCCCAGATGTGTCTGTCCTGGGGGAATTACCCGCCAAGTGCTAATAGGTTGCTCACATTGTTGCAAAGATTGCCCACTTAATTATCCCTTACTAGGTCAGGTATCATTTATTAGGCCAGGAAAACGCATAAGGAAAGATATTTGTAAAAACTTGTATACAATGATTACCCTGAATTAATTCTGAATGAGATTTTCTCATGTTATTTAATTAACTGTTTTAAGAAGTGTTTTATTTTGAAATGAAAGCTCATTTATTACTAGCAAAATGAGCAAAAGTAACATATTTTGTAAACATTTAGAAGTACTACAGTTTTGCACCTTCAAACCATGTAATGATACAGATACAGATGTAACTGGCAGCTCTGCAGTGAAAAGTGCCGGTAAAGTTTTAGTGTTTAGCTGCCAAATAATGTTTTCCATTATGAAGTTAATTGGATTAAATGTCGTTTAGTTTAGCTGTAATTTACCTGGTGATTTAGTGGGTCAGATTTTTACTTTTATATCACTAACATCAAAAATGTTTTTAGATGCTTTCATCCAAAAAGTAAAGGAACAAGTCCCTTCCTTGGTTGTTTAAACTCTAAATGTAATTGTGATCTCCTTCCCCGAGCTGGAAGTGATGGAAAAGGGAAGGCAAACTGTTGCAACAGTAGGACAGATTGTTTTTTTATGAGTGTGTAGCTCCAAAGGGAGTCAGGGCTCTGTGCAGGGGAGTTGGGAAGCTTGTCCCCATAAGGTGAAGCAGCAGCTCCTGGAGGAAATGGCCTCCAAGAGACAACTCAGGTATTGCTAGGACATCCTCATTCCAACTGTGACAAGCAAAACAAACAATTGCTCTCTCACTGCCTTTTCAGAGGTTTGAAAAATCTCCTGAATCCTCTCTGCCATGACTATCACTTGCCTCATTCATAAATCAGTATGGAGACAGCAGAAGAGCTTTGCATCAAATGCACTTGGTGCAGGGGCTTGGAGCAGAAAAGTCTGCATGGGGTGTCTGCACTCAAATCCAGTTTGCTCTATTGTGACCACCCCTAGGAGTACTGACTCTATTGCTGCTTAGCCAGCTAGTTCTTGTTGCAGATGTCATATGAAGTATTGCTGCAGTCACTTCTCATAGATAATGGAGGTCATACTCGTTTATGATTTTAAACACGCTATGCTTTCAGGGCAGATGAGGCAAAATGTGCCTGACAGTAGATTTTCTCCTTAATCGAGTGGAAAAGACTGTGCTGAAAGCCCAAAGCTGAAAAAAGTCAGAATTTTTCAAGACAGAGTAGGTGCTCAAGCACTGGAACAGTTTTCTCGGAATCAGGATGGATTTCTAGCACTTGACCATAAGGATGGGACCTATCTGATCAAATCCTGACAGTGCCAATGGGTAAACAGCCAGTCACCTTCTTTTCTCTGATGTGGAGAGGGAGACATACTGGGGACCCAGTCTGTGTCAGTGGACAGTGGAAGTAGGCATATAAATTGTAAGAGAAAAGTGCCCATTTTCCCCCACTGACTGTAAAGAAATTGAATTAATGTAAAAAATTAATTGTAATTAAATTAATTAAAGTTTCTTCTTATTGTGCTGCCATAACTCAAGCTTGATACATGGGGTTAGTAAGATAAGGACAGTGCAAAGCTCTGATGTTGGTTTCAGGCAGAAGCTCAGACTGGATGATGGTTCTCCAGTGGGATAACCATCTGCAAGGAAAAAAATCTGCACCAGGAAAACCCCAAGAGGCACAGGAGCAGGTAAATCTTAACAGTACAGCTAGAAAAGTGGAGAAGTTACCACCAGTATGGTCAGAAACAGAAACTTCAAATAGCAATCACAGTGGAAATTATGAGTTTAACTCAATTCTCCTCTTTAATGAGATTGTTCTAGAGAACTGGACTGTCAAGGTCCATGGAGCAGAGGAAGATATTAATAAGGACAAAGAGAACAAAAAGGGTGTTGATTTAGTGCACTGACTGGAAATTGAAATTATGACTGAAACCAAAATTGATAGAAAAGCAAATTACTTAGGAAGCACTTCAACCAAAAAACAAACAAACAAACAAAAAAAAGCTAAAGTCATAACAAAAATGTTTTATTTGGCAAATAGAAATGGAAGTAATAAATAAATAGCTAGTTTCAAAGGTAGCTTTTATCATAAAACCCTAGAATGGATTCACGCACAAACATCTTGCTCTGTGGACTACATGAACATATAATATTGTTATCTATATCAGAGGAGCAATAGCTTTGCATGATTTCCCTGCCTTCAGAATAATGTTCACTGAACTGAGTGTAAAAACCCAAGGCAGTTCTGGAAGGTATTTCCTGCACCAAATCTGCAGATCCTCATTTTAGCCCCTCATAGAATATCATGAGTTTAAAGAGACCCACAAAGATCATCAAGTCCAACTCCTGGTCCTGCACATGACAAGTCCAAGAATCACATCAGCCTCTCTTGACTGCTACTAGGTACTCTGTTAAAAATATTTACATAAGAATTAAGAGTAGTAAATTTGATTAGGAAGCATCTGAAGAGCACAACCATTCCTGTAACTATTCACTTTTCTTGTTAAAATCTTCTAGTCTGCATCCAGTAATACAAGTAGGAACTTGCTGTATCTTAAGTCAGATATTTCCAAGACTTTGTTTTAAATTCTATTTGAGCATCTTGACTGTTACAGGTTATTTCTCCACACAGCACAGAAAGAACCTCCCAGGGATTTTTATCGTAATTTGGCAGCTGAGCTCTGCAACATAACTAGATCTCTCAAAAGACTGAATAATTTTTTCCTTGCTAATGATTCTTAATTTTCTTTTCAGAGGAAATAAAATTCATAGTGAAAATCATTCTTTATTAAATGACATTTGTAATAAGCTGGAACACAGAAAATGAGATTGAACCAAAACTTTTCTTTTTTTTCTTGCTGCAAAGTGCTTGCTAACATTTGGCCTTCTGCAAATACTGAGGATTTGTGTATGGTCTTTGCTATTCCTCATTTATTACGGTTCTGCCCAAGGTTGAGGCAAAGGAATAATTATTAATCATTTCTCCCTTCTATTCTTTTTTGCTGAGGGCATTTTAGAGTGCCCTCCAAGAGGAAAGGGAACTTCTGGACTCTTAAAGCCATAGGAGAAAAAATAATTAAAAGGACATGGTGAGAGGAAAAACTATGCTCTCAAAGAAAGCCTTAAGAGGTATCATAATCACTGAAGTCTTAAAGTTGTTATGTGGGAAACACACCTAGGAATTTATGCAGAATTGTGGAGTGTTTGTGAGTGTAGCTGATGCAGTTCGGGCAGAAGAAGAGCAAAAGTGTCAGGATGAGACCAGGGTCCCCTCTGGCTCTGCCTTCTGCTTCACTGCACACGAGCCTGGGAGAGCACGAGCCCATCTTCTGCAGGGCATTCTCTTCTACCCCTAGCACCCACCCTTGGATTAGGGATGCTGAAAGCTACATCCTTGCCTACTCCCTTTGCTGCCTGCTTATGGACAGGTCCAAATTTGTCCAAACCCTTTTGGAGCCTGACTCCTCCCCAGGATAGCACATTCCAGAAACTCAGTTTCCATTACTTACAAATCTCTTCTAGGATTGTAGGGTTTGGTGAATAACAGTTCTAGCAACCACCACATTCGTCACCTCAATGTTTTTGTGAAGCCACACCACATCCTCTCTCAGCCTTTTTGTTGGCCATCACCATGAACACACCAGCTGTCCCTGGATGCTGTCTGCACCCTGTTGAGCCCTGTCTGAATGGGCAGTATTGCTGGAGCTGTGCCTGATCACTGGTAGCTTTGTGAAGGTGTCAGTTGTGAGGCTCAGGTCCCCCTGTTCTGCTGTCATCCCTACAGATCTATAGGCTTCTGCACTGTCATCTTTCCTGGGGCAGCTCTGTTCTCTCCTAAGCAGCACTTTGGGCTAAGATCCTACGTTTCAACAGGACTGACTTTAAACCAGCACTTAGGTGGCACTCACATGCCTGCAGCAGGCCACTGAGCTGTTGCAGCAGTGCTCAGTGGCAGCCAGACAGAGCAAAAGCTCAGTCAGGAAAAAAACACATCGGTTTGAACGAGCAGCAGAGCTCCGCAGCTTTTGCTCCTGTCCCAGTAACGGTGTCCCCTTGGCACTCCCTCAGCAGTGCCCTATTCCCCATGGGATGCCACACCAAGGATGCGCAAATAGTGCTTGGATTGGAGGAACCATGGTCATGCCAGTGAGTCAGAAGGTAGATGCTGACATCCCAGCCAGATCCTGCGATGGGATCAGGCTGTGTGCTGTCAAGGGGGATACAAACCACCTGATTTGCCTTTTATCTGGCTGTGAGTTTTCCAGAAGCACATGTGTCCCTGAGAACCTCACTCTTCTAATCTTCACTCCTGTTGAGAAGTTCAGTGGGTACTGGAGAGGAAACAGGAGAGAGGAGGATGGCTGGGCCAACAAACTATGCAGTTGCAAAATGTAATTACCTTTGGAAATCAAGGTTGTAACAGAAAAGAGTGAGCAATCCAGGCTAGTGAGGTATTATTCATTGTCCACAAAAGACTGCAGTGAGAACCATCTCCCATCTGTCACACACGCCTGTGTGCCTTCCTGCAGGTCAGAGCCATCCCTTACAGCAATTATCACAGTCTTTGTCAGACATGTCAAACAAGAACAGCACACAGCACATGCTTTTCAGGGGTTGCTCCCTCTAATGAAACATCCTGGAAAACCTTGTAAATACTGCACAGAAAATCATAGCCTGCTCTGTCAAAAATTATGTTACGGTCCCATGCATGCCTTTCCCTTGGGGGCTGTCATTCTGTACTGGGCACAGGGCATTGCCTCATGGATTAACACCAGCTTTCATCTTTGGCTATGCTTAAGCAGGGAGGCTTCAGATCTGAATATAGAGACCTAAGATTCTTGAGCAGAGCAGCTTTACTGGGGTGTCTTGCAGTGAAACACCTAGAGCTCCTCAGTGGCGAAAGCTAAAACCTACAATGTCAGATGTTAGTTATATACAGATAGTGCTAGTAGAAAACCCTGACTCTAATAAACATAAAATCTGAGAACAGCTGGCTGATCAGAGGTTGAGCTATCTCCAGACCCTGTCTCTGACAGTGAGTACAGGTGCATGTTTACAAAAGACTGTCAGGACAGACCAAGCACATAGCAATACTTCCTTATGTGTTATCTAGTCTTCAGCAGTTGGTGGTCCTGACACTCCTAAACTTTAATCAGTATCTTTCTATTTAGCAGCCCTTAATAGTTTTTTTGTGGGGTCTAACAGATTTTTCAGGACAGGAGGAATGCAAGTCGAGCATTTTGGTAACTTGTGGAAGCAGCCAGTGATCTCCTTACTAAATAGACACTATTAATGCTTCTTCTATAAAGTACCTCTGAACATACAAATAGGGAAAAACAAAACCTTCTGAGTAGTCAATTAAAAAAACCAGTTCAACATATATAGAGTTTTGCAATGAACTCTCTGAAGATTTGAGAGGAGAATGGTTGACTACAGAACAAGGATAGGGCTCTATATTGATGACTGTTTAACTTTGTGTATTAAGACATGAAATATATATTATGTCTTTACTGGCATGTCAGAGGGGCAACTTTGGAATCAACTTCTGAATCTAAGAAAGAGACAAGGAATTACAGCTGCTGCAGAGCTTGGTCTCATTGAAGAGACCAAGAGAACAAAATGGTGCAGTTCCCTAGTAACCAAAAATTTAGGCTAGAAACAGAGAGATTTTCCAATATATAGACTGTTTCAGCCTCCACTACATGATGCATCTCAGAAGCTGTTTGATCCTCTAAGCTTTGCAGGAGGAATGACAAGAAAGATCCTTTCTCATTGCAGATTCAAGCTCCCTCCCTTCACCGTCCCACTTCATCGCACCCGGCTGAAATAGCTCACACTCAGCATCACTTAAGACCTATAGAGATCCCTAATTTATTTTGAATTGCTGGTTTGCTTTGTGAGATACAGTGTTGTATTCCATCATTGCATTTTTCAGTTGTGTTTGCCTGGATCAAAGACCAGGAGCTCTTCAGTAGCAAAAGCTAAAACCTACAGTGTCAGATGTTAGTTATATACAGATAGTGCTAGTAGAAAACCCTGACTCTAATAAACATAAAATCTGAGAACAGCTGGCTGATCAGAGGTTGAGCTATCTCCAGACCCTGTCTCTGACAGTGAGTACAGGTGCATGTTTACAAAAGACTGTCAGGACAGACCAAGCACATAGCAATACTTCCTTATGTGTTATCTAGTCTCCAACAGTTGGTTGTCCAGACTCTCCTAAACCTTAATCATTATCTTTGTATTTAACAGCCCTTCATAGTTTTTCTGTTTCCAACACAATTAAACTTTTAGCATCCACATCATCATAAGTCAATGAGTGTGGCAGTATAATTATGCAATCTGGGAAGAAAAAATTTATTTTGTTTGCTTTGAACCAGCATCTTGCTAAGTTCATTTGATGCCTTTCTTTTTATACTAGGGAAGAGTCACTGCCCAGCGTAGGTGTTACTTTGTAAGTCAAACTTAGCATTACTCATGGCTTCATAAAAAACTGGTGCATCTACTTCAGGCACCTCCTTTGGAAATGGAGGATGACTAATTTATTTGATGGCTCTTCCTTTTAAAGCTGGTCTGTAACTTCAATCATCTTTACTGTCCTCTAATCTTTGCCAAATATTGTATCTGAATTGAGCAGTTGAGCTTCATATGAGTAGTATGGACTGATTTTTGAAGACATGTTAATTCATATCATTTAACTGCTCAACTGAAAATGCTCTTTTTGTCACAGCCCACTTTAAAAATTCAGATAATATATTTACTCTTTCAAGATACAGAATGAAACTTCCAGCAGTCTAATTATGTGCAACATCAGTTAATTTAACAGTTCTTCATTTCATAATGTAAGAAAAATGTCTATTAGTTACTCTTTCACATAAATTTCTGACAGAAATATAGTATTTAATTCACAGAACAGAACTGTTTTATTAGGACATTAATTTAACAGTAAATATTCAGCTTAAAAATTTCAAATAATTAATGCCTTAGCTGCTACACTGAAACCTGAGATAGTAGAGATAGTATTTGGCTCATGAGAGAATTTTCTTATAGTGATATTTTGAAGTTATCAGAACACAGAAAGCGTAACTCCAAGATTGAAGAGTTATACTCTGTTTAAGCAGAAAGCAGGCAATCAAAGCAAAACTTTCAAAAGCTCCTCAGTGACGGGCCCTTCAGGGCTCTCATTACTACAGGTACTCAACCCTCAAGTCCACTTGAAATGAGATTGTTTCTTTCAGGTAGGCTGAAGGCAGTGCTACTATCACAGAAGTGTGAGCAGTACTTTACTGTATCTTGTGCTGGTAAGGAAATTACAGCACTTCTTAAAAACAGCCCTGAGGTTCATACTATTATTTTAGCACATTGAGCAGCTGTGTCTTCAGTCAATTTAATCAGCAAATTGTATGTCTTTTGGCTTGATCATGACCCAAACTCTTTTAATTAATTAGCTCAATTCTGTTCTTCAAACCAGTAGAAAAGAGGCACATCTTGACTGAAATAATAGTTACCACCTGATAAGTCACATTAGAAAAATTCCTGATTTCATGTAGGACAGGCAAGCCAAGGATCTCTTGCTTTTTGCACACACTTGGAAGCTGAGTGCCGTGCTGCAGGTGTGCCCCATCAGGGAACAGTCATTCTCACCCCCTTAAATTGGGTAATATATATATAGTACTTACTGCTTGTGGTCACTGCCCTTCACCTTCCTTACATTTCCCACCCTACCAAAACAGCAGTGGAAGGGAAACAGAAGCTTTATACCTGCTCAATTTTCTGCAAATAGACCAGCTCAGCATTCCTCTACACTGGTTAAAAAAAAAGGTTGAAAACACAACCTCGAATTATTGCAAAGTGGAAAATGAGAGGAATGATTCATTTAACACCCAGCAATGAAAGCAGTGAGTCAGTTGAGAGGGAACAATGAGACTTTATCCGCACTTCTCCAGCACTGGAACGAACTGCTATTTGCTCTCTTAACTGTGGCAGTACTGCCATTTTCCAGCCTCATATTCAATTGATGGTTTTGGCTTAATTCTCAGCTGGGGAACTCTTTTTTTTTTTTTTTTTTTTTTTTTCTTTCCCCTCCTTTCAGTAGCTTCCAGGTAGGTAATAAAAGAGAGCCACCTACGCCAATCTGTTTATTGCCACCTGCTCCCGGTGCCTGCGAGATGGCAGCAAGCAGGGGACAGGTGATTCAGTGTTAATTAGACCTTTCTGGCCCAGCAGCTTTCCTGAGGGTTGCAGTTACCAGTGACACTCTCAAATAAAAGCCCAGACAGGGGCTGCAGATATCAAACAGGCAGTCCTTTAACCCTGCTTTTCTGCTTTACTTTTCCAAGAGCATCCCCATGCTGGGATGGTCCCTCAGGGTAGCAGAGCTGCTCTAATAGAGCTCCCCCATAACCAAGGAGTCCTGTTCTGGGCTGTCAATGTACTCTCTTCCTTACCTCACCCCTCCACAATGTTTCCTGATTTCTACCTTTTCCTACTTTCACCCTTGCAGTCTCTTATTGAAGAAAGACAAATGATGAACTGTTCCTGCATCTATTTCATGTGCTGGACTAAATGATCTGTTGTTAGTGCATTTGGATGGGGCACTGTGACATTGCAAAAACAATTGTCTCTTCCCATTCATTGAGCATGAGGAAAAATAAGATTAAACCTTTTTCCAAGGAGCCTGAGATACACCCAGAGAAGTTTCTGACAGCCCAAATTCTGGTTTGTGTAGGGAAATGAGTTTCTCTAGTTGGCCAGTTTGACCAAACAAATGAGATTTGTTTTCTTGCTGTATTAATACATTCATTCATCCTGGGGTCAAATATTCAGAAAATCCAAAACAGAATGTGCTGCTATTGGCAGCTTGTGACCAAACTGAATTTACTCAAGAAGACTGGGACTGGTACAGGTTATTTTTTTGGCTCTGTGAAATGGTCCTTGTTTTACCTACACCATGTCCAGAAAAAGCACTCTCCACAATTCTTCAGTGGCATTCCCATGCTGCAATTGCTGGTTTTATCCACCTTCTCTTCTGTATCAGAAGATCTCCAAGGGTCTTTTCTTACCATGAAAAGAGTGGTGTGTGGTGATTTGGACAGTTCAATGGCTAGTACAGATAAAATCCTTAATCCGACCCCCAAGGATTTAGTAAAAGTTTTTATTCATGCTAAATGCTTTGTTAAGTTCCACAGACTCTATTCTTACCATCACACATATTGATCATGAAATTAAAGGTAAAATATATGCCTTAATCCATTGCCATGTATTAGCACCTGACTGGAAGTCAAATAATAGACAAAAGCCCACGGCTCAAAGGGCCATTACTGATATTTTCCAGAACTCTGTTTTTGTGAACGCATTGTGCTAAACTCTGTCTTCTCAAGGGACAAAAGAAGGATCTTTTGGATATGGTGTATAGACCTGGAAGTCACCAGGTACTTGCCAAGACAGCATATCCTAGACCTTCAGATCTCCGAAAACAAGAGATAGAGACTTTTTCTTTTCTTACCATACACACTGATTTATTTTGCATAGTACCTTTAACAGGTCTGCCTGGAACACATAGGACATAGAAGTGTGAATAGTCTATTTTCTCCATGTTTCCCTAATTCTTTGATGAAGGAAACCTGAATATAGATGATATGTGCTGAGAAGAGCCTGACTTTTAAATTTGGCCTGAGAACAGGGCTTGCTCTCCTAAAATGAATAAAGCCACATGGCAATGATGAAGAGCAGCATTCTCCAAGCTTTTCACAGTCCTCTGATCAGGCCAGATTCATGCCAAAGATGTCTCCAAATCCATAGGGCACAGCTGGTGGGCCCAAAATTGTTGAGGATGTCACCTGCTGCTCAGTGTGCTGTCCTCTGGAAGGGACGGTGGGCTCTGCTTTCTGAGGTCATCCATGGCACCTGGTGTGAGAGTGCTTCCAGATCTGCCATGATGGATGAGATTGCTGCTCACGTTGCCGCATTGTCTGGGAGACAGAACCAGAAATGCAAATGGCAGAAATGTCCCCTCACACTCTCCTGTTTTGCAGGCGCTGCACCAAATATGTCTTCCATTTAGCAAATACCCCTCCTGAGCTTTAATATTAACCCAGTCAAGCCTTGATTATCTGAAACTACTGAATTTCTTTTGCAAGTCATTCCTTACAGGTCTTCATAGAAAGATTACTTTAAATTATATTGTTTCCATGGGTTTGAATATATATATATTTTTTAAATGGCACAAGAAAGAATGCTATTACAGTTCCCAGACTGCATCATGACTTCACTTTGTTGTTATTTAACTTTCAAATAAGACTTCATGGAAGAGAGAATATCCTTGGTGTTGCAGAAACAGATCCCAGCTGAATGCATCATAATCACAAATGCTTTTTCATGTAAGCAGAATATCTATCATCTCAATGGATCTCTAGTTTCATCTTGAAAAGAAAAATAGAGAGTCTGATCCCAAGCTGTGTTCAAAGAAGGATGTGTGAGCAGGCTGTGGCAAAGACATTAAAGAGACATGCTATCATTCTGAGATTTTTCAGCCCATCTTTCACTTATGCATAGTGTCATTTATCACCCAGGCTTCATAAGAAGCTGATATGTATTAATCTTTCCTGAAGCAATATTTCATATTATCTGTCACTTAGTAAACCCTGCAAATAAAAACTGATTAAAAAATGCACAACACAAGACCTGTAAAGGGAGGGTGGGGGAAAGCAATAATTAGATAAATGCAATCTGGAAATTACGCACAGCACACTAATCCCCAGGCTTTCTGTTAATAATTATAAAATATAAAGGAAGAATTTTTTTAAAAAAATTATTTCTAAGGATATTGTGAGGTTATGCAGGGAAAAGACCAGGAGAGCCAAGCCCAATTAGAACATAATCAGGTTATTGTTGTAAAGGACAATAGAAATATTGCTATAAATGCATTAACAAGCAAAGGAGGACAAAGAAAAACCTCCATCCTTTATTGAATGCAGGAGCCAACTTAGTGACAAAGGATAAAGAAAAGGCAGAAGTAATTCAAGCCATCTTTGCCTCAGTGTTTAATAGTAAGACCAGTTGTTCCTTGGGTAACCAGACCCCTGAGCTGGAAGACAGGGAGGAGGAGCAGAAGTCCCCAGAATCCAAGAGAAAATGGTCGGTGACCTGTTACACCACTTAGATACAAATGGGTCTATGGGGCTGGATGGGATCCACGTGGGACTGCTGAGGGAGCTGGTGCAAGTGCTCACTGAGCCACTTGCCACCATTCACCATCAGTCCTGGCCACCTGGGGAGGTACCAGGGGACTGGGGGCGAGTGAATGTGATGCCCATTTCCCAGAAGGGCTGGAAGGAGGACCTAGAGAGCCAGAGGCCTGTCAGTCTGACCTTGGTGCTGGGGAAGGTCACGGAGCAGCTCATTGTGATGTGCCATCAGACAGCACGTACAGGACAGCCAGGGGTCAGGCCAAGCCAGCACAGGTTTAGGAAAGACAGGTCCTGCTTGACCAGCCTGATCTCCTTCAGTGACCAGGTGATCTGCTTAGTGGATGAGGGAAAAGTTGTGGATGTGTCTGTCTGTACTTCAGTAAAGCCTTTGATTTCATTTCCCACAGCATCCTCCAGGAGAAACTGGCTGCTCATGGCTCAGGTGAGTGAGTGCTGTTTGCTGGGTAAAAACTGGCTGATGGCCCTTTGGAGTTACATCCACCTGTCAGTGCTGGTTCTGCAGGGTTCAGTACTGGGGCCAGTCCTGTTCAGCATCTTCATCAATGGTCTGGATGAGGGGATCAAGGGCACCCTCAGCCAATTTGCAGATAACACAAAGTTAATCTGCTTGTGGGCAGAAAAGCACTGCAGAGGGATCTGAACAGGCTGGATCAATGAGTCAGTTCTATGAGGCTCAACAACACAAAGTGCCAGGTCCTGCACTTGGGTCACAACAACCCCAGGAGACAGTCCAGACTTGGGAATAGTGTCTGGAAAGCTGCCTTGGGGAAGAAGGTGCGGGGTACTGGCTGACAGTGGCTGAACATGAGCTAGCTGTGCCCAGATGGTTGAGAAGACCAATGGCATCCTGGCCTGTATCAGCAATAGTGTGGCCAGCAGGACCAGGGCAGTGATTGTCCCACTGGTGAGTTCAGTTCTGAGCCCCTCGTGACAAGAAGGACATTGAGGTGCTGGAGCGTGTCCAGAGGAAGGCAGCAGAGCTGGGGAAAGGTCTGGAGAATGAGGGAGCTGCTCAGCCTGGAGAAAGGGAGGGAACAGAGCTGTTGAAGAGACTAGAGCTCAAGTCTGCTGAGGAAGAGCTGAAGAGGAGGCTCAGGGGAGACCTTATCACTCTACCACTGCCTGAAAGGAGGCTGTAGCCAGGTGGGGGTTGGCATCTTCTCCCAAGTAAAAAGGTACAAGACAAGAGGAACAGACTCAAGTTGTGCCAGGGGAGGTTTAGATTAGATATTAGAAAATATTTCTTCACTGAAAGGGTCATCAAGTATTGGAATAGCTGCCCAGGGAGGTGGTGAAGTCACCATACCTGGAGGTGTTCAAAAGACATGCAGATGTGGCACCTGGGGAGATGGCTTAGTGGTGGGCTTGGCAGTGCTGGGTTAATGGTTGGACTCAATCATCTTAGAGGTCTTATCCAACTTAAAGAATTTTATTTTTCTAACAATCAAGTTTGCTTCACAGAATGGGGTTGAGATTTCTGTGGTCATGCTAAACACCTGCACAAGCAAGGAATGTGCTGGAAGTGTGGATGAGGCCACTCAGAAGAGGTCACTGAAAAAAGCTGCCTCCTAGGCAGGAGCAGAGCAGTGAAGGCAGAAGAACTGCATAGCAAACAATCACTTCTGAAAACTGTGGACACTTTCTATTCTTCTGTTTCACTCATGTAATCCTGACTCTGCTGTCCTGTTCCTGTTCATTCTGCCTCTTCTGGTTTGTTTTCTACCCTTTGTGTGCTTCATGCCTTCCCTGTGGCCTTTCATCCCTCTGTAAAATAGCTCTTCCTGTTTTCTTGTTCTTTGCACATTCTCACTCCCATGTTCCCAGATTTCTTCTTGGTTTTCTTCTTCTTTTTTCTGTCTCTCTACATGGTCTCACACAAAAATAAGAGGGTTCACAAAGAATGCTAAATATTAAAGAATTCAAGTAATGAGCTAACTTATTCTTTTAGCTCAGTATTTTTAATCCTAGGGGAGCCAAGAATAAAGCCAGAAGATGATCCAAAAAGCCATATGGCAGGGATGGGTAACAAGCTATCACAAGCAGTGGTGAGTATGTGGACACACATGTGGATCCATCAGTTATTAAGAGCATTTTGTGGTGACATAATCTGGGATCATCCTTCCAGCTGCTGTTTGGAAAAGACAGTATGTTTATTTAACCCACCTACAATAACAGATTTTTATATTTTGTCCCATTAATCTGAGTCTGAGCAGTTCAGGGCTGAATTAAGGGTACCATTATGAGATAGCATAAAACACTTCTGGGATTTATTTCTGGATAATGGACTTCCTCAGCCGGGAAAGAGCATCATTTCAAGGACCCTCACATAAATCTGACACAGCTTTCGATTAGATTTGAGGGACTGCTCTTGCAGCACCTTTCCAATGTGGTAGAGCCGACTCCAGAGCAGGATAACATGATTTGCTGCCCACGGAAATCTTCCCATCATTAAGTCACTGAGAGCTGGATTCATCTCTCTTATCACAGCTGGTCAAGCAGCAATTAAAGATTTCTTACAAGTCTAAGCTGTCTGACTGATTTAGCTCCCAGGGAAGGAGACCAGTGTCCCACAAGGAAAGCACCCATCATCCTTGGTGGTGCCCTTGTACCATTCCCTTTCCAGCCCCTTTCACACCCTCCACTCAGCCACTGTCACAAATCACAACATAACCCTCTCTTGAGGACTATAATCTGACAACTGATCACTTTGCTCCTTTTGTGAGCATAAAATCAATGGCCTCCATCGAGATGAATATTTACACTTTTAAATGGAAAATATTAGGGAAGAAAATTGGAAGTTTTCTAATGTCCAATGCTTATGTGCTGCATGTACAGTTGTGAATTTGCTGTCTGTTTTGATTAATTGGCCACTAATGAAGGTTACTATCTTAGAAGAGTCCTCCCTTACCCTGACTGATAGCCCTACTTCAATTTGTTCAAGGGCTTTGTTCAAAAGTAGAGAGAACAAGGGATAAGAAGCAGAACTGCAAATAGACAGAGAATTATTAAACATGACATTTTATTATAAGTAATAAAATCAACCTACAAAGCAAAGGCAAATATTAAATGATATAGTTATGCATTTTGTTATCTACGCAAATATTTTTTAACCATGTCAGTTTTGATTTGGTCTGCATAAGTTCTGGGTGATCACATCCTTGGGAGAGAGAACATATTTCTTCTGCTCATGAGCTCCACTTTTCATGTGAGCTATCACACAATCATATTTTCACCCATTTCCTTTTATGTATTTAGTTATATCTCTCCCAATACATCAGGGTGATTTTGCTTATTGGTGCATTTCATTGCTGTTAAGCTGCACAGCATTCCACCCATGTAACATCAGTCCTTCAGCTCACACAAAAACTAAATCCCAAGATACACTTGATTTTACAGTCTGTCAGTCTTAGACCCAAAATTTATGTTTGAACTTTGCTAATATTCAAGTGAGGCACAGCTCTGTGGGGGTGTGACTATATATACATACAAAAATATCTACAAAGCGTTTCTAATTTCATAATCTATGACAGTATAGATGTGTCCTCTAGCCTAATTCCCTATGTCAAAATACATGTAATTCTAGCTTATACCAGTAGTCAGGCTAAAGGTTAAATGTTTCTCTTTGTATCAACCTTGCTTCACTCCTACCTTTCAAAAATTATGAATACAGAAAAGAAGAAAATATGAAATAGCCAGTGTAGGCCAATTTTTGAAGTTAATATTGTTGTATTTTATGAAGTCAGGAGCATGTATTTAAATGTGATACTGCTGCAGTGTTGGGTAGAATGGACAGTTCTATTATCTCACTACCATTCCACATAGATCTCAAAGTTGCCACAGGAAGAAGGACCTGTTAGATTTATCCAGCACCAGAATTTGTCTGTCCTGAAGAACAGCAGAGCTCAGTTAGCATGCATGGATGCCCAGAAGACTTGAAGGAGCCAGTTTGCTTGAGCAGTGATTGAGGATGCTGTTGGCAGATGTGTACTGGGCGCACAGGAGAATTTGGGAAATGAGCTGTTTATTTTTTCCTTCAGTTTGTGCTCAGAAACATGTTTCTTTATTTTCTCACTTTGGCTTTTTTAGCCCTTCATTCTACCATCTCTCTCCCAGTATGAGAGAGCACACTTTATTATCAGGTATTATCATAGTACCCTATGCTATACTTTATCTTCTGGTGTCCTCCTTTCATAGTCTCTGGGGTAAAGGTTGGATTTTGTGCCTGCAGTAGCGCAGGGCCCTGCACTGAGGGCTGCTGCATGTTCCCTGTGGGTCTGGGAGCCTGCTGAGGCTGCCAGGCTGGGGCTGTGCCATGGACTCCCTGCACACACGCCAGTCACAGTCTGCATCCACGTCTCTGGGAAAGCCCAAAATTAATATTCTGGTCATTTAGTCACTTGATTGATAAAATCAGACCTGCTCCACCAGTCTCCTTCCCTTTTCATGCTTGTAAAATATCTTTTCATCATTTGCATTAGAAATCACAAGTTTGTCTTATTTTTGGGGGGTTTTTGCAGGGTGTTCACATTTATTTTAAAAACATACATTTTGGATGGTCTCTGAGCTTACTTGTTTACTAGCTGAAGAGTTCTTGCTAATGCCATCATTTCCTTGATTCCTGTGCTTTTAAAATTATAGTACTTCCTATTCCTTTGATGTCCATATTTCTAACCATTGATCTTATCCCAAGGATCTTTTTACTTGCGAAAAGCACGCATAGAGCTTTCCCAGCCTCCACTTACACTTGCTCTGCTTTCACCTTTTATGGTCTGTAGCCCAGATAAGGTACTCAGGGCTCAGAACCCTGTTCCTATAAATGTCTCAGGTTAAAAAACATACCACACTCTAAGGCAATACCCCAGCAGTGTCCCACTAAGCCACTGTCTTCTGTGCCAAATGGAAGAACTTCACAGAATACCAGTGCACCTCTATGACAGGCATTGCAACTCTTAAATATATTGTTAGTTTAAGGGTACAGATTGCCCCATTCACTTAAAGAGAACGTTTTCAGCTGTAACAGTCCTTCACCACTTTTACATATGGATAGGAGATTGTTTACAACTCTGTTTATTGTCATTTAGAACCTCTGAATTGACACTGTGAAAGTTGTTCAATCAAATTAATGTTTCTATTGGGCTCCTGCTGTCTTAAATGGTACAGAAAATATGTTTCTCAAAATAGAAATTGGTTTCTTTACCAGAAATAGGTTTTACTTACTATTCATAATTTAGAATATGTTTCTCTGGACTTATATAATTCACATACTAAAATTAATACACTCTTAAATGACCTTTTAAGCATTATATGATTTTTAATATATCCTTTTTAATCATGAACAGACAAGTGCAATTACTATTCACTTCCTGATTTTCTCCTCATAACTATTACTTAGTCTGCATTAAGCCACTCCAAATGGGAGTCCTTCATCAAGCTAAGGAATAATGTCTTTTGTGACTGAAAATCATAATGATGAAATTCTGAATAGCACACGCTTTGCTGTATGATCAGTTATAAAATGTGACATATTATTTTTAGATCTACAGGAAGTTCAGGTGGGGCCAAAGGTCCCTTCCAACCCAAAATAGTTTATGACCAGGCAAAGTGCCTCTTCTCACACTCCTTGCAGAGGGGCCATTCCCAACTACTTCCCTGTGTTTCCTAAGCCTGGCTCAGCTTAAAAAACGATGCATCTACCCACACTTGTGGGGAATCTCTCATCTTTCTAGCTCTGCCATGGGGACTAACTGGGTACTGTAAGGAGTACACTCACTCCCTCTACAATGCAGTGTAGCACGTATGTTTCTTGTTTCCCTCTCAGAGGGAGGAAACACAAACTCTTCCATGGTGAGTTCCATCTCACTAATTCCAGAGGCGAGCAGCTTCCCTGACCTGAGGTGGGCTCCTCGCCTCCCTTTGCCATCAGTGGAGAAACAGGAATTTTGAGGACATGAGTCACTGCATCTCAACACAGACACCTGAAGTAAATGAGACTAATTTCACTCTGTTGTCTTTCTCTCTACTGCCTGGAGGCAGTCAGACTTCTCATCAATTCATCTGTAGAACTTCACCCATCCCATTCTTTCTGGAAAAAATCTGAACCAAGAATTTTTGAATCAACAGCTTCCCAGTCTTGGATGGAGAAAGTCAGTCACTGCCTCAATTTAATGTGAGAAAACAGATTTTGTTAACAGCTTGGCATTGGGTACATTTTGACTTCCCAGAAACTACATGTCTTACCTATCACGCACGGTGTTTGCAAGTGATCCTGGCCCAGAGCTGGGTGAGACTGTTCAAACCTCACACCCCTGGAGCCTGGGGCATGTCTCAGAAGCCCTTCTGTGTCACTGTGGCTCTAGAGCCACCAGATATCACTGACAAAATGTGCAATATTTTCCATGTTGTGCTGAAAAAGTCCAACCAGTGCTGTGTCCATTTCCTGTTCTGAAACTTTGTTATAGGAGATAACTTTCTGTTGTTTTTTTTTGGTTTTTCTTTTGTTGTTTTATGGTTGGTTGGTTGGTTGGTTGGTTGTTTGTTTGTTTGTTTGTTTGTTTGTTTTTCTGAAGACCATCCCCCTTTCCTGACAAACCAATACAGTCAAAGGCCTGGGAAAAAAAAGAAAAAAGAAATCCTTTTGCTCCAGATTTTTAATGCAAATGACTAATTTGTGGTTGATCTGGAAGAGAATGCTTAAATGGACTTCCCTCCCCCACCACCCCTTTCCCTTAAACTTTTCCAAGCCAAGTATTCAGGTATTTGTCTTGGTATTTTGATGAAGAAAAAATTGATGTGAAAATTTATGTCTGTCTGGTCAGTTTTTAAAGTTTAAGTAAAGATATATTTCACAGGAGAGGATCCAGAACATAAAGAAGCTCAGTGAGCATCAGTGCCACTCTGAGCTAATTGAGACTATAAATGTGCAGTGCTGTTTTTCTGGAATATTCACTTTAGTGAATCTGTTTCAACAAGTAGGTCAGGAACAGGGGTCATTTGAGACTGAGTCATTAAAATCACAGTGGTGGAAATTCCAGATAAGGACAAACTGTGGAGACTGAGCCTCTTATTTTTGGAGAGGCAGTGGAAGAGCGTTTGTTTGACTGCTTTTACAGGACCAATCCCAGCGAAGGCATAAACACCATTGGTAATCACATGAAACTGTTTTTTCTGAGGCACTTTTTCTTTTTTAGTACAAATTTAGTAGCTCTTTATTGTCATATTTTTCTCAGTTTTTTCTCCATATTTTATCTCCTGCAAGCTATTGAAACTACACACGGGAGGCAGAACTATTTGCTTCTTCCCATGATGCCTATTTTATGTGAGATCTGTTAACGACTCGTATTTTTTCTATACCCAGCAAATGAGTGGGGATCCACTTTGCAAACAGGGATCTGAGACACAGCTATTAGAGTTAAAAACATGCATTAATTTTGAGCACCCAATTAGAGACACTTTCAACCTCACTTTTTCAAAACCTTGTATAGCAAATAGTAACTCAAGGAACAGATCTGAGTGTTCAGTGCTATGATAGCCCTGATCCCAGAGTTTCATATCACATATCACAGAAAATGAGGAACATTTTGACCATATCTGGAAAGCTCACCATATATCTTGAATGCCCTTGCACAGGAACATGGTGGAAGAGGCAATAATTGTAGCTGATGCTCCACAGCATCACCTGGTCATTCTTTTTTCCTCCAAGAGGTACCTACAACACCTCAAACCATCTTTAATAAATACTGCTGAGATCTTACAAGGAGCCATCTTCTCTACTACATGTCTGATATTTATCCCTTAAGAAATTTAATTCTGTGTTTTGACTGAGGAGGTGACATTCAGCCAAAATGATAAGTAATCATGTAATTGAAGACTTCAAAATAGAGTGCTCAGGAGAGATGCAATCCCACTGCACTGACAAGCTGAACTCTAGCATTCCTTTGTTCTGAAGCACTTTCCATTTTTCCATTCCATTTGTTCACAGGGTATTGTTCCCATCACGGCTGGCAGATGGGGTTGGTTGCTGGTTGCACCTCAGCTGCAGCTCCTGGACTGACTCCTGCCCTGCATGTGTCACCACAGCCTGGGACACCCTGGCCACCATCCCACACCTGCTGGTTTGGAGCACAAGATGGGTGCAGCTGAGGTCTTCAGCCCTGTCTGATGCTGGGAGAGTCTGGGGGGAGTCTGGGGGAGTCTGGCTCCTCCCAGTGCCCAATCTCCTCACAGAGTCACCATTTCTTTCTGACCCGACTTCCTCTTCCCTACTCCCCCTTTCAGCCTCAGTGTACCCACAGTTTCCCATCCCTGATTCTGCCCAGGCTGATCTGGGATCTGTAAGGAGGTGAATGCCTCTATTGCTACACAGGGAAGGAGACACAGAGACTGGGACAACTGACTGCACTGAGCAGCTGTTATGGAGTGAATATTAAAAGGAGATCATTAAGACACAGTTCCCAAGACCCTGAGCCATAGGGCCTGGATTATAGCTGAATAATCAAAATTGCGTCATGGTGCTTTTATTAATACTGAAAAACAGTTTCTCTTTTTGTGTTTTTCTGGGTCTTTTTCCTAGTTGTTTTCTTCCTTCTCAGAAGCGGCTAATCTACTTTGCCTGGAACCTCTGAAAAATATTCAGTTCAGGGTGGGAATGTAGCACTGACATTTACAGCCTGAAGCATTCATGTCTGACAAAAGCAACTGAAAACAGGGTATTGTAATAGGAAACCAAATAGGAATACCAAACTTAATAATAAGAAGCTCTATCACCTCTGCCTATTGTAATGAATGATCCAGAGAAGGTAATTCAAAGGACTCTCGTTTGCCCTTTCTCAGAAGATGAACAAGGCGACATTAAATAAAATGGAAAGGCTAAAGGGAAATACTTCTCACAGAGCAGGCAGCACCTGAAATTCACTGTCAGATGATAATGCTGAGAACAAGAGTGCAGTGATTCACAGAAGAGTCAGTTCCACATAATAAAAATTCCACACCTGCAATTGTTTGATAAGACACATTTATAGAGGACATTTTTCCTTCTGCTTGAGGACATATGGCAAGTGCTAACTGCCTGAAAAAGAACTTTTCCTAACAGATTATCTGGCCACTGGGATTATCAGATCTGCTTCTCCAAAGTATTCAGCACTGCAGTTGAATATGTTTTGATATGAAATATTCAAACCTACCAGTTCATTCATGCTGACCTAAGCAGTCCACTGAGCCAGTGGTTGTTGGGTGGTGGATGGTGTTTCGGGTTCTTTTCAACTTAGGAGCAATTTAAAGGGAGATGAGTTGCTCTGTTCAAATGATGAAACATGGATCCTCTCATGAGTTAAATAATGGCAGTTTTAACATCATCTTTCAGTGTTCCCAGAATAGATTGAAAACACAACTATTTATTTAAAATGTAACCTCTTTCATTGATCAGTATCTCACCAATGCTTTTAAATTGAAACATCCTATTTAGCAGACATTGCACGATATATTTCAAAGGAAGAAAAGTCAAAACCACCTTTCATAGCAGATGTCTAAAGGCAGCACACACTTTAATTGCCAACTTGCCATCAGATATTTGTTGTCACTTATCTAACACAATACTGAACGTTGTCATCAGTGCTACATATGACTAGTAATAAAACAAACAGTATGATTTCCCTTAGAAGCTGCTCACCCTGCCTAGCCTGATATGATGGAAATGTACAGGTATTTTGTTTAGAACTTATTTTTCAGATACATCTCATTGTATTTGTGCAATAATGGGCCTTGTATCAGCAACTTCATTTCCTCTGAACCACTACAGTTTATCACACACCAGGTGTGAATTCACAACAAAATCACTCACCATTGTCAAGTTGTAATATATATATATTTGCATTTAGGTTTTTTTAATTTGGTAAATCATTAATTGCAAGTAAAAGTGTTTATAGATAGTCTTATTCTTAAAAAAAGTTATTATTTTGTGGGTTAGTTTAAACTAGTCTTGTCTCAGCAGTTCCAGCTGGGATGGAAGTAATCTGAATAATGAGTTTGTCTCACTAGAATATCTCAGTGTTCTGGTGGGCTTTGAAAATAATACTTGTATATAACTCAAGTTATATATAAATCATATAAATATTACCAAATTATCACTTTATTATTGTCATGAGATTTTTAAAAATTTTAACTTTTATGTGTGATATTGGTCAAAAACTGATAGAATCATAAAACATCCTGAACCAGAGGGGACTCACATGAATCACCAAAGTCCAGCTCCTGGCCCTGCACAGGAGAACCCCAGGAATCACATCACGTGCCCGAGAGTGTTGTCCAAGCACTTTGTGAACTCTGGCAAGCTGTGCACTTCAACTCCAGCACCTGTTCCAGCCACCCTCTGGGTGAAGAACCTTTTCCTAATGCCCAGCCTAGATCTCTCCTGGCACAGGCTCCTGCTTTTTCCCTGGGTCTAAATCAGAGCAGTTCATGTGTCTGTCATAGCCTGTTTCTCCATGTGCTGGGGCTCCTTAGTGTAGTGGAAAACTCTCCTTCTCTGAGCCAGAAATTGCCTGCTGCTCCTGATTTTGACAAGATGTGCAAACAGGATGTAGCAAGTAGAACCAGTGAGTGCTCTGTCTGTGTGCCTGCTGCAATCTGGAAATGAAGTCAGCACTGAAACTGTAAAAAAATGTTGAAACTCCCACAATGAATAACTTAAAGGCACTCAGTGAAAAAGCAAAACAAAAACTTGTTCAATTTATAGGGTCTTTACAGGTCACTTTTTTTTAATGTCATAATCTACTGTTACAAAAAAGCAAATAACTTGCCTTATCCATTCTTCCTGTGGAGTTTTTTGGAGACTTTTATTTGGTTTGGGGGTCTTTCCTGCACAAATTAGTCAGTGTAGTAATTCAAGTCACTGAAGCAAAGCTGAGTTAGTGCAGCAAGGATGCTGAGACTACAAAAATCTGCTGGGCTACATAAGCACAAACAATATGGGTACTACTTCACTGCTGAGAGAAAAGTCTGTGAAAAGCAGCTGTAAAGGCAGATAAAGTGGGAGAGGACTGAGGCACCTTGGTATTTTGCTATTTCATGTTACCTGGTCTCACCCTCAAGTCTAAATTATTTGGTATTTTCTTGACTTGAAGTATTTTCTTTACTTGACAGTAAAGTCAATTGAATTTTAAAAATTTTTAATTATATTGACATTTAATTACTCATTCTAAGGAAATGATACTAAATATCTGGAGGAAAAAGGATCCAAAATTAACTGACAATGCTAATACTGCCAAATGAGAAATAAAGTGTTTTCCTGATATTTGAAAGGAGAAAGAAGTCATCGATATTTTACAAACAGGACTGAGCAGAATATTTTTATATATATACATATATATATATACAGCTAGACCTCTTTATCTGTGAATATGTATGCATATATATGAGTGTATCTATATCTTCATGAGTATGCATATGTCTAAACACATAAAATGTATTAAGATATACAGAACTGAACCAAATGGATTGGAATGACTTTGCAAGCTCTGAGAGCAGCTGGGAAGCTGAGGGAGGGAGGGAGGGAGGTGGCAAAGCAGGCAGCAGGTGACAGACACCTTGTCCCTGCCGAGGGCTGGGAACTCCTGAGCCCTTTCTCAGCCCCAGCCAGCTGCCTTTCAGCTGCTCAGGGTTGCTTTGGTACTTCCAGGGTGATTCTAAGGTACATTCAATGAAAACAATTACTGTGCTTGCTTTTGCCCACCATATTCTGGCTGCTAAGCAGACATCAGGTTACATCAGTTTACAACATCAGAGCACCATAAATCAGTGGTGTTGTTTGTGATTTAGAGCAATCCAATTGAAAAATGGTTTGGAACCTAGTTTGCAAAAGCTCTGTCTTCACAGAAAGGGACCTTACAAAGCAGAAATACTGCCCAGTGCAGATATCACTTGATAATACAGATGATTTATTGCACTGTAAAAAATGCAAAAAAAAAAAAAATCTTTTATAGAAGCATCAAGAAAGACTACAGCTAAAACTGTGCCACTATGTCACTTCTGAGGAATCCATACGTTACAAGATGTCTTGTTGCTACTTCTGATTTTGTGTAGCTTGCAGCCAACCCACTCCTGCTCAGTCACTGATACTTTCGGTTCAGCACATCAGCTGGCATCTTCCAGCACAAAATCAGTGAAACTACACCAATCTGCATTCCCCATCTGGCCTGAGGGAGTTACCACGTCTCCTATGTCAATAGTTACAATTTTACTTCTGTTGGCTTTGCATATCTGTGACATATCAGCTGCTAGACACCACAGCTTGTTTTATTTCTGATTCTTACTGTGTATGGTGAAGTGCCTGGGTATTTTGGTACAGTCTGACATGCCTTGGCAGTGCCAAATGGCCCAGTCTCACACAGATAGCACTGCTCCAGCAGCCTGTCTAGAAGTATCGTCTTGGGTCATACCCAGCTATGGAGGTTTGCTTTGGTTTTGTTTACTGTATGCTACGAGTAACCTGGATTTGAACTGTTCTCCATAAGTGTAAGCCTTGTACATGACTGCATGGCCATATGGAGACTGTAGTCTTCTGCAAGGTGAAACTCACCTTCAGCAGAGAGCTTCCCCACCACACCACCATGCTCCTCAGCCTAATTCCCAGACCAAGCCTTCACACAAGATGATTTCCCTGCCCATCTAATACTGACATGCAAAAATAGCAGATTTTATGTCAGATGAGAAACCTGAGAAGTGTTTCATCACCATGTTTTATAATGACAGTGAAAACATGCTAAAAAGTTATCAGTGTCATTTAAATGTGGACAGCATTCTACATACTTTCCAGGAAATGTCTATGACTCAGAACCACCTGCATCTGGAATATCCTTGTACATGTCTACACTAAGGAAAGAGAAGACCAAGGAACAATCTCTGTAACTGAGGCCAACTTCCCCAGAGATCTGAGATGTTAAAAGTGTTAAAAGTACCTGAAGTGATACTGGGGCCATGTGGGAGCTTGTCAGACTGTATTTATTACATTGAACTGAAAGCAAAAGTACCTGAAGTGATACTGGGGCCATGTGGGAGCTTGTCAGACTGTATTTATTACACTGAACTGAAAGCACGTGTTGCACTCTCTGAGGTGGGGTGAAAATACAAATGAATGGTTGATGGTTTAGCTAAGGAAAAGCTGTTACAGTGCAGGAGATCCCTACAGGGATACTATCCCATCCTCTCATCCACGCTAACCCATCTTTGGGACATAGGAAAGTCTTTGTTATTTCAGTTCTTTGCTGTAATTTCCATAATGAGCTGACATCTTTGGATTTTTAGGTATATTAGCTACTTTCTGCCTATTTTATTGCTTCATTGCAATTTAAGGAATGGGATAAAACAAATAAATCCCCTCTACAAAAGGCCACAAATCAGCTGTGTACAATGGTCCTAGCACCAGCAAATCCACAAGAGGATGTGAATAACAGAAATGTATGAATAATGAGAGAAATAAGGGAAATAGCTTCATTAGGGTAATTTCCCTGGAAACAGTTATTGCTTGAAGCACTATAACAAAAGATATTTTGTTTATACCACAATTTAATGGTTCTCTGACTTTAAAATAAACACATTATGTCTTAACCTGTGCCCAGAGAGTCAATGGTAAAACAAAACCGTTCAGCTTGGCTCTCACTGACATTAAAAGCATTTTGTACTGCCCTGCCAGTTTCAAGTAGCCAGACTTCTGCCAGGCTTAAGAATTAGGAATTGTACTTTTGCACATTTGGAAGAAGTCCAAAATGTCTCCCAATACTGAGTACATTTTAAGCCACTTAAGGTGACTTTACATGATGAGAACGGTGGAAAGGCTCAGGAAAGCAAATGACTGCAAGGTACAACAGCTCCACAGATGCACACCCTGGCCCCAAAGGCATAGCAGCATTCTGACATTCTAGTTATTTAGCTATTTTCTGGGACCAGAGGTCCCCTTGGGCACCAATACCAGTGGGACAGACTCAGGTATGATGTTCGTGACTGCTCTAGAGAATGAAGAATAATATTTTTTTTACAGAGTGTATTAGCTGCAATTACAAAAGACTCAATTTGGAACACAACTGGTTTCCAGATTTGTGGGGAGTTTCTTGCAAATCAAAGCAGTATGCGGTTGCTTTCAAGAAACTCAGTCCTGTTCACCCCATTTGGCAAATTGTTAGAAGGTCCCAATGAATACTATGTGTTAATAATGTGCTACAAACTATTCTATTATTACTTTTATGAATATATAATGAATACTATGAAATCAAAACACTGAAACAGATCTAGTTAATAAGAAGCCTTTGAAACATCATAGAATATTAGAATGATCCTGCAAAATCAGTATCTTTCTCCAAAGACTGCAAATTTGTCTATATTACGTATTGAATGGGTTAAGAAACCTCATAATCACAAAACTCCACTTTTTTCTTTCATCCTCTTTGAGACAGAACAGAGCCAATTGCTCAGAAATGTTTCTCCTGAGCTGTGTTCAAGTGGCAGTGATTTACATTTGAAGTATCCGTGTCTTACACTTCCAAAAATACATATGAATTTTAAACTGAATTTAAGGGTCATGCCATCTTCTGATTAGTAATTTTTTCATTATAGCACCCTTCTCTGCTCAGATGAAAAACAAGTCAGTTGTGAGTAGCTAACTTTTGCATATGTGGATTGAAATCCAAAAATGCCTGCATGCTTATAAATCTCAGGCTCCTATTTACTTACATTTCTACCTCCTCAAGCTAAATTCCTGTATGTTTCACTGCACAATATGAAGAATTGCTCTTCTGCAAAGGGAAGCAGGTTTTAATTCTATAATAACCTGCCTAGACTCCACATCCTTGCATCCCCCCCCCAAAAAAGGCCAAAAAAAACCATACAAAAAACCTCCCTCAACCTGACTACACCAAAGGGAATAGAGACTTCCCCGGTTAGTGCAAAAGCATGCAAAGCTTATAAAAGTTGCTTCAGAGTAAGAATTACAAAGCTTAATCCAGTTTTATTATATTCTAGACACTAATAGAAAAGCTTTGATTAAAAAGGTATTCTTTGTAAGAGAAAAAAAAATCTTTGTTAGATTTTCTATGTTATTTTGAGCAATTTCTCCTAAATTTCAACCCTGCTTTAATTCCTGTGAGAACTGACAGCAGTAATGGGAGCAGGTTGCCCTGGGGAGTGCAGACAGACCCTTACTCTTTATTACCTCTCCAGCTATATCAATCTGTTGTTCAGGCTAACAGATACTCGTGAGAGAGAAAGAATTATTCCCAGCACATCATGGACCTTTAGTCTGCTCTTGGAGGTGACTTGGTACACCCAAGAGAGCTTAATTGGTGATATATATCTGTCTTAAATATATATATATACACATTGACACATTTACAGAAGTCTGAAGAGACAACCTAGCAGAAGGCTGACTATTTATCTATATATTCTCGGTAAAATTTGGGGGTGAAGGGGATTTGCAAATTCAGTTGTGTGGATGAACTTCTGTAGTCTCTGACTCTGTAGATTCAGAGGATTTCACTGACTCCATGTTGAGCTGTAAGGAATTTCAAAATCAGTCACCTGTCATCCCTGTTCATACTCCTTTAACGTTTCGTGCTAAAGCAGTAACAAATAATAGTTACCTGTAAGGGGCATCCTTCACTACTATTCATGAACCACCTTAAGGATGGCCTCTTCATAAAGGAGGATTATTCAAAAAGAAGGATTATTCAAAAGACAGCAACAAATGAAGCCTGACATATCCTGAGTAGCAAGGGGTTCTGAGTAAAAAGCAAAAACATTATTAATGGTCCATTAATACCTAACCAATATTAAAAGTGACTGTCAAATAGTAAGACTTATTTCTCTCTTGAAAGTGATTGTTCTTAGAGGAGCAATGCTACAGCAGGCACAAACATTGCAAAAAGAGATCACATTGCCTTGTAATTAAATATAAACACCATTGCTGAAGGAAGAAGGTGTATCATAAAAAAGCCTGAAGTGATGTCTTACTGAAGTGGTGAAGTCAAGCACAAAAACAAAGAAAAAACACAGCCAGCTGATCTCTGTTGTGAGATTTAGCTGTTTAGAGCCTTCCTCTGTCTAATCACACCATCCTCACTCAAGAGTAGGACTAGAGTAAGTGGCTGGCGCTTCAAAACCTGTTTAATCATCAAGAGTCAAGATAAAGGGTGTTTAATTTTCCATAGGAAAAGAAAGGGCAGAAAAGCAGCATGGATAACTTTGATGAGGAATGGTGCGGGCAAAATTTCTGTCTACTTAATTGCTTTGAAGTTCATTCTTCCATATGCCCTTACGTCTCACAGAGCCAGCAGCCACCTGTGTATTTTACTGACACAAGTTGGTGCAATATAAGTTTCCACATAAGTACAATCAGGCCCACTCTGCACTGAAAAGATTGCCCAGAGGACAGTAATGGCGTTTTTGAACTATTCAACACTTCTTCACACCAGCAATGTCCACCAGCAACCTTCACTCACCCCTTTTTCAGCTCAAGTTTAATACACAAAAATATTTGGAGTATCAAACAATCCTGCACCTGGTTCTGACTTGTACTGAAATTTGATTTCCATAATTACTGTTCTCCACCTGGAAATGCAAAAGAAAGGAAGAAAATATATTGAATACATACCATTGGTTAGACTGAGTGGTGTTGAGTAGTTTGGGAGGATATAGTTAATTTTATATGGAATTTTTACACGGTGCTGTGAGGCATGTGTGCTTGCAGACCTTGATCTGCTATTACAGCATGCAAAGTTCTTTTCAAAAATTTTGTAGTAAGCTTCCCAGTCTCAACATCTGATACAATCACTAAAATATATATCCAAGAGATCCTGGTCTCCAACTATCTTCCCCCACTTTAAATACAAAACAGTCAAATCATTCTATCAAGACTGTCTTTGCATCATAGCAGAGTCATATTTCTAAATAACACTCATTTTTTTATCATCAAGGGCTTTATTTATTTACTGATTTAATCATTACAAATCAAACTGGTAGTAAATTTACTCCTGTTGAGAAGCCTTTACAGAATCATTCAATTTTCTATAAACATGTTTAATTTCTGTAAGCGATAATAAATGATTTCTCTGAATGTATTTCAAGAGTTTTTTCTTTCACATTTCTGCCTTCCAGAGCTCTTGATTGAAATCTGGAGGCAGGTGAATAATGACTAGCTCACTCCAAGTGTTTAAAATGCAATATGGGCTCCATGGTGATTCATTAAATTAGGTAAGAATACATGGAGGTTTTCCCAAATTGCAAGGAGCTGTCCTAGTTACTATAAATGATAAATATTGTTATGAAAATAAATGAAAATGAAATCATTGCTTTTATTCCTCAGGATGTTCACAAATCACTCACAGTAATGAGTCAAGATTAAATACCTCTACAGTCTAGCAGATTCAGAATGTCTAAACTTTAGACATGAAATACCCATGTTTATTGTCTGCTGCCAGAGACTTTGTCTAGGATGGAATTTAAGGCCTCATTAAATGGCCCTTTCCCACCAAAAGTTTGGATAAACACGGTGTTATTGCCATTTGGGAAATATTGGTGCAATTTTCTTCTTCTGAAAATGGTGCTTCTTAGAGATACGGACTTAGAATCGCTATTGACACTAGGGCTCATTGCTGGTGGCCAAAACTTTAGAAATAGGCATGACTTATAGGGCAAGCATGGGAAAGAAAGTTGACAGGTCTGCTAGTCCTGGTCTCGGTAGGGATGCTGGCTCTGTGGCACTTCACAGATTTCCCTCATGGTACCAATTCAGAGCAAGTCCCACAGGAAACACTTTCATTACTCCATTTTCCAGCTCTGTTTCTACCTGCTCCACAGGCAGGAGATGCACTTTCCTCTCAAATCATCCAGCCGAAAGCTCGCTCACGCCCAGCACATTGTGATGACTCCTGACCTGTCCCCTGCCCGGCTGGAGGGCGCCTTAGTAACAATAAAATACCAGACTAAACTTATGTAAGCAGAAATTTGTCCTTTGTGTTTTTTTCCTGCATAATAGAGAGCTGTAAAGTTAACATCACTTCTTATAGCAAGGCAGATTAGATCTCTGATGTCCTGCAGTGCTGCTAACTGCAGTCACTAAACATGTCATGTTTCAACTGAAGGCAGTCATTAAAGCGTGAGTGGGGAAGGCAGGGGATGGCTCACTGTAAGCAGAACAGGACTTCTCCCCTCTTCTGCATCTGAAGGCCCTGGACAACAGGAACAGTCTGTTCCAATGTCTCTGGCATTGTGGGGCCACAATGAATCAGGAGGACTTGGGAACAGTGTCAAAGCAGCGCCCAGGGCTGGCAGAGAGCAAAGGAAAGGAAGGTTTCCCCCTCTAAGGACTGAAAAGGAATGCTAGAAGGGGTTGCCACAGAAAAGGAGGCAAACAAGAATTATTTGCCTACAGTGTGTTCCAATAACATAAAGGATACAGTAAAACTTCTCTAACAGGGGATGAAAGAACTGTCAGGGGTTTAAACATTCAAATAAACACTTTTTACAATTTCAGTCACAAGGAATTTTCTGTGACTGGAGAGAGTAAACAGTGGCTCTCACAAAAGATGATTTCTAAGTTTGTGAGCTGAGGCTCATGAGACATATAAAGTATAGAGTTTTTTCCTCTTTTACTCTTCTTCTGAGACTGAGGGGAAATACATAATGTTAAACTTTTAAGTGCAAAGTTGAAAAGCATGTGCACAAAACTGCTAGAAAGTCTGGATAGGGTGACTTATATGGAAGTGGACAGTGGCTTTAAATGTCTCCAGCTTTACTGCAACTAGGCATGTAATTTTTAATTTTGAAGAAGAGTAATTGAAGATTTTCAGAAAACTTCCAGCGAAGCTCCTCGACTACAACTGCTAGAGGCTTGAGGCAAAATCTGGCCCTTCACCTCTGTTACAACATGCCCCAGAAAGTGAGAGTAACCCAGGTTCTTCTTAATAGATATCTTGGGTGGATTAGAGTGAAATGACACTGAATGATCAGTGTTTGTAAAAATATATATGTAGAGTTTCTTTTTGAATGATTTGGTTGCAACCAAAGTTTTCCAACCAAGCCACTCACAGCCTATTTCTTTTGGGACTAGACTGTGTTTGGAAACTGACCTCAAGTGGGAAGACAGTTCCAAAGAAAATTGTCCCAGGTCAAGGAAAGGAAAGAACATATAAATGGGACAATCCATAAGAAAGTAATATTAGCTTCATCCTAATTGGTCCAAACATTCAGTCTGCCTTACCCATTACCCAAAAATCATCCAATATGTTTCATGAGTGTTTTGTGGACAGTTTTCCACAGCAGTTGAAGAAAAAAAACCCAGCTCCTTCCAAGAACAAGGTCATGGATATTTGATGGTTTAGTTGAAGATAAAGAATTGACTAGTAGAAAATTAAGGCGAGGTTTACCGCCTCAGTAACAGATAATATAGCTATGAAAGGGGTGGTAATGTGAAAGTGAGAAAATGGGGCTTTCTGGAACTGTTCAGATAGTTTGGAAGACAGCTGAGCTTCCAACATCCAGTTATGCCCAACTGAACAAAACCTCCTTCAGCAGATCCCTGATCTTTCAGAGATATTAATATTTGTCAAAAGCTATGATGCTGATTGACAAAATGAATACATCCTCCAGTGAAAAATTAAAAAAAACCAAAAGGATAAAACAAAAAGGGATTAGATGAAGCACCAAAAATTCACTCTGTAATAAATTCTGCAGAATCATTATGGTCAATTCATCTAAGACATGAAGCACTTAAATAATTATATAGCAGAAGCTTCCTACTAAGATTATAAAGAGCATTCCCTAGAAAACAGCAGTACAGTCTGTATCAGTTAAAGATGTGCAGAAGATGCCGGCCAAGAGAAAAACTTAGTTGTTTGAGCTTCAGAAGTACTTAAAGTTTTACAGCATTGCAAAGAAACCATAGCTGCAGACGAATTAATTGACTTTTTTGTTCAAAAATACTGACAGAAAGACAAGGAAAGATGACACCTGTAGGGATAAAATGAACTGTGAGTTTCCACCTGTTAAGTGAAGGAGTGCTTTGTCAGGGTGACTGACTCCATGTGTCTCTGTTATTAAAGAAGCACCATGGAAAAACAATTAAGAAAATAAATTATACAGAGAAGCAAACTGTCATCATGGATTTTTCTATCTAAAAGAGTTAGAGCAATAAAGAAGATCTATCTGACTTTAACTGCACCAAAATTCATCTTGTAACAGGAGAGTGTGCTGAGTTTCTAAACTGCACTGGACCTTAGACTTTAACCAACTCAGCATTCTTGGATGTTCCAAGCCAGACATCCCTTAGCTTACATCTTCAGTTTATAAAAATGGCACTCAAACCTGATCTTTATTTTCAGTAATTAATTAGGTTATTAACTACATAAAAGAAATTCATCACTGAGAATAACAGGCATTTCTGTCTGTGGGTAGTTGTCAGCAGGATGGGCCCAGATGTCAGCACTCTTCAGTGCTGCCCAACAATGGGACAAGGGGAAACAGTCAAAAATTTAAGTTCCATCTAAATATGAGGAAAAACTTCTTTGCTGTGAGGATGACAGAGCGCTGGAAGAGGCTGTGCAGAGAGGTTGTGAAATCTCCTTCTCTGAAGGTACTCAAAATTCACCTTGATGTGATTCTGCGCAGCCTGCTCCAGGTGAACCTGCTTTAGCAGGGGATCTGGGCTAGATGATCTCTAGAAGTACCTACCAATGCCAACTATTCTGTGATTTTTGTCATTCTCTGGATACTTGGTGAAAATTGGAGCTCTACTCTGTTTTTTAGGCTCCCGTACCTTTTTCTAAAGGCCATGTTCTGGAAATTGCTGCTTTCATTGTTCAGGTTATTATTGGATCAAATAATACTTGTTCAGGTTCTCTCGGATCAAAACAGGATTGTTATAGGTAACTCTGATGCAACTTACAAAGTCAGCACATAATGCAACATCAGTGTTGCAGAGAAGTAGAAGTGCTCCAGTAATCAACAGTTTGTGTCAAGGGCATCACTAGGATGACGAACATAGAAACCCAGAGAAGTTTTGGCAAAATGATGAATTAACTGACATAAAAGAAGCTGCTTAAGATGTTTGGCCATGACATGGCAAAAGAAGACACTTTTTCAATGTCCTGTATTGAAGCATGAAACATGCTCTGAAAAAAAAGAGAAAGAAAATTGAAGGGAAAGTATCAAAAGTATCACCTAATAATACAAGACAGGAATGCACAAAGAGTGAAGGAGATCAAATGAAGCAGTGGAAAGGACACATATCAGAAAGAGAGCTAGGAAGACAGCAGGTCAAATACAGATGTTTTTTTAAAAAGGAGAGTTGGGATGAAGCATTTGCAGCACATTCTCATTTAATGCATAACACAAGAGAAGAGATGACACGCTAAAAGTCCCCCTTTGGGAGGGGGAAAAGAAACAGCAATTTTGGGAAAACATCAAAGAGTGTAATTGCTCTTTTTATACTGAATGAAAAATGTTCTGCAAAGGAGTCAATTTACATAATGTAGAGGCATTTAGTATGATTTATAGCCCTGCCTTAGAGGCAGTGGAGTGAAAAAAATGTTGTTAAAACCCCTGCATTTTCTTAGAGGAATAATTGGTGTTGAAGAAGAAACTTGTAAAAACACCATGAGTTTAGAGACTGGGAAGAAGCTGCAGGTGGACATGTGTTTAGCATGTTTAGATGGGGAGCTGCAAGGACACCTTTTCCCCAGTACCACTATGGGGAACAGGAGGAAAGAACCTTGCAGGCAGCCAGAGTCAGATGCCACAAGACCCTGCAGAGGACAGACTTTCCCCCCAGTGCTCTAATGTGTGGTGATATACTCTCCATCTTAAAGAGTAAACTAGCAGCCACCTGCCCTGCTGAATCTCCCCAAGCTGGCTGCCTGCCTATGCTCCAAATCATGTGTCATATTTTGCTTGGTAACTCCCACACCAAAACCAATCTGGATGTAAAAAGTGTTTCTTCATTTCTTTCTGCTCCCGTTGCCAGCTGGACCTGCTTCTTGAGACTGCCCAGGTCTCAGGTATCAGTACTCACAGGAACACGAAGGTGGATGTGGAAAACACACAGCCTAGCAAAGGGACAGGGCAGGACCTCTCTTGTGATAGCTGCCCCTCATTTTTTGCAGCTTAAAGCAGTTGCAGAATGGCAGCCTCAATCGCTGCAGAGATCCCAGATGGGAAGAGAGCTAAATCAGTGAGAGGCACATGGCCTGAGATTGTATCAGGCTTCAATAGTAAATTTCTTATGCCATTTAAATTACACTCAGGGGGAAAGGAGAGATGTGCAGATAACTCAGAAGAGCCTCCTTTACACCAGTGTGACAGGGCTGCCCAAAGTTCGTGGTAGGAGAAGCCTGATACAGAGGCTCTGGCAGAGCTTTGAGAGAGAGTTCCAAGCAAGTGAGTTCTGAGCTCTAGGGCTGTGCTGATCACTGCCTGGGAGCTCAGAGGGTACACATGGAATGAGCACTTGCTGCTGGGTGCCTTTAGGCTGAGCCAGAAGTTACAGCTCAGCTTTGCTGCTGGGATCCAAGGCAGTTTTATTCCCAGGCTACCTCTGGTCATTTTGCTCTTGAAAAGCTGCTTTTCCCACAAAGATGTTGCCACAGCACTCTGTGTTTTTTCTCCATACTGATCCCTCTGCCCTTCTCTTGTTCTATAGGTCCTGATGCCAGGCAGAGTTAGCTCCTTGTGACTGGCACAGGGATATTGCTGTGAGTTCTGCATAACCTGTGAAATGCTCTCCTTTCTGAGAAAAAGTGCTCTGACTCACCTTCAAGCTGAGATGGAATTCATGGCACACCTGTATTGTCTTGAACCAAAAGAGATGATCACATTCTGATTTGCCCATGGATAATATTTATTGCAGGCTTTTAAAAGGAAGCCTTTTTGCTTTGTCCTATAAGACACTGAGCTCTACTAAATTTTTGACAGCCTGATGTAGTGGGAGTTGTCTCTGCCCATGGCAGGGGGGTTGAAACTCGATGAGTTAAGGTCCTTTCCAACCCAAACCATTCTATGGTACTATGATTCACTGATCTAAATGATAAATCATAATTCCCCACATGATAATAGAATCATCTTGATCATGTTCTGGTGATAGTCACTGAGAAATTAGTAAAAGCTAGAGCTAAGCACTCTTCTTTTCAAACCTAGAGTTCTATTCACTTCCTTGAAAATGTGGAGATTGAGTCTCCCCAACTGAGTGCAAAATAATTTCTACCAAACAAGTAGTTAAGGAACAAAGTTGTTCATATATTTTTGAGAGGCGTAAAAAACTAATTCAAACATTTTTGTGAAAATTGCCACAGATAACGTTTTACTGTTTATCTTTAAAAAAAAAAAAAACACCAAAAAAACAGAACAACATTAGGCTAAAGACTGCCTCTGCTAGCCAGGGGTTAGCAGGCTGATAGTGCATGTAAAATCAATACCAGATAACTTAACTGTCGACTAATCTCAATCCACACATTTCTAAGGATAAGTGTACTCTAGAGTCTGCTGGGATTTTTATCCTGTTTCATTAATGAAAAAGGAAAGATTCTTTCCAAGATTACCCGGGCTATTCATTTTATAGATTGTCCTTTAAAAAACACTGTTCTGTAAAAGTGAGGAAACATGAATCCGATACAAATCTAACACCGAAGGTAGTCAGGTAATTCATAACTAGAGCTCCATTCACAAATGTGTTAGCTTTATAAAGGCAGAAAAATATTTACTCTCTCACACACCATCTAAGTCATTATCCCTGTCTGGTACTGTAGTCAGGATATTTCTCTTTTGAGCATTATTTAAACAATTTAAACCCATTATAACCACAATACCATTACTTACAGGGAGCAACATCTTACATAAAGAGCAGTCTCACCAGTCTCACCTATGGAACAAGACATTGGCCAAAATCAGTAGATTGTACAGCAGGGTTCTGAGTGTGTGGTAGCCATAGCAGAAAGAAGAGGAAAATGTCATGGTATTATTATGTCAGCATGAAAGGTCTTATTGTTCCCAGTCGAATTCTCTTTATTTCTGAACATGTTACATACTTGCTGTGGGATTTTCAGGCTATATTAGAGTATTTATGGCTCAGTTATGAATCTTCATAAAAACACAGATCATTGTCAGCATGGGCTCAAGTGAATTCAGCATTTCCAAGGAGAAATAAATAGCCAATAAGAAGGATACTTCTCATTTCACATGTCTATTCAAATACTGTCTCATATCAGTCAGATCCCTACACTTCAAAGCCTGCCTCAAGAGGCTGTGGCTGCACTTGTAAATAGGAGCAGAAGCACTCAACAAGCTGAAAAGAAGTCACTGAAGCAGAGGGGATGTCACGGGACACAAAGTTTGGTAGACACTCATGATGGAGCATGACCCCACGAAAGCCTTGACTGAATGCAGATCATGTTCATGGTTGTTCATTTGTGGTTTTTTTAAGGAGAATAATCTTTCTTCCAGGATGGTTAAGAGTCTTATCCATCACTTCATTCTGTCCACTGAATAACAGCACTTCACTACTATTTCTTTCTTTGAATCACAGAATCACAGGATCAATCATGTTGGAAAAGAGCTGAAATCACTGAGTCAAACACGACCCAACACCTGCCAACTAGAACAGGGCACTGAATGTCACATCTAGTCTTTCCTTAAATACCACCAGGACAGTGACTTCACCACCTCCCTGGGCAGCCCATTCCAATATCTAATCACCTTTTCCACAAAAAACCTCTTCCTAACGTCCAACCTAAACCTCCCCTGGTGGAGTTTAAGATTATGATGTCCTCTTGTCCTGTCACAGGTTGCCTAGGAGAAGAGGCTGATCTCTGTCTGGCCACAACCTTCTTTCAGGCAGCTGTAGAGAGTGCTAAGGTCAGTACCTCAGACAATACACTCTGGTGGTCTGAGAGAACATTTCTGCCAAAGGGAACACACCAAAGCCTGGCAAGTGTCTTGCAGGAAATGAGTTAGATTCCAGCCGTGTCTCAGTTCATTCTCACTGTCTGCTTCTCTCCTCAATGAAAGAAAAGTAAGTTGCTACATACTTCATAGGGCTTTCCTGCAACAACCATGAATTTGCTGGATGATTACATTGATAAGGAGATGCTTATCTGTCTGAGGCTGGTGTTCCTACAAATTGTTAGTAAATGACAGCAATCCCATGATTAAGCATTTCTCTTCTTTGTCTATAAGAATCACATTTGTCAGACAAGTTACTTAATTTTCAACCATTAGAAAACCATTAGAAACCTGATGCTTACATCTTTACATTTGCCTTAGGCTGTGATGCCTAAACCTAAGAAGAAGAAAAAAACAAAACCAAAACCAGAACCAATGTAAAGGAAAAAATAACATATCCTGCATCTATCTCCATGCTGCACAGGTAGGGCCAATAGCATTAATCTAAAAATCTGAAATACTTACTGCTATTTCTAATAAATTCTGAACTTGGGGAAGATGAGGAGAAGGGTAGTTTTTTGAACCCTGGTATCTATTACGGAAAAGGCGATCTTACTTCATCCCTGACAGGCATCTGCAGGGAGTTTGCCAGATTGCCAATTCCTCTTGATTAGGGCCATTTGGGTCAGCTGCAGTGAAAATGTTAATTATCCTATTGAAATAAGTACAGGAAGGAAGAGATGGATGGGTTGGTTGGAGTAATGACCGCTGCATTCAGGGAAGGTGCAGTGCCAAAGGCATGACAAGGAGTGAAAGGCTCAAGAGTGGGAAGGAGATGACAAGCCAGGGTGAGAAACAGAAGGAGGGCCAGCTGTGTCAGGGGATCTGTGTGCTTTGTGCCCTCATTCTGGGAGTGATGTGGGAGTCCTGCCCCATTAGAATATGCTTACTTTCCCCATCTTCCCACTCCTTCGGTGTGCCATGGATGAACAGCACAAAATACAGAAGCATCTGAGCTGGCAGTGTGCCCTGGTGGCCAAGAAGGCAAATGGAATCCTGGTGTGCATAAGGAAGAGCATTGCCAGCAGGTCCAGGGAGGTGATCCTGCCCCACCACAAAGCCCTGGTGTATCCAGTTCTGGGCTCCTCAGTACAAGAGAGACTTGGAGATCCTGCAGTGGGATCAATGGAGGGCAAAAAAAGATGAATAAGGAATCTGAGCATCTCTCTTATGAGGAAAGGCTGGGGAAACTGCACCTGCTCAAGGAGAGATGACAAAAAGGGGACTTCATCAGTGTTTATCAGTATCTGAAGGGAGGGTGCCAGGCTCTTCTCAGTGGTGCTGAGCAATAGAACAAGACAACAACAAAAAGTAAGAGTCTTTGAACTCCACTAACAAGTTGATAGGTGATTTCTCATTGTGGAAAACTTCTGCTCATAGCTTTTTATTGTGGCTTAGTTTACCCCCATGAAATACTGAACAAGAACTTTTAATAACCATTCTGAGTGAACGAACAGCCTGGGCAGTGAGGTGAAGTGCCTCCACCTGCTGTGTTAACCCTGACAAAAAGAGCACTTGGAATTGCCTTTACACACACAAAGCTTACTGCCAAAAAAAGGTATTTTCATTTATCAGCTCCCTCACAGAGTTTTCATAATAACATTTTCTAGCTTTTCTGGTTCTTTGGTCTCAAATTAGAGCTATTCAGATGGGAAATGTACAGTGCCTTCCTGTGTACAAATATCTTGATACTTTTTAGTCTTCAGTTTAGTTAAAACTTTTTATGTCAGGAAAATGGCTGTGGTTAGGCATTGGCCAAGATTGTTCCCAGTGCAGCCTATTGGCATTAATGGAAAACCTCCTATTTCACTACTGAGGTTTGCAAAAGAACCACAAAATCTGTACTGAGTTTTCAGATATGGCTGGAAGTTATACAGATGTGTTAGGTTGAATCTGCCCCAAAATTGTTTTAAATACTGTTGAGGACATGGTTTCATTTTACCTTCATATTTAACATGCTTGAAATGGTCCATTTGCATTGTACATTACAGAGAGCAGCCTGAAGTGTTACTACTGTTAAATGTCTTATCAGTACTGCTTTTTTTTCTTTTTTTTCTTTTTTTTTAATCTAAAGGATAGAATGGTTTTCAGATTTGGATGGCAAAGCATTTAATTATTTCTACTCTTTCTTCCCCAGCGTTTTAAATATTAATATGATATCTGTGTTTTGGCACACCTGAAAGAGCAGACTGGATTAGGCACAAAAGTTTAATCTCACAGAAGGTGGGTGAAGGATAGTCTTGTTTTCAGCCACTGATCAAGTTTCTGGAAAGGATTTTCAGTGAGACAGCATAATTGGTGTGTTACAGATAATTGTTGATAATTCAGAGTCCTCTGATGACTTTCATCTGTGTCCAATACCCCACCAGCACAGCTATTCTTCTGAAGCTGGGAAATCTCCTTCATTTTACTGACAGTGTCTTTGATAAGTGCCTGCTGAAAATCTTTTCTTCCCTGTCAGATTTGTAAGGTGTAAGCTGAGGACCTCAATGCTCTTAATGTAGTCCACAATGTGTTCATACTGCCTAAGGTTTAAACTTCTTTGATCAATAGAAGTGAATAACTTAGTTTCAGCTGCAAAGTTACTGACAGCTGGAACAGTCCTTTTGCCATTTTTAGTGCTGCATATCACATCCAAATTAAAAATATAATCACACTAGAAGAATGCTAATACATAGATTGCAGGGTGGATGAAAAGCACCCCAAAGTTAAAAAAAGATACATGTCCAATGTACATGTGTCCCAAGTAAAGGGATCAAAGCAAAATGTCACAACTACAGCTCCAGTTGAACGACTGCAGAGTCAATCCTTGGTAGAGGATCCTCAAAGCATTTGTCAGATGCTTTGTCTTTTCCATGTTCACATTTTCACTGAACTTCCAGGACGATACATTCACTTTGTACTTGAATTCTCTTCTCTACTAACAGTGGAGTCTGATGGATAATAGGATTAGTTCTGTGAAAGGCAGAAAAAGCAATAGTTATACTTGTTGTATTGTTTTAGAAGCCCCTTATTTGGGATTTCTATGAATAGCATGTTTGCTGAAGCACAGTGATATGCTGAGAAAATTATTCAAAAAGTCATTTATTTTTCACACACTTGTCTGTCTGCCCAGAAACCAATAATTTGTTTATTCAGTTAAATAAGATAGGACACTGACTTGCCAAGACACAGAAATGAGTGGTGAGAGCTGTCAATACATTCATGAATACAGATAGTACTTTACACTGACTTTGATTTAATTTTAGCTGAGGGTTTATGCATCTTTCTGAAAGATTTTTTTCCCTGTGGTATTCATGGTGAGAACCGTCAAGGCTGTAAACTCCAGCGATCTTCCAGTTCTCTCATTTCATATGGATAACATCCATCATGGGAAGAAGAGCTGTATTTGATTGGAATGACATAACTGAATTGAGGTCCTATTAAATCGTATTCATTGGCACATTCTCTACAAACCTTCAGCACTCTGATTTCTGAGTGAAGTTTAGGAACATGTTTATGAATGTACCCTCCATAGACGGAGTGGGAATTGCACACTGTGCCTTTCTTCTTTACGAAGGATGGAGAGCTTTCTTCTCCTGGTTCAGGGCCGACTTTTCCAGCACGTTCATATTTTGTCTATTGCATTTCAATTTTGTCTCTCTCTGCAGTTGCTATAAATGCAGAATTGAATTTGCTGAATGCTGTTATGTGCCTTTCCTTCTGGTAAATCAAGACAACAAATCACCTAGTTCAGGGAAGTTATGCCATTAGAAAAGCAGTGTGATATCAGAATAGGCCATCTGTCTCATTGCAAGCAAAGCTATGCTCCAAATCAGACTAAGCTTTACCTATTTCACACTTTCAGGTTTCCTTCTGATGCACTGTTTTTCTGGGGATAAGAGCCCAGTTATTTCAGCATTGCAAAGCCTTTTATCCCTCTGTCTTCATTGTAGCTAATGTAATTGCTTGTTGCAAATGATTGATTCTCCCCTTCTTTTCCTTCAGCAGTTTATCGTTGGTTAGATGCTCAGAGAATACCACAAGACTGTTCTGAACACCCATCTACCTGTACATTTTCAGAATTTGTTCATACAAAGCACGCTTCTATTTTGTAACCTTTACTAAACCCCGAGTTAATGAAAGCCTTCATGGTGTCCAAGCACAAATTTATCATCTGACTATCCTTATTTACAACCTCACCAACTCCTAACCTCAGTAACATTAGGTTTGGGGCAATGACTTCTTTCTGTGAACATTGTGTTGATTTTTCCCCTACTCTTTTGTATTTCTTCACATTCCAACTGATTTTTTTTTTTTAATATGCTGTCTTCTTCAGACACCAGAAGTAAGGTGTCTGGCAAGCACCACCCTAGCTCTCTTTCCATACTTTTTGGACATCAGTGTAACATTTGCACCACCTTTCCTTCTACTACCATTTGTCAGAGCAAAGTCATTACTTGGCACAAAACCCAGCACCGCCAAATTCACGGGAGATGTTTTAAGAAATGGAGCAACACTGGTAGATGGCTTTGCTTTCCAGAAAACCCAATTCTTCCCTTGCTTCTCAGACATCGGCTGGAGTTAAGCAACAAGGATCGGGTCAGATGCTCTGTTGATAGGGCACAGCCACTAAAACAAATCCTGAACAGGTGAACGGGTGTTGGGGACAGCGCACGAAACTAAAATCAGAGCTAAATTAAACTGAGACAAGAGCAGAAGCTCTGCCCAACTTCTGCCTCTTCCTCTTCCCGCTGTAGGAGGACTCTCACTTGCTGGCTTCTCGCCTGCTGAGGCCTGACTGCAGCGGAGGGAATTTCTCGGCCTGCGGCCCCTCCCCGGCTCCTCCCCGGCCCCTCCCCGGCCCCT
>VXBQ01008003.1:276684-317050 GCA_013400175.1 Phainopepla nitens | reverse complement strand
GCTCCCGGCGCTCCCCGGTGCTCCCGGGCGCTGCCCGGCATTCCCGAGCGCTCCCCGGCGCTCCCCGGCGCTCCCGCTGTGCCGCCGGCAGCCCGCGCACGCCGCGGGAAACAGCGCAAGGACTGACGTCCAGAACATCCTGCCTATAGGATCCGAGCCGCCAGCCGAGCCCCGCTTTCCCCCCTCGCTTTAAATCCGGCTGGCGAGGGCAGGCACCGAAAGCGGGAGAGATTGGCGATGCAGCGCGGCAGCAATTCCCGAAAGTTCTTGCTTTCTGTTACTCCCCATTTTCGGACTCGGAGCTGCCTGGCGGACCTGAAGGTGGGAGTTTAAGGAATCCCGTTTGCGAAAATGCCTGCCACTTGCTGGTCTTTGAATTTGATAACTGGCCTTCCAGAGTTGAGGAATACTTAACAGCAAGAGAAGTCAAGGAGGAAAAGGCAAGTTTCACAATTCAAACAATGCTGAAACATGTTCTCCTTTCATCTTATGGAAACAGGACTGTGCAGAAAGCTGCAGGTGCTTTTTCATTTGGTTATTGACAAGATGTGTTGCAAAGTAAAATGACTTTTAAACTCTTCTGACTGTTTGAAGCCTGCAAAGAGCAACAAAATTAAAGCAAGAAATTAATCTGAGGACTTTCAAAGAGGAAAGCTGTTTTCCGAGAAGAGCAAAATAGGACAATGGCATCTGGAGATTGCCTTCTGCTAGACCTAGAACCAGATAACTTCATTTTCTATAACATCTCTGTCAACCAGAGTGCAAACTTCTCCCTCCTTTCGGAAGACTGGTTTTACCCAGCGTTCCTCTACGCCATCCCCACGATCTATGGGATCATCATTCTGATAGGCCTTATTGGCAATATCACTTTGATTAAGATCTTCTGTACTGTGAAATCCATGCGAAATGTCCCTAATTTGTTTATTTCCAGTTTAGCTCTGGGAGACCTGCTGCTTTTAGTGACTTGTGTGCCTGTGGATGCGAGCAGGTACCTTGCTGACGAGTGGCTGTTTGGCAGAACTGGATGCAAACTTATCCCCTTCATACAGCTCACCTCTGTAGGGGTGTCAGTCTTTACTCTCACTGCTCTCTCAGCTGACAGGTAAGCTTGGTTGCTGTTGCCTTGAAAAGAAGCCTGCATAATTATGACTTCATAAAATGAACAATTATAAATTTGTATTTGCAGCTAAAATGTTTCTTTTTATTGTAATGAGGGAAGTAGAACCACCTCAGGTGATTTCTGGTGGATATTAGCATACAACTTGAGGAGGATGCAGATCTGAACACAGGATACTTTTTCTAAGCTAAATACTTGTGCAATTTAGCTAATAGTCTACATTAATTCAAAGAGAGACAAGAGCAGATCAAACTAAAGACCAGAGAGAGAAAATGCCATTAATGAAGCTCTGCTAAAAGATAGCATGTTCATATTTGCCAAAAAGATAATTGATCCATCCTTCATGAAGTGTGAAGGCACTGGAGCAGCGATATAAAGTGCAGTGAGAATCAATTCTTTCTAGTGGCTTGCTTCCTTAAAGTTAATACTATGTGAGGCAGTATTTCATAAAATATTTTTCAAATGTTCAAATGAGCTTGCCTGAAGCCAGGAATCGCAGTTGCCATAGCCAGTGTATTTCCCTTGGTTAAAGACTTTGCCCCTTATCCAATCAAAACTGATCTGTGCTGTTGGTTCAGAAACTTCATCTTCCAATAATGTTTAGTAAACAGTAATGTGTAGTAAATATGCTGGTTTATATTCCGGATGCTTCCCAAAGAGATTAAAGAATACTTTGTCACCATGCTGAAGTGACACAGAAGTACTGAGTGAAAAATTATTTCAGTTTTGCTTTGATCAGAGCAGACATGGGGATTGTATCTTTGCTCAAAAATAGGTGAAACTAGGTTTGTTTTGAGTAGTCTCTTGCATGCTAGTCTCTTGCTAAACTGCTTTAAAACATCAGACTACTTTTGTTCAGATTTCAGTGTAGTTCACACGCATATTTCAATATACTTTTTGCAGTCTCAGTGAAAGCAGGTAACTCCTCAGTCTTTCAGAGACAGAATGGTCAATATGTTTGTCCTCTCCTCATGTTGGGATATATAAAAATAGCACTGTCTGTCCCAGTAGCAGATGACAGACCTATGTGTAGATAAAAGTCTTAAAGCAATGTGCTTTAAAGTGCTGTGAAGGTAGGAAAATTGCACTAGTGAAAGACCACATGCACTCTTGCTCCTGAGTTTGATGCGGTGTCTGGATCCCCTCTGACCGCTCTGAAGAAAATGTTGGGAAAACAATAAGTATCTCTCCAGGAAAATACATCTTTCTAAAGCTGTAATGTAAGTTGTTTTAAGGGGTGTAAGGAAAAGAAAAAGGCATTGTAAAGAAGATTATGTTAGAGATATTTATTGCTATCTGATCACCTGCTACATAAAGTAAACATTGCAAATGCTTTTACAGAGCAGCACATCAATATCACTTTTTGCCTGAAGTGATAGTACAGAACAGAAAACAGCAGCTGTGCCAAGCTTTGGGTTTGGTGACTTCAAGTTCTGAACTTCAGCTTTATCAGGAGCCTGTTAACTATCATGCTGCACTGATGATCAAATGTTACCATTTCCAAGGGATCATTTTATCCTCTTCTAATGCATCTGGGGTCCAGTGCAGAAGGAGATAATAATGAAATTTTTAACTTTGTTAGGTCTATGAATCTAATATGCTGTGCATTGAAACACGTGTCCCTTATCTGTTAAGTTTGCTGAAGTTTCTATTTTGATAAATTACCAGCAGTGCTGGGTTAATTTTGTTACAAAATAATACAGTCTATATTTTGTCAACTCACAGCCCATTAATCTATTTCCTTAAAGCTGTCACCCTGGACTCCAGACCCCAGTATTAATCATGTCAGAATCACTAGGGACATAACCTTAAAATGTAAAGGGAAAATTTCCCAAATGTGAGTGGAATGTGAACCAGCATAGTGATGGTGGTTGGAGGCTGTGGAGGGTCTGGAAGCCCAACACCCTGATGCAGGTGAGATGCTGAGTCTGGCATGTGGGGTGGTTTCATAGACATCCATTTCTGGTGACACACATGGCCCTGCATGAGGGGAAACAGAAGAAAGGGGGGTGGTGGTGAGATGATTAATGTTCAGTGACATGGATGGTACCTGAGATGCCCACATTATGCATGTGAATGTCTGTTCTCGTTAACCTAAGCCACAGGCCATGTGAGAGAAAAGCCTCCTAAACCTCCTGCTCTGAATAGCATTACTTGGCACTGTCTCCAAGAAAAGAGAGACTTGTCAGTGTACTACAGATCCTTTGTCTATAATTCATCATCTGCAAAATATTATCATAACACTATCTTGGTTTCAGCATCCTTGCATTGACAAAAGCAAATGGAAACAACTGCTGGCATTTCTGAGCGTATCATAGTCATGCCTAGAGAGACATCACAGGGAACAGAAAGAAGTTTGATGTGTTAAGAATGGCATTGGAGTGTGACACAAGGGTCATTTCCAGGGACCTGAAAGGTGCAAGGCAGTGGGTAGGTGTGATGGGCCGTTAGAGTATGTGAGAGTGTGTGAGACACTTATGCTACATTACAGCAATGCTACAAATCATCCTGGCTGCGTTGGATCAGCTTCTGAAAATGAAGGGCCCAGTTTTAGTAGGTTTTTGCACTCACACTATCAGTGCAGAAGTATATGCCTTCCTGAGGTATACTTTTCTTTTTCCTCTTTGCCCTGTGTTAGGAATCTCTCATCTTCCAATGACTGCAAACACTTGGCTGAGTGCTGGGCTCCAGCACAGAGCACCTAAAGCTGCTCAGTGGTTTGACCCACCAGAATGTGGGGTTGTACAGAGGGCTGACTGCTCACTTGCAAACTTCTCAAGGAGAAAAAGAGGGGAAAACTACTGATCTCAGCTTTTCCTTCATTGGAAGCCTCCCAGCCTGCAAGTGCTCTGTGTACATATGGACACAGCTGAACATGCCTGCACAGATTTGAGCAGGAAGGGACAGCCAGAGGGTCCCTGGGTGCTTAGGATGGTTCTGCATATAATAATGAGATTTCCTTCAGATTTCATTATTATTTCAGAAAATATGCAAGAAAGGGAAAAACAAGAGTTAGCAGTATTACAAATATATTCTTCTGGGACCACTCCACTGGCTGCACAGTGCTTGCATCTGTCTGGCTGCATTTGCAGGAGCAGTGGGAGCTGTCAGGAGACACCTGTTTTCCTGCAAGTGTGTAAAATTTTCAGAGTAGCCAGGAGAGGGTTAAGGCATGTACTGTGCTTCCAGCCATCTTCCATGAGTGATAAAGCACCAGTGCTGAGTATACGAGATCAGGGAAACAAGCAGCCCATGTGTGTGTGTGTGTAATGTTTGTGTGTTTTAGAAACAAAAATGTAAATGAGGTGTGTAGGGGAAGGACCTCTGTCTGCCCTGCTGCTCTGCACTGTCGAGCCAGTGGTTTCTTCAGCTACTGCTCAGTTTATCCCAGAAAAAACAGGAGTTTGGGTTCTGCCCTCCTCCTCCTCCTCCTCCTCCTTCACCTCCTTCACCTCCTCCTCAGTGCAAGGATAAGGGGTACAGAGGCACCCATGAGAGCAGTGACACCTGGGTTTCTAGCCCAGGCAGAAAAGCCAAGGCTGTCTCAGCAAGGGACAGGAAATTAAGGAAAAACTTTGCGCAGCAAGAGGAAAAGCAACTATTTACTTGCCCGTGTCATGGGAGAGGTCTCTATTTAATTGGCTTTCTACCATGACTGACAGGGTATATACATTTGCATTTGAATTAACCAGGCTGTCAAGCATTGATCATAGTTCCTCACTGTTAGGCTGACATTGTAAAAGATCGAAATGCCCTGGTGCTCCTTCAGTGAAAGCTTCCTGAAGCAATGCTGTTTTTGCAAGCATCCATCAGAGTAAGTGCAAAATGTAATTGGAGATTACAAGCAGCATCTTTACTTTAAGCACCTTGGATTATGTGGATTCTAGAACTGGAAAACTGCAGCATGCCTGCCAGCCGGAGCTGCCTGCAGTCCTGTGGTGGGAGTAACAGTGTAGTGAGATATGGGGAGTGACATTACACGGGAGATTAGGTGGCTTACAGTGGTAAAACCAGCTGCAGACAGCACGGTTGCAGTCATGTGGGACACCTGAAATGAAGATGTTCACTTTGGAAATGTTCACCTCGGTGCCTTGAGTGCGGGGATGGATGCAGGAACGCTGCTGGGCTCCCAGCTCTGCTGGGTCCCTTGGAATGCACCACAAACACAATTTTTGATGTTCCTCTGAACTCATATGACAGTTTGTTTATCTAAAAAATAAAACTTTCAAACAACACTCCTAAAAAAAGCATAGTGCAAAGAAAGAGACAAATCCAGAATTTCTACAAACACACTTTTAAACATGCAGAAGTCTTTGTTTAGTGGACTCATCTCTTCTGTGATTTAGATGTCTCCAGCCCCTACTAATAATAGTACCTAAAATACTACAGGAGGTGTAATATCTATGTGCCAGTTCATTTATTTTACTTTACAATCACTGGTTTATATCTCCACTAGAGGACCAAGGGAAGCATGCTACCCTAATAAAAAGCTATGAAAAGTGAATCCAGATTTCCACTGAGTTGATTTATATAATGACACATTTTCAAAAAATACCATCAATTGTAAAGTGCCAAGGCCATAGTAGTTAAGAATATATTCTGGGCATTCTAGTCACAATATTCATTAAATACCTTCAGGTCACTAAGGCACTATTTTGGAGCATTTTACTTGTGCTGTAATTTACTGTGCAGCCCCAAGAAGGTTTGAGGGACTGGCAGAGAAAGCCACTCTGAACTACCAAGACAGCCTCTAACCCAGTCAATGCAAGTAAGCAGAAGGATACCCCATGTGGAGAGTTTGGATCCACTTATGTGACCTCATGATCTCAGCCAAAACATTGGTCCTTTCAAGCCAGGGAAGAAAACTGGAAGGACTTTGGGGTCCAGCACAAAGCCCTCCCTCGCACTGGAGCACCAGGCAGCCCCATCTCCACCCTTGCCACTGGCACAGTGTCTGTGCTGCTGCCCTTCACGTGCTGATGGGTGCAGGGTGATACACACATATCTCCTTCAGCTCATGTACCACAGTCTTAGATCGTGGTCACTGGCCACTGTGTCAATATAATACAAACACTCTTTACACTCTTAGTTTTAGCTCTCATTTCCTCAGCCCCTGAATCCATCTGCACCAAGAGCAACTGATCAAACAGCACAAACTTTCTAAATGTCTTGATTAACCAGAGCAGATGGCTAAAACACAATAGATGCACTTCTATAACCAGGAAGATTAGAGCTCCCATTTATAGCGGTGGGACTGGTGCGGAAATCTGAGTTTAGAGTCAGTGCTAATGTGCTGGAGACTGTCAATATTTAAGCAATCAAAAGGAAGAAAAGTCAGATTACCTATTGTTTACATTTCAGTAAAACCTAAAACCCCCAATCAGTTGTCATGGTCTCATAGTACGAGGTGCTGTACACACTGTTAGTAAGGAGAGAACCGGCTGCAGAGAATTTGCCAGCTGTGTGTCCCGGCAGTGGGCTGAGATTTCACCATCACTGCAGGAAGAGCTTACTGTGGACCATCAGTTCATGTCTTACTATTTGATGTTCAGATGCGGACAACAGCCTGGCAGAGATTAGGAGGTGACTGAGCTGAAAAAGTAGAAGCAGGCACAATTGCACTGTGAAGCATCCAGTAACTGCTTTTGTCAGAGACGACCCTTGCTGGATCTGTTTTCTTCTGTTTTCTTTTATTTTTGAAAGACACTTCACCACTGTCCCTATGGAGTCCCCTCACCTTGTTTTTCAGCAGTCTGACACCCAGCTGCCCACCTCACCCCGTACAATCTAGGACACCACGGGCGATGATCTCCTGCCCAGAGCATGCTCTGCAACCCCCCACACAGTGTCTGCTGCATAGGATCTCAGGCAGAGCAAGGGCTTTCAGAATCCCTGTGCCATGGAGCAGTCCATGGGCCTCTCACAGTGCTGAGGCATCTGGAGGTATCTCAGCAGCAAGCCAAGTGCTCTGCTGTAGAGAAAAGCAGAAAGCTGGAGATGCCTTGCAGAAACTCTCCTCCTAGTGATGCCAGGCTAGTGATGAGTTTAATTAGACTGCAGAAAACTGTGGAGCATCAAAGGGAGAAACCTTGTCAGAGCTCTGCCCATCCTGTCCTCACTTGCCCTCTGTCCACAGTCAGTCTCTGCAGCTCTCTGGGAAGGCAGGACCGAAAACAATACCATGACACCCTGAGAGACAAAAATGTTTCTTCACACCTGCAGGCAACCCTGAAGCATGAGATTGAGACATGAATGTTCAGACAGCCTGGGGGAACCAGAGATGTGGCTGCAGGACTAGGAGATACCACACTGGCCGTCAGCTCAGCAGTATTTCTTGCCCACACCTCTGCACAGAGGCTATTGAATATCTCATAGGATTTGGATTAAAACAAATCTTTCCAGTAACATGAGGCTACTTTCTGAGTATTCAGACTAAAGGTGTATATATCACTCTGCTGCCTCTTGTGTGTCTGGCACTCTCTTAGCCTCTCTGCTTAGAACTCATGTCATGTTTCAAATTGAAATTTGTCTGACCTCTAACCACTGCATAATAACCTAACTCACAGCAAACCTGAAAGGCTGAGAGAATTGGGATTCTTCATTCTGGGGAAGAGAAGGTTCTGGGGACACCTTATTGCAGCCTTTCAATACTTAAAGAGGTTTATAAGAAAGACAGAGAGGGACTTTTAACCCAGGCCTGTAATGGACAAGGGGCAATGGTTCTAAACTGAAAGACAGTGGATTTAAGTTAGACGTAAGGAAGAAATTTTTTATGATGAGGGTTGTGAGGCACTGGAAGGAGCTTGCCCAGGGAAGTGGTGGATACTCCACCTCCTCAAAGTGTTCAAGGCCAGCGTGGATGGGTCTTTGAGCAGCCTGACTTAACTGAAGATGTCCTTGCTTATTGTGGGGGTGTTTGGTTTGTTGATCCTTTAAAGGTCCCCTCCTAACCAAGCCATTCTATGGCTCTGTGATTAGAGCAGTCAAGGATAGCAATAGATTGTTCAGTCCCTTCATGATGCTGAAGGTTCATATAGTAGTGATGATCTCTTACAACACCTATGTTTACTGAAACCACAGAAGGGATTTAAGCATCATATAACTGGCTTAGCTTTATATTGAATTACACTAAAGCCATGACACAATGAGAATCCCACAGGATTTCTCATTTTGTCACATGCAAAAGAGTTGCTCTAATGTCTTCTTTCGTCTCTTCCTTCCTTAACAGAGCACTAATTTTTTTTGCATCTCCTTGGCTCCTGTATTTACTATTTTACACATAACTGAGTTAAAATGGTTTCGTTTAGACTATAGCCATTTACCGCGATGACTCTACAACATTCTCAGTCTGGTTAGCCACTGTGTCATCTGCACACTTTTCCAGCAAAGATTTTATAGCCTCCTCAAGGCAGGTGATACACACAGTAAATAACGCTGCAACTAGAGAAAGCTCCCAGGACCCAGGAATGGTTCCATACACTGCTTTTTACCACCATGCTTGATGCCCTGCTAGGGAATCATGGGGCTCAGGGTCCTCACCTGGAACCCCTCCTTCCCAGACCAGGAGTCCTAATTTTAACCCTTTCTCTACATGCACGGTCACCTGTGCCAACATGCCCACGAAAGCTGCAGCTCCTCTGTACACCAGCATGGCCCACATCCTACTTACATCCCCTATCATGTTGTGATAAATGAAAAACCCCTGACATCTTCTGTGTGTTAAACAAGGCAGACATATTAATTATCACCTGTTAACAGAATTAACTTATCTCTTATTTCCTGTACAACTGTCCTTGGGCAGCACAAATATTTGCAATTTTCTTGGTCACACCATCCAGCTTTTCTGAACATCATATCTTTGAAGCCAGTTCTCCACTTCTGAGGAAATTCACCACTTTTTCAAGATTTGTGAAAAAAATTAGCATCAGTTGTTTCTCAGCTGGTTCCTTTAATACTCCTAGGTGTAAATTATTCAGGCCTGCTGGTGTGAAATGAGTTTGTGTTAGCAAACTAACACAATTCACGTCTGTTGGCTTACATCTACTTTAATAAAGCTCACAAGTTTTCTGCTACATCTGTAGTACTGCGCACATAGTGTAGAACCATGTATATCTCCTGCTCATTTGGTCCTGAAGACAACTATCAGGTTATTGCTTTTCACTCTGTCTCATCATTGTTCATATCTTCGCTATTTATATATATGCCTGACTTACTGATTTTTTTTATTCCTGATGTACTTAAAAATGCACATTTGTCTGTTACAGAGTGACCTTTGATAATTTGTTGGCTCCTTCAGCTTTCCTTATCAGTCACCAACATTTTAAAACTACGATATTTGCTGTCATTTACTTTTGCTTTTTCCCATCTGTTGCATATTGATTTTTGTAATTACTTCTTTCAGGTTTTAGCCTGACTCCTCCTTTTCTGTTATCCAGGGCAGCTTTTTGCTATGCTTTTTTCATGGCAAGGAGGGAGACATAAGGGAGCAGGCTGGAAGTCAGCAACTAATGTAGAGTTAGTGATGCCCTTTTAGATTTGTGTTCTCAATCACTTGATTTGAAAGCTGCTTTTAACTTAAGGAAATCTGCTTCTCTAAGGATAATAGAATCATAGAATGGTTTGGGTTGGAAGAGACCTTCCAGTAGACCAGGCTACCCAAAGCCTCATCTAACCTGGCCTTGGTTCTAGATATATATGTAGATACTTTTATGAATATATATAGATATTTTAATGATATTTTTATAAATATAATTTTATTTTATTTCCACAAAATTAATATAAGCACACCACAGCTGCTATAGCTTATGGAAGTGCTAATTTTTAGGTCAATGATGAGCTCTTCTTTCTGTCAAAACAAGGTACAATATTGATTTATTGTACATCACAGCCGGGACCTTTTCTTTCGAGAAACTGCCATTTTTAGAAACTCTAATGAATTTCTATAACTGGCTCTGTGGGATATCCAGCAGTTATGCCACCTGCTTAGAGTACACAGTGATTCTGTCTTTATTCACCAAGGGTGGTGCTTTCAGCAGAAATAAAGCAGACTCTCTAGTGAAATGAGGGGTCCATGTCTGAGGCCGCAGCTTTAGTTGCCCTGGTCACAGTTCAATCCTCAGGCATGCAGATCTTCCACTCGCAGGCTGCTGACATCCCTGGAGACTTGGGCTGAGGCAGTAGAGCCTTGAATGGAAAGCATCCCTGGGGCTTGCTCCTTCGCATGCCTGGTGGCTCTGGTGCCAGCACCAGTTCTCCTAGCTGCACTCCAGACGCTCACCACATGGCAGCCCCGACACCAGCATGTGTTCTGGTGCCCATGGCATGAGCAGGCACATCCCTCTGGCTGTACTCAGGCACTGAGCACATAGAAATGTGTGCAGTGCTCAGCTGGTGCTGGGGAGCTGTATGGGAGCTCGCTGGTTTTGAAATTAAAGGATGTTTCCAAACTGTGTCCAGGGGGGCATCAGGCACATCACCAGCAGGGCAAGGGAGGGGATTGTCCTGGTCTGCTCTGCACTGGGGCAGCTTCACCTTGAGTGCTGGGGGCAGATCTGGGCACCACAATATAATAAAGATATTAAACTATTACAGAGCATCCAAAGGAGGGCAACAAAGATGGTGAAAGGTCTTGAGGGGCAGCCGTATGAGGAGCGGCTGAGGTCACTTGGTCTGTTCAGCCTAGAGGAGACTGAGGGGAAACCTCACTGCAGTTGTAACTTCCTTGTAAGGGGAAGAGGCAGTCACTGATCTCTTCTCTGTAGTGACCAGTGACAGGACCCTAGGGAATGGCCTGATGCTGTGGCAGGGGAGGTTTAGGTTGGATATCAGGAAACTGTTCTTCCTCCAGAGGGTGGGTGGGCACTGGAACAGGCTCCCCAGGGAAGTGGTCACAGCACTGAGCCTGACAGAGTTCAAGAAGCATTTGGAGAGTGCTCTCAGGCACAAGATCTGACTCTTAGGGTGCCCTGTGCAGGAGCAGAAGTTGAACTCAATGATCCTTGTGAGTCCCTTCCAGCTCAGCACATTCTGTGGTTCTGTAAATGAGTGGGTCTCAGCCCTGCTTCAGACAGCAGGTCTCACATCTGTTCGCACGGAACCATGAGGCTGGCCCCACTGAAATCTTTAACTTGGCATGAGGCTGAAGATCACCTTCTGGGAATAATTACCCTGGGTATAAAGGGGGTTTTTCTGATATCCATGGGACTCACTCTATTTCCTGCAGTAACCTTTTAATCCACTGTCTTTCATATGCAATATTAATTTCTGAAATATTTTAGGCTGTGGATAGCTCTGATTAGGAATAACACATTCACTATCAAATGATTAATGTTTAAGCTCTCCTTCCCCAGTATGTAGTGCGGTTCAGTGGTCTCTAAAACACTCTGTCTTAATTCTGAATTTAGGCATTCCTAGCCTGAGATTCTTATTTGTCCATATTCCAGGATAACGTAGCAGTATGCAGGTATACACTTTGAATTTTGAACACATGCTTTAAAAGTAAGAACTATGCCGCTTCCATCAATGCCTCCTTTTTCTTTTCATTTAAATGTTAAATTAATAAAAAGAGAAAGTAGGCAGTACCTGCCAACGTATTTAAGATTTGCCCATTAGAGATGTCTTTGTGCCCATATGCAATTTACTAAAGATTTTAATAACAGATGTTCACTCAAGAATCATGCATAATAATGATAATCTTAACTAAGTATGCAGAAAGCAGATAGACCCAGAATAGGTTGTCGGAGTGTGTTGATGAGTTAGACAGTCTAGCAATTTTGTGGATTTACTGAATTGTCTTCAGAGCTATAAATATTCATAACATCCATCTTGAAAACAATAAAGAAAGTTTGTGGCATTGCATTTGTCATAAATTTCTTGGTATATTTAGTAAGACTCTTTTCTTGCTTTCCAGGTGGAGCTTCACACCCAACAGGGCTCCATCTTCTTCATTTATGTTGTTTTTCTAAAGCATCAATTTTTCTCTGTTGCCTGAGGCTTTTTTGCATGGTAATTGAGCCAGTCCTTCATATTATGTGGGCAAAACAATAATGTGATGTTTGTGGAACAGAATTGCAAAATCTTAATGAAAGGATTTTTGTTCGGTCTGTTCTCGGGCCAGGACCAGACCAATGTGCCATTAACCTTACAAATGGGAACACATGATTTGGGATCAGAGGGACTACAAACTGCACTTTCCTTACTACCTCAGTTACACGTGGGAACAGAAGAAGTATGAGGGACATGCTGACTGAGAGGCAGTTCTTCCATCATTACCAGAGGAAGTCATGGCAATGTCAGGAGCTCATTTTCTAGAACTCGGAGGAACTCCGTGTATTTACTTCTCAGCAACTTACACGACTCTTTCTGTAAGACATCAGTCCATTCCAGCCAATCCCTGCTTTTTTATTTAAATTTGAGTTTCAAATTAGCTCAGCTTCTCAAAATAGCAGTTTAAACAGATTCAAAACTTTTTAAATGGATTTCTCACTTCAGAGAGAAAGAAAGTGGCAATATGTACATCTCTCCACCAGCCTGAGGCAGTCTAAACAGTGGAACCAGTGATGAAGCATGGGTGGGCAAGGCTTCTGAAATCTTGTTTGAACAGGTTTTAACACACTTGGGTTTTAAACCATTATACAAATTCAGGAGTGGGGTGCAGGATCTTTTTATGTAAAAGGTATAGGGCCTAGTAACAGATGGTACTACTTCAAGGAAACTTTCCTTGACACTTAAGTACTCCTGCAAATTCATTTTGAAGGGGCACTGTCCGTTTTCTCTGGAGGAAGGATGAGCAGGCCTTTTTTTCCTCATATATTTCTTGCAAATGTGAGGTTAAGCTGTAGAAAGATGGACATGCTTGGAAGGACTGAGATAGAAAAGGGTGGTACTCTGTGGCAGAGCCTTTTTCAGCCATTTTCTCTCCCTATACTCCTGGGTTATCAACATTAGCTTTCCTTGCTGACATAAGGGAAGGGAAAAAGGCATTAATACAAAGCAGTCATAGAAGAGGAGAGCAAGCTGAGGCTGCCTATAGCACCAGCTTCTTCACATAGCATAAAGTTATTTCCCAAAAAAAAACCCCAACAAAGCCAGAGACTTAGACATATGGAGCTAAATTAATTTAAAATCCCAGGGAAACATCTGATTTTCTTCCCCATGCTTTGGTTGTTTTCATTTATGCCTATTGTAGCAGGCATAAGTAAGTGGATGAAGGTGACAGGGAAAAGCCTTGAAGGAAGCACTGAGGCTGCAGTCTTTGTGGATAAGATCTTTTCTTCTCCAGAGAGCAAAATTGCAGTCCTTCTATGCTTAGAAATGTATAGGCAGTATGGCTTAGAAGGCAAAGTCTGTTTATGCTTCAGGTGGTGTGTATTTTCTTCACTCAGCTGAGGAGCACAAAGATGGATAAAATATTTTTGTACCAACAGAGTAACTACACCTAGGAAACGCTGACATCCAGTTGGAGCCGTATTTTCCTTGGTATCTTTGGACAGTGTATCTGTCTTTTTCATGCTACAGCTACTTCTGTGTTTATATTTGAAGCTGCAGTTTTGGGGCTAAGTGCATGGTATTAACCAATGTTTGCATACTCCAAGCTTTAGTGTACATTAGGTGGTGCTATCATTAGTTACATTATTATTAACACAGGGACAATGACACAGTTTTCCTGTTTCCCTGGCGTAGTAACCTCAGTGGGAAAAGTATTTACTGCAGAAAGAGCTTGGATGTGCCACATTTTAGTGGTTTGTGGTCATTTCAGTAGTTTCAGTTGTGAGAAACAATTACTCAATGAGCACGATAGAGATCCTAAGGGATGAGTACGAGACATTTTCAAGAATTCAGTGGAGATGCACATGCTCTGTGGGCTCCTACCAATCCACCATGAATTTTTGGGATTAGGTTAAGAGGTGATCAGGTGTTCTGGGTTGAAGCCACACAATCACCAGCTTTCTCTTGGAGGCTTGCATACCAACCTGCAGAACAGAGGCAGCACCAGAGTCACTGTGGCTAGTGTGGGGAGGATTTCCTTAGCAGGAGAATCCTCACAGTGCCTCATAAATTGCAACTGTATTAAGCACATTAGGATAGCCCGATGGGTAGTTTCTTTTGAGGGCTTATTTGAGTGAGACTGCGAGACAAGGAGCTGATTGGCATCCATCCTGGCTGGGAGGTGACTGGCAGATGGAGTGTACACAGCAGGTTGCTGCTTCACAAGTGGGAACAGAGAAATTCAAAGACTGAGCAGTAGTAAAGGTCAGCATCTCTTTCATATTTCCAATCAGATCAGCAACCCAGTCATTTTCATCCGGGCTATTTGGCATGAGTTCTTGATTCTGTCTTTTTTTATTCAACTGAATCTTCAGAAGGCATATTTTGAAGTTTTGGACTTTGTTGCAGTGCATGAACTATACCTCTGGTTTTTAAACTTTTTCAAAAATTTCTTTAAAAGCTGATAGGGAAAGGAGTTTAGCCAAAAAGAATATATATATTTAAAACAATAATTAAATAATTAGAGACTGAAAGTGCAAGCAGCAGAGGTGATCAGTCCAGGTCCATGTCTAGATCTACTGCAGATAGCTGAGCATGCAATGTGACACATACTCTCAGAGTCCATGTTACAACCTGGGTTGAAAATAAAGCCATGGTAAGACCTTTGCATGAAAGCTCAGTTCCATGAGGTGTATGGCTCCTCTAAGGTGTATAGGCATATTTGTCGATGTCCCCTTCAAAGTGGATTGAAGTATTCATATGCTGGATGTTAAATACGGGAAAGTTATGTGCCTCAGGCTAACTCACTGAAAAACAAATTGCAGGGGAAAAAGCTGTGGAAAGCTTGAAACATTGTTTGACATACAAACTGGAAATACACATGCTGAAAAGCAGAACGAGCTGCTACTCAAATCCAGTCTACCTTGATGAAGTTCTGAAGAAATGTCAAGTAAATTATAAACCCAGGCTTGGACCCTGCCAGGAAAGTGGTATGGAAAAATAAAGGAGTGAAGGCATTTCTGAGCCCCATTCAGAAGCCAACCAGGAGGTGCAGCTTTTTCACACCCTGAACACCAGCAACAGGAAAATCTAGTGGTGTCTCAGCCCAAGCCCCAGCCTGAGGGGCCAATTCCTCATGCATAGCACCCCCTCTGCCCTCACCAGGAGCAGCCCCTGCAGCTGCTGTCCAGAGCCTGAGCTGGCATGGCAGAGTAGAGCTGCTGAAACCCAAGGTGGAGAGACCCACTGACACATCAGTAGGGAGACTGGAAATGGGGATTCCTACCAGATCAGTACTGAGAAGTCACACATCAAAACTTGGAGACTAACAGAGATTACTAGAGATTTCTGCTTAAATTAACCCACCATCAAGGAAGTCATGCAGATAGTCAGCAAAATAATTTTATTTGATTGTCAAGCTATTAAGAAAATATCTACCTGTGTTTCTGCACCTGAGAACTTATATTTTCGAAATCTGTTTTCTAGCTTTTTTTCTTTTGTTTTATCTTTCTGTTCTTTCTCTCCCATCCTTTAGGTCTACACTGAACCCCTTGCAAACAAGACCTCTCTTATATCTTCACTTACATCTGCCGTTGGAGGCTTTAAAAATACACTAAATGCCTAGTAGTCAGTGCCAGCATTCCTAGACATTTATAATTATGTTCTGTCCAAATTAAATTGCTTGTAAATGCCATCTCTGATTAAAATGTACCAATAACTTGAAATTGAGTAATTCTCTGGCTCCCCCAACTCTGTTAATTTAATAAAAATTAAACAGTTTCTCTATATTCTTTACCGTATCCATGTTCCTGTTGTACTGTAAAATATTGTATAATACTATAAAATATTCTCTCAGCTGTCTATATTTTGTAAGACAATCCCTGAATAATCATGCTAATATGTCCTGTTGATAAGCATACATTAAACATCTTTAGAAAGACCTTTGAGTCAAGTAAATTTGCTCATACCTTGATATATTATTAATTTCCTTTTGCATTTCTCTTCTTTAAGGTTTACTGAAGACTTTCAGTGTGCTAGTGTTTTTGTCAATAATCTCTATCTGGTCAATGAGACTATAAGTTGAGCTATTTCAACACCACTCCTTTAGTGATCTGCCTAGCACTTCTGTTTTACAAGTGCAATAGCCAGAGCATCATATGTGCTTAAAAGCCGTGATGTTCTTCACCTGAGTTTACGATCTGGTGCTGGAAGATTGTACTTTTTGGTATGACACCACTTAATCCCCAGTTTTCAGAGTGCAAGTTAAAGAGGTGCTAAGCAAGCCTTAAAAATACTGTCTGGCCACTGCAGCTGGAAAAAAAGGGGAGCTGCAGAGCTTGAAGATTAAGTGTTTAAACAGCAAACTACTGAGCACAGTGTTGGTAGTACATGAAAGGAAAAGTCCTCTACACAAGACATCTGCATGAAGAAATACCTGCAAATGACAAAGTGTCTAGATACAGTCTTCATAAAAATAATTATATAACTATGTATGTAGTTATGTATACATGAATATACACACATATAAATATGTGTAGGTATTTAAAATACATACAGATATATGTAGACACATGCATACCTGCATGGAAGGAAAGTTAGGTATGGTGAGCCAGATATGGAATATAATCAGAAGTTTAATGCGTGCTGACCCTGCAAATAAAGCAATTACCCAGGTGAAACAGTGCAGGACTGATGGGCTCCTCTTTCGAAAGCTGAGCTTTAGGATAATGCAGGCTGCAGCAGGTGGGGAGTCATGGAGTGTCCATAGGGTGTCCGTGTTTGTGCCGCTGCACAGAGGGGCCCTGGTGTGCTGCCCGGACTCAGGCAGAGCCTTGTGCTCGTGGCCTCTGCTCCCACCCCAGGGCCCAGTTCAGCTGTCTGAAGGAGCCAGGATGCCAGAAGGAGTTTAGAAATGGGCTGTGGAGCAGCTGATGGGATGTACCCTGCCATGCCAAAGAGGTCTGGGACAGCCCAGTCCCCAGGGACACACACCAGTCCCCAGGGAGAAGTGACCAAGGGGGAGCCAAGTGCACCAAGAAGTGACCAAGGGGGAGCCAAGGGCAGAGCGAGGCAGATCCTAGAAGAAATATCCAGCAGTTTGTAACTGTTATAATAATGACCCTCCATGCTAATTTGTGAAACCTGTAGATACTCCTTCCTAATTACCTATTTTTTTCTTTTCTTTTACCATGTTCCTTAAATGTATATATGAGTTGTGGCTTGCTTGGAATGTCAAATCCTGCCAGAGCAGGGCTCCAGCATATATTAAGCTCTGATGTTTTCCATTCCTCTCATTACACAGACCAGTTTCAAATAAGTTTAATTCTTTGCTATTCTAAAGTACAATTTTCTGAAAGGCTGAAATCATGAAAGACAAAATACCAATAATCAATACAAGTATCTCTACGTATCTCGAATAGCGAGAAATAATGGTGGTTTTTTCTGCAAGAGACTCAGTTAGCACATCTGACTACTTAACCTGAATGCATTGAGTTAGGGAAAACTCTTGCCAGCTACACCACCAAACAGCAATTAAGCAAGCAACATGCTCTTTGTAGCTTGAGAAAAAATAAGATTTGCAGGAGATTACTATACTCACAGCTTGAAAAGTGTGACAAAATCTCAGCCCAGGTTCCTTCAGCACTATTCCATGAATGGGTGTAAGCTGCTGTACACTTTTGAAGCGAAGTCTATGATTGCACTTCCTGTCTTAATGCTATTTGGACACATATTAATGTCATTAATATTAATTAACATGTTAATGTCAGGGAGCCCTGTGCTTTGTCAGGTCAATTACAAATTAAAGGAACTTATAATCAATACACATGAAACTGAATGAACTGATGACAGGTGGCTCTGGTTTAAGTTGAGAAGTCTATTGAAAATATTGAAATTAAAAACACCAGAAAAAATCCATTCTTGAGTAAAGAATGATTTTGCAGTTTTATTTCTGAATGGAAGGGAAAAGCAGGAATACTATGCTTGAATGTTGAGGTCAATAAACTATTTCCTTTTTTTGTTTGTTTTTTTTTTTTTAGGTATAAAGCTATAGTAAGGCCAATGGACATCCAAGCATCCCATGCACTGATGAAGATTTGTGTGAGAGCTGCTATAATCTGGATTGTATCCATGTTGCTTGCCATCCCTGAAGCAGTATTTTCAGATCTGCACCCTTTCCATGACAAAGGGACTAATAAAACCTTTATCAGCTGTGCTCCTTACCCTCATTCAGATGGGCTGCATCCCAAAATTCACTCAATGGCGTCATTTCTCATATTTTATATTATTCCTCTGTCTGTCATTTCAGTGTATTATTATTTTATTGCTAAGAATTTGATCCGGAGCGCTTACAACATCCCCGTGGAAGGAAATGTGCATGTGAGGAAACAGGTAGAGATCTGACTTTCTTCAAAAATCCACATTCTCTATGAATCTGGGAGGAGAGAGGGAATACAGAGAAATTTATACTGTGACAGACTGTGTCTGTCGTAATGATTTTAATAGATTAGGTGAGGTAAAAGAATTAAAATGGATTAAAGAAACCATGATACAGAGCTAAACAGTAGCATCTCCTCCGTTTGTAAGTTCAGAGACTTTGGCAGAGTGGTTACCATGGCAAGCATAGCAGGAGACCCTTGCCAAAGCCTGGGAAGGTATCGACTGGGATGCAGGGAAAGGGGCAGAGCAGATACAGTGTTTGCAGATTGAAGCAAAGGGGTGATATGGGAGAAAGTCTAAATGTCATAAAGTTACTTTGTCAGAGAGAGGACCTTGGATAAGGCCTTGCCTGTTTCTAAACAGCCTATTTACCTTGACGTATTTATCTTATTTACCTTACCTCTTCTTTTTAACTGAGGTGTGCTTCAACCTCAGCTAAACTGACACCAGACATTCCTAGCTGAGCAATTGTCCACTCAATTGCACCCAGCTAACACCTCCACCTTAGGCTGACCCGACCCAATCATCTTACATAGCCCTCAGGTGCTATGCTGAAGCAGTAAGGCTGGAAAGACTTGAGTTTTGCCCATCAAATTATGTGTGATCCCTGAAATCCTTATCCTTTTCCCTTCTGAATGTGCTTAAATCTTTTTGCCTGCAGGCCATTTCTCTGCTGATTCGATGGCTGTTTTGATTAGTGGCAATAAAGTGAGCAGTACAAGCAGCCCTTTTCCCTCTTGTTTTGGGGAGAGAGCTCTAAAGAAAGGAAAAAGCCAGGCTGGTCTAGCACCCTCCGTCCATCATTCCCATCCTGCAGTGCATTCAAGTGCTATACGTCTCCATCTGAGATAACTGGTATCGATTCCTTTATTGCATTGCTTCCTTTCTTTATAGTGCAGATGTGGCCTCAACAGCCCTATATCAAATTAAAAATACATTTTAAAAGAATATATGGTTTCGCCAAGGAGAGCCCTTTCTCAAAGGATTTAATTTTCAGCCTGCTCACCGGAGACGTTATCAGCTGGTGCATGTCAGTCCTTCCTGAGTTCAATGGCTGATTTTTAGTCAGTGCCATTAAATGGGCACGAAATAAAGTCAAAATGGGCTTGCCATGTCTCTCCTGCCTGCTTCCTGCTTGCAGCTGTCCTGAGAATAGATCAACCTGTGTAAGATGCTCAGTTTCTGATTTACCTGTGGAGCTTGGAAGCAGAGTGAAGACAGGGCAGTGTGCTGGGAGCCTGGCCAGGCGCTGTGGCTGCACTGGGGAGGAGCAAGGGGAAGCAGGGCTGAGGCCAGGAGCAATTGCAGCCATTCACATCCTACTGTAGTACAAGAAGGGGGATGCAGCTAATTCCCTAGGAGTGTCTGAGGTGCGTTAGTGGGATCATCACAGAGGAGAACATTAGGGAGCCCTAAAAGGTCAGGAGTGTTACATTTTCCAAGCCTACAACCTCTGGCTGCACAACCTCTCCCAGGGAGCAGTGCATTTTAGCAGGTTTTTCTGGGCAGCTCTGTCTGTCCTCTCATTTTGGGCAATCTCCTTCATGGCTTTTGCGTTCATTAGGAAGAGAGATATGTTTTTCAGTGGCTTTGTTATCTTAATCTGCAGCACTTGTAGACAAAAGGCAAGGTATGGTTTACCTCAGCTCCCCTCAGTTGAGCAATTCCTTTGGGTTAACTCCAAGCCTGTAGAAATAAGTAAAACAAAAGCGTGGCTGGTCTGCATGAAGGTTATACTGCGTGCTAGCTGGTTTTGTGAAAGCACCTTTCCCTGACAAAGCTCAGATTATGCTGAGGGGTGGTCATCCACCTGTTCACCACCTGTAGCTCTCTTCTGGTGGCTACAGTGCTTTCAGCTGAAGGGTCCACTTTGCTGCTGTCTTGGTGTTCCTCCAAGTACAGAATATCCTGTCTGTTTCTCCATCTCCCTCAGACTCTGAGTGCTGCACTTGGTCTCAAAGGGCTTTGAGCTGTTGACAGCATTTTGTGTACATACACCACATGGCCCCATGGCAGAATGTCCTGCCTGTGGGCTCTCTGAAATATCCCAGACTCCTACACGATAATTAATTATAATAATAGTAATAATAATCAGGTAATTTATTAAAATTACATATTATTGTGTATATTATGTGTGGATAACTAATGCAGATTGTCCACACTTTTGTTGCCAGAGCTGGCATTTTGCAAAGTGACAAGCCATTGGAATTTTTTCTCTAAACAAGAAAAGAAAGACTACTTCTTATATAATAAATTTTAAGAATTAGTTGTTTATAAGGGAAGGGGGTTAAGGAGGGACAAGGAGAGTTCTTGAACATGTTCACCTGCAGATTTCCCTGCTCTGGATGTGCCACCTGCCATATGTTAGCTAGAAAGCTGCAGCACTGGCAAAAGTAGTCAGCTCCTGGTCTGAGCTAGGAATAGCAGCTAATCTGTGTTTCTCTATCTTCGTCCAGATTGAGTCCCGTAAGCGCCTGGCCAGGACCGTGCTGGTCTTCGTGTGCCTCTTTGCCTTCTGCTGGCTGCCCACTCACATCATCTACTTATACCGGTCCTACCACTACTCCGAGGTGGACACCTCAGTGCTGCACTTCATTGCCAGCATCTGTGCTCGGATCCTGGCATTCACTAACTCTTGCGTCAACCCCTTTGCTCTCTACTTGCTCAGCAAGAGCTTTAGGAAGCAGTTCAACAACCAGCTGCTGTGCTGCAGAGCTCGCCTCCTCATCCGCTCCCACAGCATGGCCAGGAGCACCACACGAATGACCTCCCTCAAGAGCACCAACCACTCCCTGGCCACCTTCAGCCTGATCAATGGCAACCACATCTGCCACGAAGGCTGTGTCTAAAGGGCACAGCCAGGGGCACCAATTGCTGAGCCTGGCTGCTGGACTTTGCTCCGTGGGGATGGTGACAGCGCACACGCGCGTGCACACGCACATGCAAGGAGGTGTAGTGTTCTCAGACGACTCAGAGGAGCTGGAACCATCCAACATTTCATCTTGCGCTGAGGTTGAAGCATCCAGCATTTCACCCTGGACCGAGGCATCGCCAGAGCATCAGGTCATTGAGCACCAGCACACAGGATCTCCCTGGGAAGTGCTGCTGTGCTTTCAGTGAGAGCAAAATGAGCACCCTAAGATCAAATCTTTTTTGGCTCTGCAGAATCTTCATCACTTCCTGCTCAATTCCAAACTTATGCAGACTTACAGCAGTGATAAAGACCATATCAGGTGCACACAATTTGTCAGGACAGTTGCATCCATCACTTCATGGTGTAATGTATTTTGACATAAAAATAAATGCATTTAAATAAGGTAAATATTTTCACAAAGGAGTTCAATGTAGGTCATTTACAGACTTTTCAAGTATTTATTAATGTTCTGAGTGCAGTATTAATTCATGGTCTAAAAGACAGCAAGAGTTTACTGGGGTATGTCTGTGGCCCCATCTGAAATAAGCAGTATCTTGCATCATGTCAATGTGAAAGCAGTAACGTGAATAAATGTGAGTTGGAATATGTTTACAGCTTTCAACTGTGTGAGCTTTTGCTGTGTTGTGGAAGCGACAGCAGGGCAATTTCCAAGCATTACTGTTTTGTTCCTCCTGTCTTCAAAGGTGTGAGATAGTGAATGTTCCATCACCTAAGTGGTACCACAAAATTTGAGTTAAGTTTGACTAAGGGCAGGCAGTAGCAGAAACTGATGCCCAGCTATTTCTCATGTAGTAGTGCTTTGTAAAACGCTAGTTTTTCAGCAAAAGCTATCAGCAATGCAAGGTGTGATCTCCAACCTACATTTTTTTCCTACTATCTTCAGAGAAATCTGTGGAGACAGAGTGCCAAAACTGGCTAAGAGATTGGAGAAACAGGTCTACTGTAATATTTGCCCCAGAACAATTCTTGTGCCAGATACCATCTATTCCGGAACAGGAGCACAGTGTCCTGCAGATAACAAACTCCCGAAGCGCCTGGGTTATAAGACACGCAATGAAGCTGCACACCTGATAAATAAAACTGCTGCCAGATGAGGCCATAAACCAATCACTGTAGCAGAATATTGGGTTTTTAATGGCCCTTATCCTCTTTGATGATCATCATTTTCATTACCACACCAAAAGATAAATGAAAGCTGGTAAAACTGTGTCCTGGGTTTGCTCTGTGTTTGTAGAAAAAGTAATGTGTGCAGTGTAAAAGCACTCAGACCTGTGTCTGCAGCTGCTTTGGGATGCTGGTGGGAGCTGCTGTCTCCAAGGACTCCAACAGGCTCTGTTGCCAAAGGCAGAGCTCTGAAAATTTCCCCTCATTTTCCTTTTTGTCCTCCGGGTGAGACTGGGGACACAGATACGTGAGCTCAGGATGGGGCCACACCACTGTGCTGCTGTGCTGCTAAGGGTCACAGTGCCCTGGTACCCCTCCAGCCCTGGGCACTGCCACCTGTGTGTCACCTTCTCCTGCAGTCATAAGTGCCCCCACATCCCAATCAGGCTGAAAACTAATGGGATAGGGTTATTTTACAGATGAGTCAATTCCCTTGCTTGGCTGACTGTGTCATTATAATGTTAATTTTAATTTACTGAGCTATCTGAGGTCCTCATTTATTAAAATTTTCAGTGCTTTCCCTAATCTTTACTAGGAAGCCACATGCAGTACCAGAAGCTCAGTCTGCAACCATTTCAGAGAGTTTGGTTGAGTTCTGAGCTGTTTATGACATTACAAAATGAGAACAATTTATTTGGCCTAAGGTATTTTTATTAAATATTTTCTTTAGCCTTGTAAGAATTTAATCAAAGGCAAGCAGGAACTACATACTTCAACAGCAAACACACTAGGTGTGCTATACAATGTGTCCTCCTGTTTGGGAACAAACAAGAGATTACTGTTCTTTTACAAGAGACTTCAAAAGTTTCTGAATTTTTGTTCCTGAGGGAAGGGGCTAAAATCATAAATCATGAATCATAAAAATGAGAAAATCATAAATATGGGGAAAAGAGCACTGTTATGACTCCCTTAGGGCTATGCTGAATCAAGTACCCTACATCCCTGAGAAAGGTGTTGTTTTGAACACCGGAGAGCTATGAAGATTTAGCTCTGTAGATTTAAATAAGTGCTACTGATTATTATATCTTCCATCAAAACAGAGCTAGTGACTCCTCCAAGAACAGGAAAGATGGTTATGGCTCTGGTCTGAAAAGTGCTGCAGGTTGTCCACATGTGTCACAGCCTCACTCCTACCTAAGATGCTTGGTATTGTTTAGTGATGGACTTGGCACTGCTGGTTGAACTCAATGACCTTAGAGGTCTTTCCAACCTTAATGATTTTGTGATTCTATGTTTCCTTTTAACTTTTTTTTTTTTTTTTGCATCTGATAGGAATAAATTTAGGGGGAGCTCCACGCAAAATGCAATCTTTTCATCAGAATATAAGATACATAAAAGTTATTTTAACATTTAGAAAATTAGATCAAGTCTTTTCAAATGAGATGTCAATTTTCATTAACATTCTTCATTTTATTCAGATCCCTGGCTTCCTGTTCAATATCTTTAAGACAATCAGGTGGGTCTGTGAAAAAAAAATATACATTGAAAAAAGTTCCTTTCGAAAAGTATTTTGAAATGTATTTCACAAACTTTCACTCATTTTTTAATGTCATTGAAAAGAAAACCTGAGGCTGGAATTGTTTCTATTTCATCCTCATATTAAAATAAAGAAAAATATCAATGCAGCAGTTGAGGTCAGGGAAGAAAGGAATATTCAAGAAAGTCTTCTGAAATATCCCAGCATGTAACTGAAATATTTGTAGCTGAATTTTTTAATGTGAGTTTCTCACTCCTTGTCTCATTACCTTGGTTTCAAAAACACTGTGTACTTTACACTGCTGCAGCAGCCTGATCCCTTATCTGGGGCTCTCGCAGTGTTTGCTGGCACAGCTGCAGTGCTGATTCTTTGAACCTGGACATTGTCTGCAGCGTTTCGTTCCTTGGGTAGGTTTTCAAAGTGCCGAAGATAAAACCTGTGCCCAAGCATGACCCGAGAAAACCCATGCCCAAGATAAAATCCTGGCAGGCAATTCCAGCACTGTGCACTCAGGTACTGCCCAGTCCTGGGAGACTTTGCAGTCCCTGGCTGTGACCCTGGGGTGGCTCTCCACCCTCCTTTCAGCTCTGCTGTCTCCATCAGCCCTGGAAGCATTGCAGTAGTGACTCAGACCATGTTGTTTAAGGAATGCCGTGTTTCAATATCCCTGAAATGCCTGGTTCCTGGGCGGCTGAGGAATATTCTACGCTGGGTCCACGTCTAAAAGTGGAAAGGTGAAATTCCCTTTGAACCAGGCAACCCTTTGGGTTCAGTTTGCCCTGACCTGTGTGACACATGGCGTTTGTGTCATTTCAACTGCAGGGTGGGGCTGTGGGAAAAATGGTCCCTGGGTCAGAATGTGTGTGTTACACAGCAGGGCAGTATTGCTGTTCCCCACAGAGCAGCTGTGCTTTCCTCAAGGGTCACAAGTGCTACTGGGCAGAGAGTCAGTAAAAGTGCACGGCTGCTATTTGCTGGATTGGTGTGAAATGCAAAACTAATGTTGAACAGGGATGGATCCGGTGTCTGCAGGGGGACTACACAGAAGCTGGAGAGGCACTCTTCATCAGGAACTGTAGTGATAGGACAGGGAGCAATGAGCTCAAACTGAAAGAGGGGAAATTTAGGTTTACACATAGAGAAGAAATTATTTACTGTGAGAGTGGTGAGGCACTGGAAGAGGTTGTCCAGAGAAGTTGTGAATGCTCCATTCCTGGAAGCGTTCAAGGCCAGGCTGTATGGGGCTCTGAGCACCTGGTCTAGTGGAAGGTGTCTGGACCCATGAGAGGGGAGTTGGAACTGGATGGTCTTTATGGTTCCTTCCAAACCAAAGCATTTTTTTGATTCTATACTGAATTATGTTCATGCTTATATTATGTCCATGTTTTCTCAGGAGAAATTAAATAGGGTAAAACATTGTTCTTCATTAGGAATTTAAATTTTTCTGAGATTCCTGAAGTCCCTTCTTGAACCTGGTGGGAGATGAAGATGCCAAGTAAATCGGAGCTTTCAGCTGTTCTTGCTTTAGTTTAGGATTATTCCATGCAATTTGGCTCTAAAACTATTTATTCTAGGTTTGAAAAATCACCACAAAGGATCAAAAGTATAAAAACTTGCAAAACTGACAGCAGGTAAACAATTCACATTCCTCATTTCTATATATGGGAGGCTTTTTTCTTGCAGTATTTCCAAATATTGTCTTTTAGAAAATGTCTAAATATGAAAAACCAAAGGCGTGGAATTCTGCTGCATGGCAGCAATAGGTGCAAGCAAGAAAAAATATCAAATGGTGGAAAGGAAGAGTTTTATTTTTAAACACAATTTTTTATTTATGAAAATGTTTGTTGAACTCAAATGGTTATTTTTAAAAATCCACCAAATAATATATCGGGTAATGAGTTTTTCTTTGTTTTAAATAACAAACAGAAATTCAAATCATCTCTATTCACCTAACAAGAAAACAGGAAACCTGTTACTGATATGTGTAATCCTGATTCTCCCAATTACCTTTATATATGTGGAATGAATCCTATAGTCAAAACCCAGAAAGACTACACTTCTCTGCATGGTTTGGCAGAAATAATATACCTTCTTACTCATTTTTCTGACAAAATACAGGTTTTTTACAGCAGAAAACTGTCTGTGTATATTCAGTTGGGAAAAAAGCCCCGTGGTCTTTCAGCCTTCTTTAAAGGCAAGAAGCTCAGTGCTGCTTATCTGAGCAGTGAGCAATCCCCTGAATGTTGGCTGCTCATTGTTAGTGCTGGGCCATGATAACAGAGAAGCTTATCCTCTCCATCCTAGGAAACCACAGCAGATGATGGGCCTCTATCATTCACCATAAATCATCAGAGATTACTGATATTGCCCCTTCCGAGAGGAAGATGGCAGCAGTTCAAGGATGCAGGGAAATATTTAGGTGGCATTGTTCCAACCTGAGAGTTTTCTTCACCTTAGTGAAATAGTTGTGCTACCCTCACTTTTTTTTTTTTAATTTTTATGACACCATCTTTATATGTGATACTGTCCTTCAAGCCTGAAAATCATGGATGGAAGATAGCTGATTTGTGATATGGTTCTTCTGTAAATTGATATTTATTTAGGAACAGAAAAGTTGTTTTTAGGCTGTAACATGTATTTTAGCTTGGGTAGCTACAGATTCCCCTGCCAGGCGAGTTCAGCCAGGCTGCAGGGGGGCTCAGCAGATGGGCTGGACAAGCAGCTGGTCCTGCAGCCCTCCCTGGCATGCTGGTGTTTTGCCTGCCCTGGCACAGGGTGTTTCTTGCAGAGGCTGTACTTCTCATATGCCCCTCCGCAGCCAGACCTCCCCCGAGCCGGCAGCCCGGGCCAGCCTGGTGCTCACGCACTCCTTCTGCTCTGAGCACCCTGCCCCTGACCCCTCTCTCCTCTCAGAAGGGCTGGCAGGGTTCCACCCCTGCCATGCTGCCTGCAGCTGGGGCTGTAAGCAGCTGGACAGCCTCCTGCTGCACCCCTGGAAGAAGAGGCACTGCACATCTCCAAATCGTGCTTCAGAAACCCCAGGTGCTGTTCGTTTGGGTCCAGGCTGCAGGTCTCCTAGAACTTATTTCTCCATTGTAATAGCTTCCCTAGGAAGCCTGAAGTTTGATTGTACAGGCCACCTTGAAAGGCTCTGCACTTTGAAATTTGTTGGAGTTTCATGAGGATTCACACTTAACCCCATGAGTCCTCACACAGGTAGGGCAGCTTTGCGGGTCGTGCCACAAAAGGGATGAAAGAGTTCCCTTTGGAGAGTTCCCCCCGGAAAGTCCCTCACTGCTGGCCTGCTGGATTAATATGTGTCTACCTTGCACTTCATAATTGAGTACAGCAATTGTAAAATCTTTAAAGAATAGAGACTGAATAACATTCTGCTTAATGCTAAGATTATCAATGAGACTGTCTCATTTTATATTAAAATCACATCTAAAACTCATTTTATAAGTGCCTAATTGCTTGTTTATGGAAATAGCTACTTCAAATTATTTCTGTGATTAGCTTGACTGTTTTACTGTAAGTGGATATGAATTAAAGAGAATCAATCCTAGAATTCTTTTTAAAAAAAGATTGAATCTATCTTAATGTAAATTAATTACACATAATGGCAAAATGCCTGCCTTTATGCTGAACATCTCTTTTTAAGTGCTACTCTGTGTTTTCAAGGCAAGTCAGGTCCATCCAGTATGCTGCTTTGAAGTGAATGGATTTGGGCTTTGTGTCAGCACTTCCAGCTGCAGTTAGGCAGTGTATTATCCACACCAACACCTCCCTGCAGCTGAGTTTTAGTGGGGGTGGATTTGACACCAGGCTCTCCACTGAGGCAGAGACGAAAGACTATAACACCTGCCCATTGAGCAAATCTTCTTGTCCAAAGCATTTTATTTAAAGGAATAGAAAAAAAATAAAAGAAAAAAAAAGAAATTATATTTCTATCTGTGTTTTATGATTGGACTAAACCCAAGTCAAAGCAGGTAGAAATTACTGGCCCACTGGCCCTGGAGGTCAGCAACAAAGTTGAGCATAGTTCCAAAGGTGTGGGGTGCCACTCTCTTGCCTAGAGCACTGATAGAAGCAGGCTCCCAGCCTTGTTGAGCATCCACCTTGTCCCCTTCCAGTCCATGGAGATGGACAGGCACACCCAGTGCACATCATACTCCCTGTTTTGGACACCTCCCTTTGCATGAGACCCAGCACCCCATTTCCCATCTCCCAGACCAGCTCTAGCTGACCACGTGGGCTGAATGCCTAACTTTTAAATGGCTGACATCTGTCCAGCTAAGTCCCACCACACTGCCCAGGGCCCCTCTCTCTCCAGCCCTGTCTCAGGATGCACCTGATGCCCCATTATTGTATTCTTACCAGCTGCTGCCCTGTCACACCATCTCATGTCACCTAGGCAGGCCCTTAGGAGGGTTTAATGAGGAGAAGGGGTCTTTCACTCCCCATAAGTCACCTTAATGAGGTACATAGGAGACCTCTTCAGATGGTGGTTCAGGTCTTTGCTCATTTGTCCCTCTGGGGTTGTCTAACTCCCCACTGGCATGATAAGGGGAATTGGCTGTGAAAACATTCCCAATGGCCACAGGGACCCTGTGGGACAGCTTCAGACAACTTGCTCAAGCTCCGTTAGACCAGAAGTCTAACTTATGGCCTGTCTCCCCTGTGCCATGTGGTTACTCATGTAGCAGACTGAATAGGGAGGAAAAGTCAGAATAAGAATGTCTTATTGCCATAGCTTCATTCAGAAGACAGCAATAGCAAATTCAGAAAGTTCTCAAGCCAATCTCATGCCTACAGTACTTACACTTTTGCTTTCTATGCCAGAGGCTGAAGGTAAAGAGCAAGAGCAATGGTCCTTGGTCTGATACACTCATATGTGCCACAGAAGGGACAATCTGTAGGAGAAACATAATTTATTGATGACCAAAAGGAAACTTGGGAAAACTGGGTATATTTCTCCCTGTAAGTGTAGTGTTACATTTCAGGGAAGAGGCAAGTTGCATAGTGCCATCTGAGGGACAGAGTCTAGGTTGAAAAATGCTCTAATTTTATGCCCTCACTCAGCAGTTAGCAGTCTCCAGGCAGAACTCATCTCCTTCCAAGAAGTGGAGCCCTTTGAAGTAGCGGTGAGCACTAAACCCCAGGAGGGCATTTCAAGTTCTGTTGTTTCTTCCTGGAGGAAAAAATCATTGAGCGCTTCTAACTGTTGTGAATGTGCATTCAGGACCAGTTGCTTGCAATCTAGAGCAAGCCAGGAATCGATTCAGGAAGGGTGACAATCCATTATCATGACATGCCCGTAAAAATATCTTTAAAAGACCACACAATATTTGCTTTTTATAAAAATTATAACAGCAAGATGAGAAGTCACAGACTGGCTTTATTAGCAGTGCACTCGGAGGACAGCTGAAGACACAGCTCATTTCATTTCAATTTCCAAGTGCATGTGTGCAAAAGCTTAGTTACAAACTACAAGATTGTACATATTTCATAAAATGTGTGTAAATTTGATAGCTCCTATGAATATTATTTATTGCTTTGTAAAGTAATGTATGTATGCAGTCATCCATCTGTATAGAATGTAAATATCTTGAATTGCTGTGCACAGAGGCAGTGCAGTTTATTTTATCTGAAACATGCTTTGCTTTCCTTTTCCAGAGGCTGTATAATCTGTGAAAAACAATTTTCCTATTAAAAAAAAAATTTGCAATAATGTCAATGTCTCAGCTCTCTTGAAATAACATTTAGAAGGAAATTAAGAAGAAAAAAAGTCAGGAAATCAAAACGTGTTGCAATTTGGGGTTTTTTTTTCTGTGACTTTGATGTATTTTCTAGTTTTATACAGTATGCTTTTAAAATTGCTCATGAATGGCCTCTACATAAATATGGACTAGTTAAAGACTGTCAGATATGAATATTGAATTGAACAAAACTTACAGCTAATAAAGCATGACAGACAGAATAGATATCTGTTTCTTTTTAGATAGAAGAAAACTCACAACTTTCATAAGCATTTTCATCTACTTGCTTTTGTGTCAATTTTCAAGCATTAGAAAGGGTTATCTTCCAGTGACCAAATAGACAACACCACAGTCTGTGCCACCAAAAATCCCATTGAGAATCCTCATCCCAGGTCCAGTTTGCTCCCATGGGCAACACTGGACTGACAACAGGTGTGCAAACCCAAAGGGCTTGGCAGAGGCCTTTGAAAGGTGTGTACTCCCATTTCTGCCCCCACTGACCTGCAGCAGGGGTGGAGATGTGGATGCAGCACCAGGGGGCTGTGAAGGGAGCAGGCAAGAGAGGAGGCCACAGACAGAACAATGAAAAGCTGCAGTCAGCATTGCCTGTAAGAACAAAGGTCTCAGAGCAATTGTATTAGAATAATAGGATACATCTAATAGTTGTTGGCTGTGAAACTCAGCTGCATAGGGTTGATTAATTAATGGAAAAATACAGAGGCATGTTGTGAAAACTCTCCTGTGATATGTTGGCATCGGTGGGCTTTGTGTCTGGCTCACTGGAAAGAAACTGTGAGTGACCTTTGCTTCAACATCCATACCACTTTGAGCATCTGTTAAACAACAGTTTTGGCCCTCTAAGAATCAATTGCAGCTCACAGCTTGAAGGAGATGTTGCTTTTGTGGAGAGTTATTGCACTTGAGGTCATCAATCCAATCCACCAAGTCTGTGGCTCTTTTCCATCCTCATTACAAACACTGTGAGCTGGATACAGATATTAGGGATGTAGGAGTGCTGCAGGAGGCAAAATGTCACACTAACTTCAATTTCTTCTGCTTGGCATTGTTTGAATCGGATTCATAATGCAGCTCACACTTTGTTCCATGTTTCACTTACTATTAATAATATTATTTAAAGCTTAAACAGTATAGACAACTGACAAAAGACTGTTTATTGGAAAGGTTCTCTTTACATGTTTATGCCATCCCTCATTTAAAAGTTCAATTTCTTTTTCTATCCTGTTGGCTACAGTTCCATTTTATTGCATTATCTTGCAAGTGATGTGTATTATAATATTAAACACCATGAAATAATCTGAATACTGCATTTGAGTAGGTATTTTTCACAGATTACATTTATCAAAACAGACTTTTCACTGCATTTAGCATGAAAAGGTATGGAGTACAGTAATATCCCATTAGTTTATTTTTTTTAAATGTAGCATTTGCACTAATTTGAAGTGCAAATGGAAAACTAACAGAGAAAAGTGTTGTAAGACATCTCATAGCACTGCACACAATGAGGTGCCCAGAGACTGCAAATTCTACAAGCCTGCAGTCTGGTTTCTTTCTGCGCAGGCAGACAAGGCTAGTAGGAGTTATGCTGGCACATCAGCAATCTCATGACTTGAACACATGAAGGAGCAAAGAAACTCTCTGGACAACCTGTTCCAACTTCTCACAATAACTAAAAGTTTCTTCCGGACATCTGATTTAAACCTGTGCTCTTTCAGTGTCAAGCCAATCCCCCTTGTCCTAGCACTACAGGCCATTGTAAAAAGTCCTTCTTCAGCTCTCTTTTCAGCTGCTTTAGGTGCTGGAAGGCTGAGAGCCAGTCACCCCAGAGCCTCCTCTCCAGGCTAAACTGCCCCAGCTTTCTCAGGCTGTCTTCATAGGAGAGGTGCTCCATCCCTTTTTCCTGCTCATGCTGGGCTCCAAAGCTGGATGCAGAACTCCAGGTGCAGTCTCATGCAAGTGGAGGAGAGGGAATGAATCCCTTCCCCCAACACCACTTGTGATGCAGCTGAGGACACAGTTGGCTTCCTGGGCTGCCAGCACAGGGTCATGTCCAGCTCCGTGTCTACCCATACCCACAATTCTTGAAACAGCTTTGTCTTATAATACAAAGAATGGTAGAAAGAATCACCTTACGCTGCCTGACATTACTTTCAGATAGTAGAAATGTTCTGGAGCAGAACCGCGCTCCTCTTTGTTTCTGCTGCATCTTGTCCAATGTTGACATTAATTACCAATTAACATTGTATTTCTGTTTGCATGGGAGGTCTTGGGAACTCTCTACTGGAAAAATACATTTCTTTGCTGTTTCATACCATCAGACTTAGGGATTTATACTCATTAAGAAAATATGTCAAGTCGCCCACCTAGTAGGTTTTATTAAGTATTTTGGGTTTATTAGTTTTACTGGGTTTAATTAAGTTTTCTGCCACTGGCTTAAAGGACACCCTTACCAGGAAATGAAGTTAATGAAGCTTCTATTTCCATGTCATACTTATATTGGGAATATTATCTGCACCCTCATTCAGAGCTGGTCAAATGTAAATAAGGATACTTTTACTGGGAGTTACTCTAGGGTCCCTCAGGCCACTTCATTCAGTTTAATCAATATGATTGAGAACTAATTCTTAAGCTTTCTTGTGTAACCTCAACTTCTTGCTAGTCCTCCTGGAACAGAGATTATTGGCCTTTGATTATGGTAGATTATTATTTTCTTTATTACAATTTTTAATTTATTTGTAGTAACCATACTTGGATTAAGCTTCAGGAGACACTCCAGTAAACTTGTGAGCGCAGTTTACATGTAAGAAGAGAACTGATCTGATAAGTCATTATACATTCACACAAACACGGAACTGGCTCTGAAATTCAAATTAAGGCAGAAGATCTACAAACACATTCTCTTGCACTGAAAAATTAAATAAAGCATATTGTATTAGGGGAAACAAATAAATGTTTGCTGAGAGAAAAATGTGCTCTCACTGCTGCCTTGCCAGCCCACGATAATTTTCTGCAATGACACTCTCCAAAGTCTGCCCAGTAGATCTTTTCCAGGAACAAAAGGAAGACTTTGCAGACTTTTTCTAGACGCCATGTGAAAATAAGGCTTCAAAGAAAACAGCAAAGATGGATGGGGTGAGTCTTCTCAAGCAACACAAGTTGTTTTTTGATAAAATTGGACCAAGTTACTGTGCCTGGTGAAAAGAGCAGAGAGACAACTGAAGAAAAAGTGAGTGAGATATCTATGACAATGACTGAAGTTTGAAAAAGTGACTGGCCATTCAGGCTAGCATTACTTCAGTGAAGAAAACAGGGTTATCCTATTCTTTCTGAAGATCAAAACTAAAGACACTTCTCCAGACATTGCAGACTCTTCTATTACTCTCTAGCATGGGCACTGCAGAGAGCTAGAGTCTCAGCTAGGTTAGGCTGAACCCTGTTTATTGAAAGGAGGCAATCACTCTGATTTCACTCCGGCTAAACATTTAAACCCTTTTTATTACATTATTTTAAAGAGTATAATTGCTATGCTGACTTTTTCTAAAAGCACAGGATTAGTTTTCCATCTGAACATAGGTGTTGGCAGCATATGGGAGATGTCAAGGTGGGTGTAAACATAATTTCTAAAAAAAGCAAAGGCACATGGGTGCAGACAAAATAATGACTCTTTGGTTTTAGATTTTGCTTCTCACTGCAGTGAATTTTATAATTAAACTAAATGCAGTATAGACGCAGTGCAAACAACAGAAAACAACTGATCTGTGCCTTCATAGGCAGCATTGCTATAAGAGCTACATCTCCAGAGGTACCAGGAAAACAAAAAGATAATGTTAATTTTCATGCTTCTAAATGGTGAGTTGTAGGAAATCTTGACAGCTCCTTTATAAAGTAGTCCTTTTTATTAAGCATGTATTAGTGTTGTCAGTCAATTTAAAATATAATCCCAATGACAAGGTCATCTTCTCCCTGTGTGCTGCAATGATTATGAGCTGGACACACAACAGAACACAGAACACTTCTACCTTGCACTGGGGCTGGATAGTCCATTGGCTTCAAAGAGGCTGTGAGAATCTGTTAGACTCTTCTTATGGAAAGATACAGGGAATTACGTGTTGGTTTGGGGTCTGCACCTTCTGCAGAGAAACAGGCCTCTCTTGAACACTGGAGAGGCATGTGAGTGTGTGCCTTCTCCTGGCTGTATACGAATGGTCCTTGCCTACTGATGGTTGTTCTTGTGTTTGTCTGGCATGGATGTGTGGTTTTTGAGATGCTTTTAAAAAAAAAGTTCTCAAAATGCAATTTTTTATTGTCATTTTAGCTATGTATGGTATGAGTCATTCCTGTGATGAGTATTTGTTAATGGTAACTTCTCCCCTTAAAGGGAATACTCTTAGCCACAGATGTTTGTTTCAAAACACCCTTAGTCATCCTGAGGCAGCTCCCATTTGAAGTGGCGAATTCCCACTGAAGTCCTTTCTAATTTTTGGAAAAGATGCCACCAAAGCTGAAGAGTCAGGTCACAGGTTCACACTTCTTTTCAACATTTCTTTGGTGAACACATGTCCCTGATAGCATTTAAAGGGCAGGGGTGCAGCATTCAGGCTTGATGGGGTACAAGTCTATCAGCTGCACAGGCTTGTTGCAACCTTGAATCTCTAGCCTTTTCTGGTGTCTAATTCCAGTACTGTATTCTGCACAAAGCTGGGATCTTTGGAACATTTCCATGTAACTGTGGTAATTGTTTGGTGGCATACCTGCCTTTAGTCATCCTGAGGTAAGTGCAGAGCCTAGCTGGTGCCAGCACATCCCAAGTTTTCCTGAGGAAACTCCAGGACTTGATTGTGTCATTACCTAGGGGAATGCCTTTTCTTGGGAGGCTGCAAATGCAGCAGCAGTAAGGTATGGACATCACGACACCAGCCCTGGTACAAGCTCTTTGCCCAAGTGGCCTGGCTCTGCTGCATCAGAGCACTGCACACTCACACTCCAGGCTGCCTACCAGTAGCTTGCTTGCATGGCAGTTTTCATAAACCAAACAGGAAACACCACCTGAAGTGAGAGATTCAAGGGCATCTTTCAGTGGAGACTGAAAGACATGTTTGTATTTATAGTGCCCTGCATAAAATCATGACTTACTGCTTATACCATGGAAATTTCAATTCCCATGATAATCCAATCTTCTTCAAACCTAGTTAAAGGATGCCCTATTATAGCTCTTGAAGTAGATCACAAAGCCTGAAATTCCCATTAGATTAATTAACATTTTGAAGGCACACTCCTAAGATACTTCATGAGAGCTCAGGATGAGAAATAAATTTCATCATGACACCCACTCTGGTACCTCCTTCCAAAATGCCCAAACCTTTCAAGGTAGCTGATCACTCATGTACCGTGAATGAAATGTTTTTTCAACGCTCTGCATCTGTCCCCCTTGTCTTTGCAGAATGTTTTCTTGAATCTCTGTAGACACAAATTCTATTACTATTTTTAAATTGTCTTTCAGAACTTGTTAATCTTCTCTATTCTTCAGCAGTTCTGCAAGTCTCTTTGTATTCCTGAAAGATTATTTTAGTATCATAGATATCAAATTTTCTTTTTAAATATAAGGTTTAATCTGTACTTCAATATAATTCTTATTATCAATGGGAAGTTAGGATAGTATCCAGGGAATCTGCAGAAAACTAGGACATGACAAACAGCAGTGAGCAAGAAACCTTCAATAACTGTATAACTGCAAGACAAATATTTTGGGAATTTATTGCTTATCTTGATCATTTGCCATATTGGCATCTCTGAAGCAGCTGGAAAGAAGTGAGAGAAGAATCTGTTTTGCTCTGGTTTTGTCTGCCAGAATATGCTGGTTTTGGCTGGGATAGAGTTAATTTACTTCATAGTAGCTGGCATGGGGCTATGTTCTGGATTTGCACTGAAAACTGTGCTGATAACACACGGATGTTTAGAATCATAGGAAGGAAGGATCGCAAATCACAGCTCCAGCTTTGATCCAGCTGATGGGGTGCCCAGTGTCCTGGGATGTATGCACCCAGGCTTAACAGGGATACCTGTTTATAGGTAAGTTTTCCCCACCATGGAGCTAAGTTTCTTGTTTTTTATGCAAATTAGTTATCACACACAGTTTGTTCTTCTAGGCCTTGCTGGAAATGGGTCAGAGGGCTTCAGGGACCTTGGGTGGTCATTCTTGGCGATGGCAGAACACCTGCCTGCCCATGGGAATTGCCCACATGGGGCTGAGCTGCCAGCTGGGGGTAAACCAGGACACAAATCTTGCTGTCATTCAGAGTGACCTGCAACAGATGGAAGGGTAGACCCAACTTCCCACTCTTGTGATATGCTGCCAAGCCACAAATATATATGACTTTTTCCCCCCAGTAGATGTTTCTGCTTATGAAATTAGAGGGAATGAAGCAGAGATTCATTTCAACCAACTTTACCCCTCTCTCTCTCTCTAGGAAAAGTTTCCCAGCTAAAAGCTATCCAGTTTGCAGGATATGACACCAACTTCTGGAGTTTGCACACCCCCTTCACACTCCTCTCCAGCTCTCTCTGGGGTCAGCTGCCCTCATGGTCTCCTTCAAAGAGAATTGGTTGTGACAGTTGTACCTGAAGGCTTTTGCAGCTAATAAAAAAAATAACCCTGGCTTTTGGTGACCTGTAGTTCATGCCCTGATTCCATGAAAGGTCTAGTAATAAGGTTTTCTACCTCACCTCACACGGTGATGAACAGTGACTGATGTTTGAGAGCTAAGTCAGCCTTTCACAAAAATGTCATTACTCAGTTTCACCAGGTCAAAAGGCTTAGGAAATGAGACACCTAAAGAGCTGTGACAGAGCGAGTGGTGAATGGGCAGGAAATGAAAAGGGTTTGTTGCCTGCAGCTGCACTGACCCAGGCGGAGCTGTCTGAGGAGGGACTCTCATTGTTCTGGCATCTTCATTACCAAGGGGAGGAATGAATTCTTCACTGCAGCACCTCACCCAGGAAACAGCCAGAGCCCATGGGCTGGGTTGTCAATGGGCACAGTGTGTCACACTGCCATTTCAGCATGTACCCACTGCTCCTCCTCCTTGCTGTCCTGGGAATTAATTCCTCCTCTCTTCTGCATTTTTGCTTACAAGAAAATACTGTGATCTGCATGTATTAAGTATTTGATGATCCATATGCAAGTTCTACCACCACTGTACACACTTTACTGTAAATATAAATTATTCTCTGTTCTCTTGTGTACTTTTAAAAGATATGTAATTGCTCTGTGTAACATTTTGGTTGTCTGATTATTTCAGCTGTTTATATATTATCTCTGAGCCAATTAAATTATGGCAGATGTAAAGGTAATATATTACAGAGAATGGAGACCGTCTTTGTTGTTGACTGCAGGGGTGAGAAGGGAAGAGAGCAAATCTGACAACACAGGACCATGTAGTCTAATGTAAAGAGCTGTAAATTGTGGAGAGCTAGAGATGAACTATGCTGAGTACTCAAGAGACTGGAATGGGGAAGCGTCAAGGGGTAAAGTCCTACTAAAGCAGTTTGCTGCTGCAAATAATGGGTTTGAGAGTCATAATTGAGCCTTTCTCACTTATGTTTTGCCTGTGTAGCACCTACTCCATTCTCTCTAAATAGGCAAAACCAACAAATATACTATTTTAGCTGCTTGTGTATTTTGCTACTACAAGATAGGACCCACAAGCTTCAATTAACAGTGTTGCTGGGGCAGTGGGGCAACAATTATCATGTTAAAAGGATTTTTAACGGCAGTGACTCTCTGTTGCAGTGACTGGCTCAACTAAGAAGTTTAGAAAACAGGACAACCTTCGGAAAGATGCACGAAGAGGTCTGAGTAGTTTCTCTGTCACAGGCGTGAGCCAGTGCTGTTTCAGGTGGCTAATTACAGAGATTTTGTCAGAACCCTTTCTGAATTGCTCTTTTCTATATCCAGCCATAAGTCTCTCCTTGTGATTAAGTTCTTGCATAGCTTCACTCAGTGAAAAATTTCTGTTTGATCCACACTTCATCCCACTCCACTTTGTAATGCCATCTCAGTCATCTTCTGGAAAAGAGGGAGATGTCTGTGTGCTGAAGGCTTTCCTCACCACACCAAACATGAGGAACGCTAGTCCCCACACCAAATTCCTGTGGGAGCTTTATTCTGACTCTAGCTTTTCAGGGAAGAGGGATTCATCCACTACGAATGCCTTCAGCAGATATCCCAAACAAACACCACAGTTAAGTTAGCTGTGGTCTGTCTTTCCAACCCAAGCCATCACTCAACCTAACATGCTCCCTTCATGACATGAGCCCAAGTATATCTGCTCTGTGGAAAGGGATGCATAGTCCATCTTCCCTGAGTGTTGCAAGTACAGAATATGAAGATTTTGGTTGGCAAAGAGATAAAGCAAATTCCCAAAGTTTCCTAGAGGGATTTAGGCAAAGCAAAGGCTTGAGGTAGTGCAGTGTCCATGGCAGAGCTTCATCAGTGGCAAGTGGACCTAGGAAACCATGCAATGATCCTCATGGGCTCCAGTGGCCTCCATTGCCTTCATGGCATCTTGGTTGCCCGTCTGTTTGTTCAGGCACCAGTAAGAGTGGAAAGCCATGACGGGGAAAAGGTGCAAAATTGTGCTGCTTCTTGTGCCCTGATTCCTGGCTTCAATGTGACCTTTTTCCCTGCACCATCTAATGGAGTGGGGGAAGTCATGCTAGCAAGTATCTTTACAAATGTACAGTCATTCCTGATCTGTAAATTCCACAAACAGAGAAGAAGAGAGAGAAGCAACAAAACCATGAATATCATTCTCCCTCAGCTGCCCCAAAGAAAGTGAGAAATTAATGCTCTTGTGGCTGGGTACTCCCCCTGACAGCATCCTCTTCTCTATGCAAGGAGGATTGCAGAGGCTTAATGATGCGGGTCACTTCTTGATGCTGCAACTGAGACAGTATCCTCGCTGGCACTATGCCTGGGAAAAAGTGTAATGCCTGAAGGTGAGTTGAAGCCTGGCCTTAGATGAAGGAAAGAAAGGAACTGCAAGTGTTTATGTCTTAGAATAGATATTGAACCTGGGATATGGCTGACTGTAAACCAGGCCCCTGGGTTAAATACCAAGCTATTGTATACAATGCAAAAGCCTTGGGAAAGGGGAAAAGCTGATAACTAGAAGTTAGCTGTTTAGGAAGCCATTAACATGTGGCCTCTGGAAAGTTCTTTATTACTCTTACTTTAGTCGGGAAAAGCAATAGTGATGGAGATGGAGAAGTTCTCGTCTGTGCTATGGAGTAGTGGAGCAAACTAAAGGCATGATGTGAAAGCATATTGATTTTGCAAAATTCGTTTGAAAATACTGTGGGAAGGCATGACTGTAGCAAGATACTCTGCCCTGGAATGTGATCAAGCAGCTTGGACAATGTCATTTGCAAAAGTATCAGTAGTGGATTGAGAGAGGCTGCCATGTGCTTGTTTTGCTGTTTTGAATTATGCTAAAAACAGTCTAGCTAACTAACCCCGCATTATCATCCTGATAGTGAGGAAAAGATTTGGCAGATAAGATGCTAAACTCACCTGGAGACATATGATGGGCAGTCAATCACTTTCTAGTATAAAAGGCCTGTTCACTTTCATAGAGTTAGGTTCTTTCAACATATTCCTGCTTGGAGTGTGTGAAGTTTACTCCCTTGGGTACTGGAGAGGCCCCCCATGGATAGTCCTTGAGGTTAAGAGAAAGGGTTCGGCCCACAAGCACTGGTGTGTGAGTTACATCAATCTCTACTTAATAACTATTTGTTTTTGCTGGCTTTAATATAATTGCATTGATATAGTGCATTAGACTATACTTCACACTGCTAGTAGTTTTAGCTTTTTATACAGTGTAGTAAGTAACTCTGATTAAGATCTTTTGTCTAATCATTTGTCATAATAATTCATTTTATATGAATATATCTGATTTGCCATCATTAAAGCCTGCAGGTCAAAGTTACTTAAGCCATTGACAGTTTGTGGCTAAGATAAGATCCATCTGCCCCAAGGCTCCTCTCTAAGAGTTTAGTTCACAAGGGGGTCCTTTCTAACCTCACAGCTCAGTGGCAGATCTTCTCTAATATATTTTTCCTAGAGCTTCAACAATAATGACTTAAAGGCTTAGTGTGCTGTGGTATCACTGATGTGGAGTATAGGATGAAAATGAAAAACATCTCTGTATCAGATGATGAAAGCCTAAGTACAAAAGGGCACGAAGGACCAGCAGCACCCATTGGGTGGTGAGATCTTACCCTGATACAAAGCAGAGCAGGCTATTATGCAAAAGCAGAACCAATACAATAGTCAAAAAAGTAAAAGGCAGAATCTTTAGAAATACTCAGTGATACTCTTTGTAGGTATTCTTCCATCTAAGTCCCCATAGCACTACTAAAGTCAAAAAAATACCACAGGTAAAGACAGAGATACATCTACTGCTCACCTATTA
>VXBQ01008003.1:131895-267355 GCA_013400175.1 Phainopepla nitens | reverse complement strand
GGGGTTTGGAAGTGAGTGACTTTCGTGGGCCGGTGTCAAACCACAGCAGAAAGAAAGAAAGAAAAAGAAAGGGAAAAAAGCACAAAAAGGCATATTTACTACACATGAGACTGCTTCAGAAAGATTGACACAGAGAATGTATTCGAGATATGAGCTTCCCTCAGGTTTGCATCCTGTATCCAGCAAAAATGCAGCTTTGAATCCAAATGCAGAGTCCCAAAGAACAGCTAGTCATCCTGCTCTAGGTACACTGTATTCCAGAAATGGAGGAACAGGCCATTAAGAATAATGATGATACAGATGGGAAGAGTATGAGAATATTATTCCTCTCCACTGGCCCTGCAAATTTGTTCTGTGGGGGTTTTTCGTTGAGTTGGTTCCCTCAAAGTCCCAGTGGAGCCCTCATAAGAAAATAACTGTAATCCATTTCTTTTCCTGGTATCATCCTCATGCAGTCATTTAACTTCTTGGAGAGGAAAAAGGAGATTGAAAATATCAGTAAGAGCTTGGAAATGGCTAGAGTATGTGGCATAAAATTTCACAACAACTTGTTGGACTTTTGATTGAAAATTATTACCTTTCCCTTCCTTTCCAAGGATAGTAAAAGCAGATGAGCGGGTTAGAGTCCCAAAGAAAATTGTGCTCAGCTGGATTCACTACTACAATTCAAACTTCCTCTAGGGGTGATTAAATGGGGCAAATGGGAAAGTAACTTTTATATTTGTTCTCCACTGAGTTATTCCGAATCTTACTGCCTGCTATTATAGTATATAATATATTGTCATTAGAGTCCCCAAGTCACAGATGCTCAATAAATATTTTTTAGTCTTCAGCCCAAGACTGTAGTCTTCAAAAGAGAGTTCCTCTTCTCCACGCTAAATCCTGATCTAATGCTCCGGTAAGTAAGGTATGCTGGCAAGATTTAATAAATTTCTGTACATGTCTGTCCTCCCTTCTGAAAGCATGTGTTAACAGCCTAAATGAGTTTCTAAATTTCAATCTTTCCAAGAAGATGCAAGGAAAACAAGGCTGACATGCCATAGGACTGTCAAAATTGTACCCCTCTTCTGGAAACCTACAGGAAGGACATTGTGCGTTCATCTATTCCCAGTGCTTATGCACTCTCTAAGGTGCATTGTACCTGGAAATTATCAAGTCTTCCAAAGTCTTGAATCCTACATGATTTCACTTATTCTGGTGTTGGTCTTCAGCTGTTGTGAATAAACATAAACTCTCTGGATTTCCAGGGAATGGCCACCCCTTTTCTGCACTTAAGATCTGCCAGAAATGCTGACCAGCTCTTTACCATGGCTATACACACTGAATGCCAATTTTAACCTGTTAAAAAGTTAAAGAAATTGTTGGAAAAAGTATGCCCTCCTTAAAACCTGTTAGTGGGCTTAGTCATGCTGGAAGTAGCTAGGGGGCTGAATATCCAGGGTGTTGGAACAAAGAAGGAAGCAATAATACAGGATTGAACGAAAACTGTGTTTTACTACACCATCAATGCCAACACAGCATGAGATCTTCAGCTCTGCCTTCCAGAAAGGAATAATAGCTACAGAATAGGTAGCTTTGATGAACCCAGTATCCAGGACAGGAATACAGGTAGGCAGAGACCACCCAGCAACTTCTTGAAGTTGGCAACAGCTTTTCACAGCATTTGTGTACAGAGAACCAAGAAAACAGAAAAGAAGAAAAGGAGACACTGCGAGAACCATGAGCATTAGAAAGCAAATGGAATCAGAATGAAGGGTGACCACATTCCTTAAGATAGAAAACAAAATCATCTGGCTTCAGAAAGTGAGCCTTCCAGAAAATTATCTGGTTCAAATCTGGAAGGAAGAAGGGCACTTCAGGGATCTAAAATGTCCTCAAAGAAACAGATCTCACAGATGTGTTTTGTGGCTAACCAGATACTAGGCAGAGTGAATAAGTAAAAGAAAATATTAGCTAATAATTTCTCAAGAGAGACAGCAGCAGATATACCAAATCTCTCAGCTGGATCTATAAGTTAAGGGATAGATAGATAGATAGATAGATAGATAGATAGATAGATAGATAGATAGATAGATAGATAGATAGATAGATAGATAGATAGATAGATAGATAGATAGATAGACAGAATGCTAAGTTAGCATAACTAGAAAGGAATACCCACCTTCCAAACAAGGCAGAAGCTGTGAGCAATTTACAATAAGCAGTTTAATTGTCTCTAATCCCCTATATTTTTCATCTAAGTATTTTCTTTTATAGTGTTCTTGTAGTAAATCTCAAGATAAAAGCATTGGTGTTTTCCAAGCTGCAGAAAATAAGCCACAGAGCCTGGAATAAAGAAGTTGCAGTTCAAGAATAAAAGTTAATTGCAACTGAAATATGTATCACAGATCTTGTGAAAAAAGATAATTGAAAATATGGGTCATGAGGAGAAACAGGTGATGGGAAAGGGTATTTATTAAGTGGAATCAGACAGAAGAAAAGATACTTGTGCCAGGGATGGGTAACGGTGTGGATCAGAGTCAACCTCGAAGATATAAGATGTCTAAAATGGGATTGATGATATATGGGTATATCATCATGATATACAATATAGCATGTGATATGATGTCATAACAGATTTCAGAGATGCAGTTGTCAGAAGGTGAGAAGGAGTTCCAAAAACCATGGGGCATAGGATGCCAGGGAAGTGGGGGTGGGCGTGAGACTGTTTAAATGATACCAAGGAACCACTCAGACTTGCTAAACAAATTGAAATTCCCATAGCTGAGATGGTTATGGAGAAAATAGAGACAAGAAAACTCACTAAAAAGCAAAAGTGAAAGAATCGGACTGTTAGGGAAAAGCAGTAACAAGAACAGCAGGCATATGGGCTGGAACAAACAAGTAGTTAATTACACTAGCAAAGGGGAGGAAAAGGCAAATCCTTAAATATATTGCTTTTTCTGTCTGGTTTCTTCAGACATTGCTTGTTTCTTAAGGAAAGACCTTCCAGCACCTGTTCTGATTAAAGGCTATGGACTTCTTGTAACAAGAAAAAGTCTGTTAGTATTAATCACTACCTCTCCACACAGGCAAATAGTACTTTGTAAATGCCTAACACTGTATTAAATAGCCATGTTAAAAACTCTAGGAAAAGAAATATTCACACAGGAGAGATTGTGCAGATGCAGACTGAAGCATGTATAAACTTCACAACAACCTACACAAGCCCAAAAGCATTTCTGCCAACTATTGGAGTAATAATTTCCGAGGATATTGGCCAATATCTTTTCTTCATTTTCTTTTGGGGATATTTGATAAAACTCTTTGGCTTTGGATCATGTCATGAACCGAGATTTTTCCTTTTCATTGTTTCCAGTAATTTCCCCTGTCTCGATCTTCCATCACTCCTGTGAAGGCTGTGATGACAATTCTACCTTTTCTCAGCAGAAGACAAGTCTGCCACATCACAGCACGGTGAGGATTTGTCTTCAAAAAGTCCATATGCCCTCTTCTGAAAACGAAGACCAAAAATATGATCTTAATGAAGTTTAGGCTCTTATTGCATGACCCCACATGCAATGGACTGTCACACCCTTGACCACAGTCGCTGTGTTTGTCTCTGACAATGCTCGTCCCAGCAGCCTGGCGTCAGCATTTGGGAGTGTCACACCCAGGTGCCTGGCCAAGACACACAGCTGTGACATTCCTCTCCTGAAAGCCTTCCCTGGGTAGCTAAGACACTTCAGCATGGGTCTTTCCACAGAAAAGGAAATTGTAACTGCCATTTGCATTTTTCTGATCACAGATGAAGTGCGTGGGTAACTGCCATTTTATTCCCAGGTTTTTCACTCACTCAGGTAATACTGCAGAAATAGCACTGGTACCCAGACAATGGGAGATCAATGCATCTTCTCCTAATGCCATATGTCTTGTGAAAACCTTTTAGACAGCAATTGAATGTTGAATGCGTTTAGATGGGGCACAATACAGCCTTTTTGCAATGTGTTGCATGCTTGATGAACAGCAAACAATCAGGTGACATTTTATTAAAAATTCCATCAGGTGATGGATCTATTTAGATTGCATAAAACAAAGCTCCAACCAGAAAAAAAAAAAAACAGAGCTGCTAAAAGCTTCCTTAAGGAGTGTGACTTAGAGTGGTAACACTTTTCTTTTGTACTTTAAGCAGTACAAATTGGGTTGCAGGTGCAAAAAGAGTCTAATCCTTGCTCAAGTGGAGAGTAAGCACAGTTAAGCAGCAGTTGCCCATTTATCTTTGAAAAGATACCTCTCAGATGACTGAACAGTAACAGTGGTGAAGGATGTTTTTACTTTGCATGTTTAGACCATGAATTGTGCTCAATATCAGCTCAGTGAAAATGATTGCCTGACTTTAGAGAATGATTCAGCGCCAAATGGCAGACTCCTGATGGGTCTCTGCAGAAATCAAAGCTCCCCAGTTCATGATTAATAACAAGTCTTTTATTTCTTATTTCCCACTCTTTGGTTTGGTTTGGTTTGTGGTTTGGTTTTAAATCATGAAAAGAACAGTAGATTTCTGTTTCTTGTCTTTCCCTACTCTGCCCTCATCAAGTTATGAAGAGGGGCAACCTGACCTCAGGTTATATCTTTTTGATCATATCTGCCTCTGCATCTCACCAAACATAATTTAGCAAGATTATCATGCATATGCAAAGAAGTAAACTCATCTCAGAAATCACAGGGCACATTTCTCTTTTAAGTTATTTTCTCTTTTTAATGTACTGGGAATTGACAGTAGTTGAGAGTCTCGTCTTACCAAAGGAAGGCTTTTATATTAGGTATGTGCATTGAAGTTGTCGCCCTGGCCTCCCTCTACGGTCAATGAAGAGAAAGAGGTATCTCTGTAGCATGATTCATCTCTGTACAAAGAAGAATGAATCCAGTCTGTAAGTGCCTGTTCCTTCCCACTAACCAGTAAAGTACCCTGGGATTACTCACTCCTATGTCATTCGGATTTTGTCTGTCTCCAGCAGCAAGATGACTCTAAGCCCAAATATTAACCTAAATTGTTCAGTAGACAGAATAGTCCAGACACATGGCCAAACGATACCCCTCCTTTCTCTGCACCGGTCTTGCCTACTATCTGCAGCATGAACAAGATGTGCTCTGGACCCTGGCCTTTTTCCAAGGCAAGGAGTGGAAGTGCCTGGACTCATCCAGTGATATTAGCTCAGTCCAGACTCTCACCTTTGCTGAGCATATGGGCCAGTATTGCAGGACTGAGCATGCCACAGCACAGTCTCACAGAATATAAACAGACATCACTTCCTGAGCCCCCTCTATAGCGTGTCATTAATAAGCCTGGCAATTATATTGCCCACAACACTTTTATCAAGCTGTGTCCATTGAAACAGTTCTATTATTCAGCATGCACCATATTAACCTGTGGAGAACAGCACTTGAAACAAAGTCCTGTTTCTCCAACCAAAACAGAGAGTATTTTTTAATTTTGTCCTCATGCTGCTTTAATTCCTCAACTGCTAGATTAAATTAAATTGGAACAATACATAGATGAATTGAGACCAAAAAAGGAAGGATTATTACACATGTGATATTGTCTTTTGAAGTACTTGATGCCTTCTTAGCTGAGAGCTCTTCTAAACAACAGCCTGAATAGCAGCTGAGCTACTTGGGGAAGCCCTGACTCAAGTTGTAAGTGATGCACACACTAGAAAACTCACCATATGTGACATCGAAGGGTGTGGCTCAGAGCATCTGTCATTTTCTTTTCCTTCCCCCATAAAAACCTGTCAGGCAGTTTCATCTGCAGTGCAAAGGGCACGTAGATCAGCACATTCAGCTGGTGTTGACTGGGAGAGAGGGTGCCCATCATTATGATAGGAAGTTATGCCAACTGGCACTCATCCATCATGCTAACATCTCATACCTAATGAGAAACTGTTTATCATTAGGATGGAATATAAAACAGGACAGTCGTTTTGTGATTGAAGGAGTGCCAGAAAATAATATTTTTAAAAGAGAGAACCCTGTCACAGTTATATTTTTATCATCTAATTGCTGAACTGAGAGATCAGCTGGCCTGATGTCAGGCATGAACATGTAGCAAACACAGGAGGGGCTCTTTGCATCTATACATATTCTGTGTAGATGGTAAAAAAAATGGTCATCACTGATAATGTGTATTTTTCTATCAAAGTAATTTTGCAGAAGTGCCAAAGGCTCCTCAATAAGTCAGTTAGTTCGGAAAATTCCTCCTGAGCACAACTGTTTCCTCTGCTTAAGTATGATCTTCATAGTCATGTAATGGACAGAGAACTGCTAAATGCTTCTAGAAAGAGAGACTGAAGAATGAAATAACATTTCCAAGGTTGCACTGTATTAAAGGAGCTGGGGGTTGAGATTTGCTGATTATCTGCCCCCAGACAGATCCATTATTCCTCTACTTCAATAACTATTGAGCACAGTCTAAATTCACAGTAGAACAAATTACTTTTGGGAGGAACATTGACTTAAAGGGAGAGAGAAGTAGGGTGAAAGAAAAGAAAATAAATATTGGGGGTTTACTAGCAATACTAGGGGCCTTGTAATCTGCAAGCATTAATAAGTGACAGAAACTCTGGGGGTTTTTTAAGAAGCTGGTGGGAGGAGGTTTATGAAAAATAACTATTCTGCAAAGAGAAATTCCTCCATTATACATGGCAATCAAAAGTTGTCAACAGAGTGCCTGTCAAATAAAAATTGTATTTCACATGTAAAATAGCAAGGCACTCCAAAACTTGCAGAATCTGTAGATTTTCCACCCATGAACTTCTAAAAAATTTCTTCCCACCAATCTCAATCTGTGTAAACTGCATTTCTTTCCCTGCATCTGGGTACTCACTAGTGTTTTTGCCTGCCTGCTGGCTGCTTATGACTGAAGCCAGGCTGCAAGGTGTAAAAGATAGTAGAGCTCTCTTTCATACCTGTTGTAAACACTGAGACCTTTCCTCTTTTTCTCTCCTCAGCTCATAGTTTATCTTTGTTTCTCTTCCTTTAGTGACAAACTGCTTCAGTTGTGCTCCTTGTTAGGGAGCAGGAGGCATGCCAGGGGGACTTTCAGGATAGCTGTGCTCCCCAGGCAGGGGATGCAGCACGGAATGCTGCCCTCCCCCAGTGCATCACACCCTCGCTTTTGGATTTGTTCTTATCAAGTAGGAAAGCTGCCCTGTGGCAGATGTCATGCATAGCCCTGGATAAAGGGTTTCAAGGCTGGTGCATTTTTCTTGTAATACATCAAGAATGGAGGGGAAAACCTGCCTGCACACACAGCAAATGCCCAGCCATGCTCACTGCCAGCACGCAAATGAGAATCATAGTTCTGCACCTGCTGTGTGTGGGTTCAGGTAGCTTTCCAGAAAAGACCCAAAAGCTCAGAGACCTCTGAAATTAATTGTGGTTTTGTGAAAAAAATACTTTCCTCTAATTTAAAATCTGTAAATGAGAATATTTATTCTATCTCGTCAGCTGCTTACAAATGATGTGGCAACATCACATTACACAGCACACACTTGGCCGCGTCAAATGATGAATTTATATAGGTGGTTGTGGCTGACCTCTCACTTTAAAATAATTCAGGAATGAAGGAATTCCTTTTGTTTTGTTTCTCAGTTAATTTAACGAGAGGCATTAGCCCAACAGTGTATAGCCCCTCAGTCAGGGAATGGGATTCAGGAGTGTGTATATAAACATCTCCTTTTCCTCCCCTGCAACACATCATGCAGGAGACCTGTCCTTACTCTATGTGACCAGTGAAAAGCTCAATATTCTTTCTTCTACCAAAAGCAGGAAACCTATCACTCATTTCTTCTATAGTTTAGAAAACTTTTTTTAAGACTTCCTTGAATTTCTAACATTAAAATTATCATGTGCTCATTTGACATAGGGATAATTTACAGCAATAGACAAAAACTGATTCTGCTGTCATAATGGGAGAAGAGGGAAGAAGAAAAGAAAGCAATTAACAGAGCCTTTGGGGATATGAAGTAAATGGAAATCCATTCTCTCCCCTTCCTCCTCTACTACACCCACACACCAACACATGGTTCTCTAATTTGCTCTTTTGCATGAGACAAGGTTTCAGATAAGCTCTAAGACCAATTACTTTCTATTTAGAATAGGAAACAAATAACTGAGAAATTGGAATTAAGGCTAACAATATGTGCAAGCCTGGTCATTTGTTCCAGAATCAACTTCAAAACACTATGGGTGATACAATGAGTAACCTGAAGAATGAAAGAGCACATTGCAATTTAGGCTACTTTTTAACCTTGTGTCCTTCATAGAACTAAAAGTTCTTTCTAATTTTCTGCTAACAAGGTACCTCAGTTGTTCATCCTCTTCTCTAAGATGTCCTGATACTTTTGCCAATAAGAATTATCCCTATGCCAAAAAGCTTACAATACTCTGTGGCCAAACAGGGAAAAGGAGAGTGCTGAGACAAACATGAGAAAAGGACATCAGCTTCCAAGCTCAAAAAAGCTAACAAGAAAAATTGATTTAATAGCCGTAGAAGGTTTTTTAATTCCCTCCAGGTTTCCACCTAACCCAACTTGCCACCATTACAGAAGCAGAGCCAAGGCAGAGACCCAGCACCAGCACTCTCTGCTGGTTTGTGTATGTTTGTCAGGGAAAGACCTTTAGACAGCTTCACTGTGTTTGCAGTACTGCCCTACCATATAGGATCCGACAATGATTATGGTTGAAAAAGACCCCCAAGGTCATTGTGTCCAACCTTTGACCAATCAACATGTCAAGCAGACCACAGAAGTAAGTGCAATGTCCAGTTGTTTCTTGAGCATTCACAGGGATGGTGACTCCACCGCATCCCTGGGCAGCCCATTCCAATGCTTAACCTCCCTTCCAGTGAAGAAATTTTTCCTGCTGTCCAACCTCAAACTCCCCTGCAGCAGCCTGAATCTATGTCCTCTTGTCCTGTCACTGTCTGCCTGGGAGAAAAGACTAACCTCCACCTCGCTACAACCTCCTTTCAGAGAGTTGTATAGAGTGAGAAGGTCTCCCCTGACTCTTCTTTTTTCCAGGCTGAACGCCCCCAGCTCCCTCAGCTGCTCTTCCTAGCACAGACATATGCTCCAGACCCTTTACCAGCTCTGTTGCCTTCTCTGGACTTGCTCTAGCACCTCAATGCCCTTCTTGAATTGAGAGCCTCAAAAGTGGACACAGGATTTGAGGTGTGGCCTCACCAGTGCCCAGTACAGGAGGACAATCACTGCCCTGGTCCTGCTGGCCGCACTATTGCTGGTACAGGCCAGGATGCCATTGGCCTTCTTGGCCACCTGGACACAGCTGGCTCATGTTCAGCTGCTGTCAACCAGCACCCAGGTGCTTTTCCCCAGGACAGCTTTCAGACACTCTGCCCCAAGCCTGTAGCACTACGTGGCATTGTTGGGAACTGTAGGACTCGATGCTTCACCTTATTGAACCTTATTGAACCTCACAGTGTTGACCAGGGCCCATCAATCCAGCTTGTCCAGATGCCTCTGTGGATCCTTCCTACCCTCTAGCAGAACACTCCTACCCAACCTTGTGTTTGTGAACTTACTGAGCGTGCATTTAATCCCCTCATCCAGATCATTGACAAGATATTAAAGAGGAACACCATAGGTGCGGTCTGGCAGCAGCGGGATGTTCCCTTTGGTTCCTTGCTCTGCTCATAGCAGTGAGTTTGATCACACATATATGACACTTGATTGCTAAAGGATGACCTTTGCTCTGCAAAGGAGACAGACTCTAAAGAAGTTAGATATCTGCAAGGTATAGCTCTTTAAGACATAGTAACGCTGCATCAGCCCCTGGCCAAGGGCTTTTGGCAGGAGTTGAGGCTTTTTCCAAGCAATACATGTTCTTAACCTGGCAAAATTAAAGGCTTTAAACCCCTATGCAACACAATCTTGTGAATAAATACCTTGTCTTGTCAAAGCAGAGAATTATTTGCACAATAAATCCATACTTCTTATCAAAACTTTTAATTTAAATTTCATTTTTACATTTTCATTAACAGTCTGGGATTGGGTAGTATTTTTTTTCTGGTAAGATGAGAGAACTGAGATGCCGTGCTTGATAAATGGGAGAACTGAGATCCCATGCTTGTTAAATGGGAGAACTAAGATCCCATGCTTGATAAATAAATAGTTTGGAATACTGCATGTCTCAAGTCAAACCAAATAAATGATGATTGAAATGAAGTTATCACTTTATCATCTCTATCATGTACAGTGTTTTCTTGGTTAAATGGCACCATGTTAAGTCAGAGTTTTTGGAAGATCTAAGTAGAGTTAATGGATTTCATTTAATGAATACTGAATATGACAAAAAGCATAGGACAAGTCACTCCAAAATTTCCCACAATTTTTCGCCAATGTAATTGTGCAACTACAGCCACAACACAAACACTAGAGGACACATCCATTTAGGCAGTAGCTCAACAGATAAGAGCCCAGGTCTGGGTTAGGACATGTTCAGTTGTTTCTTCTGGCCATGGTATCCTGCCATATGCATGTGTCCTCTCTGCTCACCCCCAGATTCCTCCCTCTGACTGAGGCATCCTGACATGGCAACAGCATAGGAACAGTTCACAGTATTTTTGCAGATATCATTTGCCTTCATGCACATGAACTTTTATGAAATCTTTGAACTCTTTAAATAGTTAAGTGCTTTGCCTCAAACACCTCCTTCTGGACAACCATTGCCATTTGGCCACCCTGACACTGAAAATGTCTCTTCACATCCAAACTGTATAAACGTTTCATTTGGGACATTTTACTTATTTACCCTAAAGATTACTTCTGTTGCCCTGATATTTCCTCTTAAAAAAGTTTTAGAGGCAGCTATCTTAGTCCAGCCTTTGTAGTGCTATGCTGAACAGGAGCAAATATCTCATTTTTTTTCTGAAAAGATGTAATCATGATCCTTCAGGTGTCCCATTTGTATCTATGTCTCAGTTTGAGTCTATAATTTTTAATATCAGAGAATGAGCTCCATGGAAGATTTCATCTTGTAGTTCATATTCCTACATACTATTTGACAGTATCCTATTTAACATAACATGGAGATTTAATTATTCTGTTAGCTAAAACACCCATCTCTTCCTCCTCCCTTATTTATTCCAAGCTAAGCAATCTGTATGTGAAACATTTATCAATCATCTAGAAATTCTCCCTTTGTAAGTAAACTTGATTTCAACTGAATTTTCAAAGCTAAAATAAACCCATTCAGCCATGGCACTTGATTTCCATCAAATTTTCTTATTAGCTTGAGGATAAATGTTGAAAAATCAAATGTACCAAAAGTTTTCCCTCTTCCATTCTTCCCTCACCCCAATGAAGTTTGAATGGTTCTCGTTTTTTTGTCTCTGAGTCAATGCTGTGAAGAAAAATTTGAATCTGAAACTAAAATCAAGATCAAAGGAAGGCAATTAGCTGAAGAAAAATAAAACATATGCATCTAATAGATAGCAGCATTTCAGATAACTACTGTATTATTCATTCAATGGAATTCTGGCAGTAGGAAAAAAAATAAGAAGAGAAATGGCAGAAAGAAAATAAGGATTACAAAGTTATGTCAGGATATGTCTTTTAAAGTATCATCATGTAAAAGGATTATTAACTATATCCAAGAAGATAAAAAGAAGTAATAAACCAAGAGCTAACTAAAAGGCATTCTGCACTTCTGGGATGGAGGCTCAGTCATGTAAATCCACAATGGAGAACAGATTGGGCAGCCAGATGAGTCACATAGCTGTGCCTGGGCTGGCTTCAAACACAAATTCTTCTGCAGGTGCTGCCATCTGGATATAAACCTTTCTCTGTTCTCCACTGAGAGATTTTCACAGTTTTCTTCTGCTCTGCCAAAAGAAGGGGCTTCAGCAAATTAAACATCAGATTTCTCCTGAGGTACCAAGTGCTAACAAATCCCTACAGCTAGGAAAACCTTTCTGAGCTGAAGAAGCTGGGAGTAATTGAACCTCATCACACTTTGCACCTTGAAGGCAGTCCTATACTGAAGATCAGCCTCCAGACAGAGGAACTGCCAGGTGTGAGGTGGAACTGTAATGCCTAATGCCTCAGCTGCATGATCATCTGTTATTTCATGACAGCCAAGTCACAATAGCCAGCAGAAATTCTCCACACATCCATTGTTAGCCTACCCCAAAAGTGAAATGCTCCTTAAACCTTCTTTTAGTTTCAAAGTGTTTCACTTGGAGCTTACACTACTTAGATCAAAGTTATTGACAGTATTTGCTATTTCAAGATCTTTTTATTGAGTATGAACTTCAATAAATGATTAAGTCTCAGAGAAGTGTCCTTCATGCTGGGCTTTTGGGAAGGTTCTGGCTATGCATCTCATGACCTTACTCCTATCACCATGAGAGATATATAACTCTTCACTCTGTTAACCTGTCCGTGCCAATCTCATGAAGTTCAAGAAGGTCAAATTCAAAGTTCTTCACCTGGGCCAGGGCAATCACCAGTACTAGGAAAGAGTGTAGGATGAATCTCTGAAGGAGGACTTGGTCATACTGGTGTATAAAGAGCTGGACATGAGCTGCAATGTGCAGTCACAGCCCAGGAAGCCAACTCTATCCTGGGCTGAATGGAAAGCAGCACAGCCAGCAGCCATGGGAGGGGATCCTCCCCTCTGCCCTGGTGAGACCCCACCTGGAGTGCTGCATCCAGCTCTGGACTCCCCACTGCAAGGCAGACACGGACCTGCTAGAGCAGGTCCAGAGGAGGGCCACGAGAGGGCTGGAACACCTCGCCTATGAGGACAGCTGAGAGAAATGGGGTTGTTCAGATGGCAGAAGGGAGGACTCCAGAAAGACCTTAGAGCAGCCTTACACTACTTTCAAATCCCTTCTAACCCAAACTAATCTGTGACTGGATGATTCTGTAGGTTCATGAAGGAGAAAAAAAGCTGAGGGAAGAAACAGCAATTAGCTCTTTAGATATTTAAATTTTCAAAGTTATGCAAGGTATAAGAATTATGGGCAAAAATATTTGTAGTTTTTGCACGATACAAGAAAAGCGCATGTAGTAAGTTGCATAAAGAAATACTTTCTTGTAGCAACTGATTTCCCAGGAAGACTTACTAGAAAATTTCAGACTGAAAATCACTTGAAAGGTACTGCATATGGACTGTGTTGGGGAGAAAAAGCACTGTCTTTAGGCTGCTGACCTTGGAGAACTATAGATAACGTTGTTAATGACACTGGAGAGGAAAGATAATGACAACATGATTTTGTTCTGTAAAAGAAATAAAAATGTGCTTACTAAATGGATGATCAGAATGGCTGACATGCAAATGGGAGGACCTGTCCTGATCTGGTACTTTCTTGTTTATCTTCTTTGTTTTCAGATTAACAAAATTTTTAATGGCATATCACTTCTCTATGCAAAAATCTGAGCTCAAATTTTTGACAAATACTGTGTTGAAAATTAAATGTGTATTTAGACTATGATTAGACCACAATGAAGCAAGGAAAATTTATTTTAAAAAATCCAAACCACAATAACTTCTGAAGGTCGTTTATACAGAAAAAGAATTTTCAGAGAATTCACAGAAGATTTAACCTCCTTTCCACTACTAAATTCTATTTAAAACTATAACAGATATTGTTTATATTTCTAATTATCACTCACTGGAGGAAGGCAATCCATTCCTCAGGGAGCAGTTTTTCTTTTGGCTTCTCTGTCTTTGCTGTGCACAGGTGTCAAAAATGGAAACATCAGAAATAGGGAAAGCATGAAACAAAAGCAACAAGAACAGGCATAACATAAAACTGTCAAGATCTACTAAAAGGAAGCTGTTACTTTTTGTTCCAGTTTGAGGTCCCTTCCCAAAGGATCTGGTATCTTCTTGTATGGAGCTCAAAATAGAATGCCAGTTTTTCTTTTAACTCCACTTTTTTTACCTCATGTCTCTTATATGTGGAATGTGAAAAAATATTAAACAAATGCTAGCATATCTAAAATTACGCTTTTTTCTTAACAAAAGATTCAGAAATATAAAATATAAGGATTCAAAAATATATTGAGTTGGGAAATGATAAAAGCAACAAAGATCACAACAACAAGTATGTTACCTTCATATTTAACAGTATGAACCAGTAACAATGTGAAGTGACTGACCTTAAAAAAATAGTTGAGATCCCCAGTAAGTATGATACAGATGCCCCAGACACTTACCTGATAACTAGATGAGCTTCTGATGATCTTTGCTTCTTTCTCACCAATGAAATCTACTGCTGAGCATATATTAAATACTGCTTTTCCCAATGCAGTTTTATGTATCCCCAAGTGAACCATCAGTAAAAGAATGTAAGTTGTATTCCTGAGTGGATGTATATGTACTTCCTTCAGAAAACAGAGTTTAATTCCTAGCAGTCCTGTGAGTTGTACTGTCCCATATGTACAGAGGGAAGGACAGGGTGTCCCAGCATGTCAAACAGCACTCAGGTCCCTTTCCCTGTCTTTCCTCCCATTCCCACCTAAATGTAGCAGCATTAAGGCAAGTCATTAAAAGAAAGTGAGGGAATTTACTGTCTGAAGGAATATATCTCTACATTCTTAACTAGAAATCCAGGACTTACATTCTCACTGGCCACTTTTTAAATATATAAATTAAAGAGGGGTGAATATGTGACATTTAGGCTTCTTAACATAAAAACTAACTTACTGTGAAGCAGGAACATCTCTTTGGGTTGTTCCAATCCAAGCTGGCTCTCCCTCAGCAGGATAATGTTGCAGTTTTTCCACTAATCTAAAAAGAAAAGGCTTTCTGGCAGAATGGTAAAAGTTTCTTTTTGTTCACCTGATGGCATTCTTGTGTTCTTGATCATGATTTCTGAAAACTTATGGAGCTTGAGATATGAAGAGCATACCAGAATGCTCATACCTTGGCCATGAGCAGGGGCCAAACTCCACAGTGGTGCTCAGCAGCAGGACGAGGAGCAGTGGCCAGAAAGTAAAACATAAGTTCAATCTTAATATGAGGAAGAAATTCTTTACCCTGAGGGTGGCAGAGCACTGGAACAGACTGGCCAGGGAGGGCATAGTCTCTCTCTGGAGACATTCAAAGCCCACCTGGACAAGTTCCTGTGTCACCTTCTCCAGGTGACCCTGCCTTAGCAGGGGGTTGCACTAAATGATCTTCAAGGTCCTTCCAACACTAACACGTCTGTGATTCTATGACTCTGGGATCTCATCACGAGGTGTCACACATGGCTGTTCTCAATCCCAATGCATTCAGTTCTCAGGCACAACAAAGCTGCAGTAGCAAAATGGAGGGGATGCCCAGAGCACACCTTCTGTGTGCACATGCAGACCTGTGCAATAAAACTATCCAGGCACATTAACTTTTTTTAAGCCATGATTAAGAAGTAGCGCATGACAAGCAATAGTTCATACTCCTCAGTTCTGAGATTGTTCTGGATGTGTAGCACAACATTAACAAGTATTTAGCTTGGGATTTATTCTGGGAACACTGACATACACAACCTCTGCTATACAAGTGCATTCACAATAAAGTAGCACCAATTTTATTTTCTCTTTCAACTGGAGAACGTGTTGCCTCTGTTTGTTAACCAGACCTCTCAGATCGACCAGTGAGAATCATCAGTCATCTAAGATTGCTCAATTTACTCTCACATATTCACTGCAGAGTTTTTGGTATAGTTTATTTCCACAACAATAGTATACTGTGATCTCACTAGGGGCTTCTCTGCAAGCCTTTGAGTCTTTCCTTTATTCATGAGGGTCTGTCTTTGGCTTGTTCTTCTCCCTTCTTACACCCTCTCTGGGTAACCTCACCCTTCACTTCACATGCAAGCAGATTTGCAGATCTGCTCCGTGCTTGCCTACCACTGCCAGCAAAAAGCTGCTGTTGCTGTCCTGCCATCAGGCACAGGCAATGTTATTTTAGCTGATTTTAATTACTAGTGGCTGTAGAAAATATTCTGGAATTCTGAAAACCAAGATCATTGAAGTTAAAGTAAATTGAAAGATAAACACAACTAAATGGTGCAATTAAGAATTCTGACTTCAAAAGGATTTTTTTTTTTTGAGAGAGAGAAATTAAGGGCTCTAAATGAACACGCAGCTAATGGGAATGAAGATATGAAAATTACAACAAATTTGGAGTGAAAACTCAAAAATGCAAATAAGGCAGGCCTGAATATTTCCTCCCTAAAATGCATAACAGAAGAGGAAAACAAGGACAGAAGATTAACTATTTTCCACTGAATCTATGAAATGAGAAATGGTATGATAAAGAATAGCAAAAAAATAAACTAATTCAAGGGACAGAGAGGGATAGTAGCAGAGGAAAAACAGATTAATTGCTTGGGCAACAGTGGCAAATATTTCAGCTTTTGTAGCACGCACAGCTTCAGGGCAAATCTTGAACTTTTGAAACAAAGCCAGTGAAGCAAAAGGAAAACAGGATAAAATGTACTATGAGCTATCAAATATGGCTCATGGCACCTAATGTCTCTCTCCAGCATCAGTAAAAAGCTGATTTTCAAAACCTAAAAATTTTTCTAAACTCTAGAATGGAACTTATCAATCTGGATTTTCATGGAGTAGGTGACTAACTGTCCCATATCTTAATTTATTGTTGAAGCTGGAGAAAAAAATATAAACAGAAGAACTATAAAATGATTGATCTGATGGTTTTTTTTGTTTCTTTTTTCTTCTGTCTTTGTATACTTTGTTGTTTTCATTATTATTATTTCAGAGACAAAATTCTGTCTAATACTGAAAAAGTAAATACTGTCATGCTGGGAGTTTCCCAGAGAAGGCTTCAAAGGTATGGATGAAAACTTGAAGTTTCTCTTACCTTGTATTTTCACCTGACACATGCATGGGATATTTTTCATTGAAGTTTACTAAAAATAGGTGTTTGGGGTCATCATTACTTCAAAGAAGATTTGGAAGATCATACAGGATGAATGGGATGACTTTGAAAGCTGGAGTTACAGGCATGGGTTGAATTATACCTCTGCCAAATAAAAGTTTACAGGTTTTGAAAGTTTGACTAGAACTTCTGTTAAAAAGTCATCACTGGAAAAAGGTTCAAGAAATACCTGAATGCATCTTATCAATCACAGAGTGTTAATAAGTCATCAATGCAATGAAAGCTGAGGGGAAAAAAATCAAAGGTATCTCAAAAAAAGTCAAGTAAGAGATTTCTAATAGAGACATTCTGAGGTAAAGAAACTTGTGCAGTATAAAAGGAAGCTTGGCTCCTAATGACATGCTATAACATGTTATTACTGGTGGCCAAGGGCTCATCTTAAATCAAAAGACTCAAAACCCCAAGAGATGCCAAAGATAAAGCATAGAAAAAATTAAACCCTTTTCTTTTCCATCCTCAGTATTCTCCTACTTCTGACAGTATTTTTAGCCTCTTAAAAGTTGAGCTTGATGCAAGATTTTGGAGTTCTCATCACAGAGAACTGTCGCTTGAAGTATTGCACAAAATGGCATACATTGTGCAACCATTTGAATTGTGTCAAAAGAACTCCTCAGTGATCACGTCACTCACTGATTCCTCTGCTGCTTGTGTAGGGCATCCTGGGCCAGCTTCAGACGAGCTAGCTACTGGGAAAGAGGGAAACCCTGCAAGGGGTGCCAAAGGCAGGAAAAATAGGATGCTATGACTGCTCTGGTAGCTGCCTCACATCAGATTGCCCACTGCAGCAGCAGTGGCCTCCTGTCCCTGAGTCTGGTGGCTGGCAGAACATGTGGGGATGTCTGAAATCTCTGAGGTTCCATTCTGCTCTATGTGTAACACAAGTCGATGCAAAGTAGATACTAAGAGCTCACTTGTTTTCTGTCATTGCAGAAAGGTGTATTTTTGCCCAAGAAACAAATAACCAGAATGCATTGTTTACATGCAGTAAATACTTAGATTTACTTCTAAGTGACTAATGAGATACATGGTTTGTTTCATGTTTCCATCAGAAGCTGTAGAGGGTCAACTCTGGCTGGATTTCAGGCACCCATCACAACCTCTCTCTAACTCCCCTCTGCAGATGGACAGTGGAGAGAAAACATAGCAAAGGGTTCATGAGTTAAAGACTGGGAGTGATCACTCACCAAAAACCATCATGGGCAAATCAGACCAAATTAGAGATATTAATTGAATTTATTACTAAGAAAATGAGAGCAGGATAATGAGAAGAAAAATTAGACCTTAAAAATACCTTCCCCTCACCCCTCCTTTCTTCTCAGCTCTACCTCTTCCCCTTCCAGGGGAACAGGGAGACAAGGAAGGAGTATTATGGTCAGTTCAACACAGGTTGTTTCTCCCACTGCCCAGGGACAGGAGTTGTTCCCCCGCTCCAGTGTGGGGTCCCTCCCATGTCAGACAGTTCTCTATGAACTTCTCCAACATAAGTCCATTCCACAAGCAACAGTTCTCCATAAACTGCTACAAAGTTGGTCACTCTTCCAAGGGATGCTGTCCTTCAAGGACAGGCTGCTCCAGTATGGCTCCTCCATGGGATGACAAATCCTACAACGAAACATGTCCCATAGCTGACTTCTCTTTTCAGGTTCCTGCCAGGAGCCTGTTCCAGCACAGGCCTCTCATAGGTTCACAGCCTCCTCTCAGGCATCCACCCACTCCAGCATGGTGGATCTCTGCATCCCCATGCCCTCCATGGGCTGCAGGTGGATTTCTGAATCCCTGTTGTCCTCCATGGGCTGCAGAGGCACAGCTGCTTTACCAAGGCCTTTACCATGGGCTGCAAGAGAATCTCAGCTCCAGCATCTGGAGCAGCTCCTGCCCCTCCTGCACTGACCTTGGTGTCTGCAGAGCTGCTCCTCTCACATGTTCTCACTCCACTCTTCTCTGGCTGCAATTACATCTATGCAACAACTTTTTTTTTTCCCGTCTTAAATCTGTTATCACAGAGGTGTTAGCATCATTTCTAACTGGCTTGGCCAGCAACACATACATCTTGGAGCAGCCAGGGATTGTTTTTATCAGATATGGGGAAGCTTCTGCAGCTTCTCACAGAAGGCACCCCTGTAACACTCCTGCTACCAAAGCTTGGCCATGTAAACACAATAGAGAAGCAAAAAACATATAACTTCAAGCAGATATTGAAAAATAGCCTATGTGCCATGAAAGGCCAGTATGCCAGCTCTGCAGCTGCAAAAAGCATTTTTCCACAGGGGAGAATGTCAGGATTGCACAAAAATGAAAAGGAAATAGGCCTTAAATAGAAGTAAAATTCAAACTGGATTTGTATCTGTGAGAAAAAAGCTAGCAAATCTCTTTGAAATAGGAAGCATTTGAGGTAACAAAGGTTGGTAAGTGGAGATAATGTATACAGGAACAAGTGGTATCAGGGCATTTCTTTGTAAATCATATTTGTATAAGGCCATAGAAAAAGATGAAATGAAAGATCGCTGTTGTAAAAGGACAAAAAAGATAGTGAAAGGACAGTAAAGACCTTTTGAGACATATTGTATTAAAATCAAGTTCTCAGAAATCTATAACAATGATCAAGTTAATTCTTTGAAATGCCACAAGGAGCTTTCCATGGTATGGTGGAAAAGTGTAAGTGAATGAGTATGAAGAAAACAAGAAACACAGTCTGAAAGGGGGTTTCCTCTATACCAAGGAAAGCCCTCTTCTAAAGCCTTTTGTCTTCTCTGCCAGTGCCCAGGCGGGAGGCAGATGCCTGGTGAGCTGAAGGCACCCTGAGGCAGGAGGAGCTGTCTCCTTGCTCTGCAGAGCACAGATGCAACGTACAGAGGACCATCTGCCCCTGTGGTAGCAAAGAAGCTTTCCAAAACATTCACTGTTTAAAATGTTCACCTCAACAGCCCTTCATCTGCCTGCAGCACGGCGTGGGTGGCTGTGTCCTGTGTTTTCACACCCCTAGGCAAGGACTGTGATGCTCTGGCAGCAGGAGATGCAGATGTGAAAAAGGGACCCAGGAGCAGGGAACATAGGCAGAAATGGACTTTTTGCCTGTGGGACAGGAGCTGAGTCAGGCAGAGAGTATGCTGAGAACACTAATGTCAGGTAGTAATGTTGCCTAGACTTAAGGCATCAGTAAGGGTAGAGGATTTTTGAGGAAGTGATCTGACCTTCTGCCTCCTCCCAGTGTCAGAGGAGCCAGAGGGACAGGGATGGCACAGGAGGCCCATGGGATGCAGCCAAGGTTGGTTGGCAAAAGGACAATAGAGACAGATAGAAGGATGACTGGCACTGGAAGGGGAGATACAGAAAATAAAAACATTTGAGAGAAAGGAGTCAGCAAAAGCCAGTCCTTGCCAAGCTGTCCTGGCACAGCATTACCCTGAGTTTCCCCTTGTTCTCCCAGCACCTAAGGGCAACAGGACACCACTCAGGCATGAAGGAGCCCTTCCACTGATGGTGGATAACAGTGTGACCTCGCTGGCATTCAGCTGGGAAGAGCAGAGGCTTGTTCTCCAGAGAGGACAGGAGACCCCACAACTGCCTACAAGTGGGTGTGGGGAGCACCATGCTGCCAGCCAAGGGAGCCCAAAAGGAATAAGCAGGGACTGCTCCTGCATGCTGATGATAACTTTCTGAGTAGGAAAGAGCATCCTTATGTCATCAGTGGAGGAAACTGTTTACAAAGGTTTTTGTACCTACGCCATATGGAGCAGTCTTTAGCTTAGTCATATTTAAAGCCCATGACAACCTCTGAAAATGTAAGACAAAGGTCAAAATAACAGCAGAGATATATAGAAAATGGTTTGAAACAGACAGAATGGTTTGAGCCAGGTATGCTTAAGCAGCAAAGATGATGTAGGATTGTTTACCAGGGAATCCCCAGTGAATTCTTTTGTCTGAAATGGGCAGAATGACTGAGCATGTGTGAATCTCACCTGGCCCACTTAGTAGGTCAGCTGGTTTATTCTGAAGGTTGGATCTGCTGCAGCAAAGCAGGACATCTGCCCCACACTCCCACTCTGCTCAGACCAGCCCCATTCCACAGGAGAAAATCCTGGAAAGAAAAGTACTGCAAAATTGGAGCCACTTTTTCTAGCCCCCGTTAACAGAAGTCAGCAGGGCTGGGATTTACATTTCAGAGGCACCAAGCAGCAGACTTCTCTACCTTTGTCACTGCCTGGCAACCTGGACATAGTCTAAACTTATCACATCATTGTCTCCAGACACCTGTACATAACAACATGAATTTTATCTGAGGTGAGTTCATGTCTATCCCATGCATAGTGAAGATCTGTCACTTTTATTCAATGGCTCTCAATGGAAACACTGGCCTGCATTTTGTTCGAAATGACACCTGACAATATCAGAATGACCAGGTGTTGCTCAAGGACCGAACCAAAGTGCCAGAAGGCAGCTCACAGTAGCACTCCTTAACATTATTCCAGCAGAGTCCATCTGATTGACTTATTGATCCCCTGGAAATACCCTTTAGTGGGATCTACTGTGGAGATAACAAGAAAGAGCTTAGGCCTCTTCTGTAAGCTTTAGTACAGAAAACAAATAATCACATGAACAACAGAGCTAACAAAGCTCAGTTGCCATTGCCATCTGTTCCATACAGCTGGATTTTGCTGGGTTTACAATACTTCTGCTCTGTAAAGACACTACTGCAGTCTCTGTCTTTTACCTGGCTTTAACCTGGGTGCTTATTTCCATGAAACTGTTCTCTAAAGTGGCTTGAAAGTTGCCTAACAGAGTGGAATAGACACACAGGCATGTACAAACACGCAGAGCCCAGGGAAGCCTAATTTCCTTTGAGGACCAGACTGAAGAATAGGAAACATTCATTTCTGAGAGAGACAGGAAGAAAATCCATCAATAGAGAATTACAAGTTAAATGTATCCCCAAGTAATACTGATCTCAGTACTCAATTGTGTGTTAGGTTGCTAAAACAGCATCTAACTCTGTTATTTTCAGATGCTTATTTCACTTGCTTATTTAACTTGGAGAAGTAAGTCATCATGTCAGCAGTCAATCATGGAGTAAATGTTCAGATCTCTCTCTCATGGCCAGCCAGTGCAGTACAGCCCACTTGAGCACTGAGACTGGGTTTGCATTAAAAGGTCCATGAGCTCACAGCAGCACGGGAAGCCCATGCTGAAGTGCTGGGGAGCAGAGGATGTGTCATCTATCAGTTGCAGCTGGCAATCAAGCTCTTTCAAGAGAAAGAAATAAATATCATCACAATCTTACCTGTCAGATACTGAAGGATTGTCAAATCCAAATTTCTCAAATACTTTCATCGTCACATGACAAGGCTGTCACTTGTGATTGATGGTTCTGACATTTCAGATCTTGCTTTGGGTGACATGATGCCTGTCTGCCTCGCAGAGAACATCCCAGGGAACAAGGGAAAAGCTGGGAAGAGCATTGCAGGCTAGGCAAGCCCGCTCTCAAGGAAGACTTTCTGCTTTGATTTACTTTGTGGTCCCCCCTTGGCTAGGTCCCAACATCAGAGCCAGAGGGTGGCTAGGGGGACCCCAAAAGGGAGAGCATTTCCCTTGAGCATGGGAGCCCCGGCAGTGGCAGCCTAGGAGGCGCAGCTCTGTTCCTCAGTGCTGCAGTGGGATCTGTGAGTGCTCAGAGTGCCTCTTCTCCCTGATCTGTAGCAGGCCTTTTGCAGGGAGAAGATTGTCAGGGAAAGGGACAGTTGGTGAATCTGAGGGAAGGGCCAAGATCTGAGAGCAATGGGACTCAAAGCATGACTTCTCCAGTTTTGGCACTTTCCAAAAGTGGGGAATCTACGGCCTCCCTGAAGAGCTGGGAAGACAATCAGCAATGTGTACTGGTGTAGCTGAATCTGGACATAGGAGAAGGGTTCAGCTTTCTTCCCTGTATCATATCATATCATATCATATCATATCATATCATATCATATCATATCATATCATATCATATCATATCATATCATATCATATCATATCATATCATATCATATCATATCATATCATATCAATCATATCATATTGACCCCTCTCTAGTGAAAAAACATGGATGGAAAAAACATTCTGAAGAAAGGAAAAGGAGTTGTTGAGGGGTCTGAAGAACATCTTATGAGGAGCGACTAAAGAAACAAGCCTCAAGTCACACCAGGGGAAGTTTAGATTGGGCATGAGGAAAATTTTTTTCACTGAAAACATGACCAGGCATTAGAACTAGTTGCCAGGGGAAGAGGTGGGATCAACAACCCTGGAAATGTTCCAAACACAGTGAGATGTGGCAGCTTGAGGGTTAGTGGTGATCATGGCTGTGCTGGGTGATCAGTTGGACTTGGTGAACTTAGTGGTCTTTTTCAACATTAACAACCTTATGATTCTATGATAATCATATCATATCTTTGTCTCTGGACAAATATGATATGCCCCACCATCAGCTTTCTGACTGGATCCTGGAAAGGGCTCTGGTTGCCTGGGTACAACTGGCAGAGATGCCCTGTGCATACAGTCAGCCTCAGCTCCTTTGCTGCTGTTTAAAAGCAGCACCTTGTGTGAATCTGTGCGTTGGGACACAAACCAGACCACTCACTAATATTCTGCCAATAACATACCTCCTCTCCCCTTTCCCAGTAGAAACAACATGAAAAAACCACAAAATCCAGTTGTTCTGTCTTCCCTCTATTGCTCATTCTCCCTGAGGCAAGGAATATCCAATCCTGGTAGACAAGGTGTGGCAAAAGCAGTGGTGTCTCGCAGGAATTGCCTTGTCAGATCCTGTCCCTATCTCAGTGACCGCACAAAGCTCCCAGGACACTCTGCAGCCAATCCCTACAGTGTCTTCTTTTCAAATATTTGGTTTAGGGACACTTAGGCTCTCACTGCTTCTGCCCCTGAAGCTAAGAGCCCAGATCTTCCCCTTTCCTGTGATAGAGCACCTTTGGACAGTTTCCTGAACACCTCTGGTTCTTTCTAGAATTGGTTTTTGCACCATGTCTCACCTGATGCCACTACTCAAGCCAAGAAATGTCCCCAGGCTGCTTTCTGAGTGTCTCTATTGTTTTTATATCATGCCATAGCTGGTGCTTGGCACTGACTGCGTGATGCAAAGCCGTGGTCTGCTGAGCAGTGCTGGCAGCCTCGCTCTCACCCAGACATGGAGAGAGAACGTGATGTTGTTCCATGCACGTCACTGTAGGTGGGCTCTTGGTGGAGAAGGGGGCTAACATGACACTTAGGGTTGAGATTAAGTGTGTGGTGGGGTTGAGTGAAAGTTGGACTTTTCCTCAGTCCATGGAAATATATCCCTGCAATAAAGCTGCTTCTTGTCTTGGGGTCCAAAGACCACAAAAACATCTCTTTCTGCAGGATAAGAGGAGCAAGATATATCTGTGATATTTGCAGATGGTTTTGGGAGAGCCTCAGTCTTGATGCCTTCAGCCAGGTTACTCTTAGAAAACTGAAAGATGAGCTTAGTGCAGCACATATCTACAGTCCCTCCTCCAGCCCACCCTGCCTCAAAAGACTTCTCATACTGGCCCAGGAAAGGGAGAGCATTGAACAAACCAATATGAGATGGAGATAGCATTGGTGCACAGACCTGTTGTTAGGCTCTGTGCATGACTATCAGCCTGCCTCCCATAAGCTAGTTTAGGAATGAGAGGGTTAGCACTCCTGTGGAGAAAGCAGAGAACTGGAGACAGTTCACCAAAAGCCTTACAGACGCATGTTCCTGTCCCATCCCAGTTTTTTGCCTCCTTTACTCTTCCTCTACACACAAGCAGTAGTTTTGGCGGCAGAAACCAGGTCAACAGTAAGAGGTTAATTAGTGCACAGATTAATGCTGGATCACAGAATCACAGAATCACAGAACCACCAGGTTAGAAGAGACTTTCAAGATCATCGAGTCCAACCCATGCCCTAACTCCTCAACTAAACCATGGCACTGAGTGCCACACCCAGTCTTTTTTTAAACACATCCAGGGATGGTGACTCCATCACCTCCCTGGGCAGACCATTCCAGTACTTGATCACTCTTTCCATAAAAAACTTTTTCCTGATATCACCTGCTCTGTCACATGGTCTGTCCTAACAACTCCTTTACATGTGACAGGGAGCTGTGCTTGCTGCCACAAACCAAAGCTCCCCTCATCTTGCTGGGTTTTTCCTGATTGTGCTCTGCAAATAAGGTCTGCCTTATGGCTGGCTGGCTGTCTGTCTGAAAGTGCTCTCTGACACAAGGTAGGCAGAATATCTTTACTGATGCATGACTCCAAGTGCCTTGTTCCATCCTGGTAGAGAATATCCCACCTGTTCGTGACTCAGCATCTCAAAAGAATATTATTTCCAGGGTGGAAATGAACACAGTCAGGGCCAATTTTTGTTGTTGTTGTTGTTGTTCTTCTTCTTGTTTCCTTTTAAACCTCTAACACTATGTTTTTCTTTGCATATATTAAAAACAAACTATTTTTGCACTGATTTGCTTTTTTTCCATTTCTGATTTTGGGCTTGGGGTTTTTTTTATTGCTGGGGATTTTATAGGGCTATTCGTGCTCCTGTAAAAAAGAAAATCACTGACAGCCAAACCAACTACTACACGCTGAGTGAGACCTGTTGCAAACACTTTCAGCGTCAGAAATGCTGGAAAATCCAAAGACAATATAGTGTTGAAATAAGCTTTAGTAAAAAATGTTCTTAAACAGTCTACTGAGGATTTTATTGAGTATTTTAGATTGATTTTTAATGTGTTTTTTTTTCCAGATGGTTGAGGAAGGATACTGCTGAGACAGATAACAGTTTTAAATGCACAAGCCTGTTTAACTTGACAGTTTGCAAACCGTGGAGTGACAAAGTTCATGAGCTGCACAAGGAGCCCTCTCAAGCTCTCTAAATTACAATTGTAATTTACAACCAGCACCCCACCCATAAAGCCTCCACCTTGTGAGCCACAAATGTACCAGCATGGGCTGTGTTGCTCCCTCACAGTGGAGGTGGGGATTTGTCTCACAGCAAACCTAATGTGCCTGAGGAGTAGAGTAAAGGCTTCCTGGAGACATCAGACTCAGCAAGAGCATGGGATGCCTGGGCCAGCTGTGCAGGAGGGCTCTCTGCTCCAGGGCATCCAGCTCCCTGCTCAGGGCTGTGCAACACATGATGTACCCCAGAGCCCCAAGTTAAGTGCCCTGTGCTGAGGGCTTAGCTCTGGTGCCATGGCACTGAGGTTGTGGGGAGGGTCTCAGTCTTTCATTCATGCAAGAGAAGGGAGAACAACTCCGTGCAGGGGTGCGTGGCAAGGGAAGGAGGCTATCTGCATGCCTGAGGAGTGAGCAACACGGCCCACATGGGAATCTTTGTGCTCTGTAGTACTGAGGAAGGAGATTAGCTTCATGGGATGGCACTCAAATGGATGGAATCTGGTTGAGGGAGAATAAGAGCAAGAAAGCTTTCTCTCTGAGGCACTGGCAAGAAGGGTGCTTGAGCTGCAGCACCAGAGTACTGTCTCCCATTGCCTGCTTGTTGCTGTTCTGGGAAAATAGGCTCTGCCTAGTAAGCAAACAGGACCACAACAAATAAATACCTCAGCAGACAAGTCTATCAGTTTTATCCTCTCCACAGAAACAATCTGAAATACCTCCGATAAGAGCTAGGAGCTCTGGCTTTAGCCTGAGCTGGCCATATGATTCACAATTTATCTTTTTGCTTATTTTTTCTCAGCAATCTACACTCAAGGTTTTTCATCTTCATCTGTATCAAAGACTGATATTTTGTTCTTCTCTACTGCTTTCATTCAGTATTTGGAACAGCAAATTTATTTGTACAGAGCTACGTAAGCTTTGGTGTTTCTCAATGTGATTTTTCAAGTGCATAGTGTTGCTGTTATACATTTCCTTTTCATCAAAAAAGCAGACTGGTCTTTCTTTTGTAATGCAAGCCTAAAAACTGACCAGGTGCCAGTTTCTGGTTTTCTGTTACTGAGTTCCAGCTGCAGAAGTCAATTTGCTGGCATGCAGTCTAAGTTCAGCCTCAGATGAAAGGATACTTCAGACAGCAGAGATGGAGGTTTTGGTGCAGAGTGGTAACATGCATTTCCTATTTGCAAAAGGATCAATCTACCCATGAAGGTCACTCCGAGGAGAATTCCAGCTGTTACAGTGAGGAAATTATGAGGAGGGATTGAGGGATTCCACTTAAAACAAATGAGAATGAGCAGAAGAAGGATCAGGAAGAAGTAGGAAAGGGAATCCATAAAGGAAGAGCCATTTGAAGAAAAGAGGAATAAAATTAGAGGGATAGCAGCATAAAAAGGAAGATGAGATGGGGAACCAGGTGTGGGGATTTGGTGTCTGAAATGCATGGAGTGGGTACCATGATGGGGGTGGGACAAGATATATTCAAAGCACTGAGTAAGCAGGCAGGAAAGGGAGTCACTGTAATTGTATTTACTTGTGCCCCTGGGATCCTAAAAAGCTTATTTTGATTCTCAGTAGTGAAAAAGATCTCCAGTGGTGTTTTTAACTATTCTTCAGGGCAATTAAAACAGTGGTCAAAACTCAAAATGTGAATGAGAAATAAGACATGAGCATAGATTGTATCTCTAAGAGGCCACTATTAGTTACAAACCCCACTGTGACAAATAGAAAAGTGTATCATTGTCTCAGCCCAGCTGCTGAGCACAAGTGCCTGATGTTCCACAAAGAGGAGTTAAGACTGTGCTGGTTTTGTCACGGAACTCATCCATTGTTTTTCGTCTTATTAAATGGTGTGTTCAAGGTTACAGTTTTGAGTCCTTTATGTCCTTACAACTCTGCACATCTAGTTAGTGAGTAAAAGAACATAAACCTCATTGCCATTCCAGGTATTGTGTCCTCATCCTACTTACACCAGCTTAGTCCAGCCTTACTTCACTGCCCCTTAGACTCCAGGCAGCAGGTTAAAATCTTGACACTCCAGCTATTGCCTTTTTTCAGGCTAACGTGCACACTGAATGTAAGATAGGTATTCATATTTACAAAAGGTTCGTTTAGAAGCACAAATCTTCTCTTGCCTGGGAAATCAGGTTCTAATAAAGCCTGAGAACAGAGGAAGAACCTCTGCAATATATGTCTGGCTTCTAAAATGCTTTTGCAATATTACAGTACAGTTCTTCCCATAAGAGAGATAAAAATAAGATTAAAAAGTCTAAGGGCATGAAATTCAAGCAAGATTAAGAGCCACTAAGACAGATGTTTAGCTACCTCCAGAGTAAAACCTTTCATTTTGAGCTTTACTTCTCACGTGTTCTCCTGTATTTGCATGTTTATATCCATTTCCTCATCTTCCAGGGAGAAAGTTTTCAAGGTGTTCTCAATTTTGACGTCAATATAACGTATATTGCACAGATAATTGTCCTGGCTTGCTATTTTCATCACAGCATTTATGCCTTACACAATCACTGTAACATCAATGTAACACATCAATGTAACTTCATTGGTCTTTGCTGACTAGGTACTTTACAACCCAGGTTTGCTCTGTGTGTATTCATGCATAGTTGACTTCAAATCCTGTCCTTACCCCACGAATTATGTCCTTCTTGATGACTTAACTAAGATTTGTTTTCCATTTCCATGTCAGTGATTTTTCCATAGAGCCTTCCCCTTAAAATTTGCTTTCCCAATGCCTCCAAAATTATTTGCTTGTCTGCCTTCATGTTCTTCTTTTTGATATCACTCTTCTTTTTTGTTTTGGTTTCTCAAACCTTTTACCACATAAATCACTGCTGTACTGTAGTCATTGTTTTACTCATTTGTTCTCTGGCACATAATATCTGGATGAGGTTCTTGCACACCATTTATTTCATAGTAAGTTCTTGCAGTTCTCCCTCATCTAATCAGCTCTCAAATCAAGATTGGGTAGCCTCTGGAGAATGAGCTCTATGTTTTTCTTCTAACAGTGATGATGTGAAAGGTGCAAACATTGTAGTCAGTTGAAAAGAATGAATGTATTAACTGGCAGGCTCTAAATCAACTTTACTAAAGCCACTCTTCTTGACCACAGGCAGAGCAGTGATTGCTAATAATTACTATGTATAAAGATGCATGAATAAATATACATTTGTATGAAAAATAGTGCATATTTTCTTTCTTGTTACTTTCCCATCAAGACAGAAATGACTCCACCAGCATTCAAATAATCTGATATCTACAGTAAGGAGGGACAGCAATAACACACAAAAACTCTCATTCTAATTTTCCACTTGGTGAACAAGACTAGACATTTTTCTATTTTGGTATGTTCTGAATGTTACTCATTATTGAAAAGACCATGGTAATCATAGCTACAACTTTTAGAAAATAGAAACTAATTTCTTCATATGTAAGTGAATAGCATTTGTCCCACTGGATGGCAAAAGCTTTAGTTCAGGTGGTGTAAAACAAAATAATTTACACTTTTTGAGACAGACAGGTAAATTCAGGTTCACTGAGCTGTAAGACTTGTAGTGTTTTGTCTTCTGGCTGGTTATCAGGGTAATGTTGAATTTGATTGAATTTTACTAAAGAAGAAACTGATGCCCTCGATCCAACAACATTTTTCTTATCTGACCTGTCCACTTACTCCCTTTCTGCAGCAGTTTTAGGGGGTTTAAGTGTTCCTAATTGAAATTTAAATATGAATACATATTCTTTTTATTTCCTTCTTTTGTCTTCATCAAGAAGGTATCTGAATACTAAACCAAACCTTTTCTGCTAACAAATCTGAAATGCCAGCATTGTGCACTTTATGAATATACAGAGAGACTGGAAGGGCAGGAGCTTCAAAAGCCATCAGAAGAGGACAGAATGGAGCTCAGAGACCAGGAGAAATAATAATGCCAAGTCTGTACTACATCCAGTGTCTGAAATATCAAAAGACAGCTAAACATTGTGCTATGGAAAGTGAATGGGCAGTGATCGTTGAAGGCATGATTTACAAGGCAGCTCAAAAAGCGAATTTGCATGAAAGGAAGGCTGGACAAAGTCACTTTTTCTTTAAAAAAAATAGAAACATACCCAAAGAGAAACTTGAATGGATGAAAAAGAAAACAAATCTCATGGAACAGGTGAAGGGAAACTTGTCCCCCCATAACCTGGCTGGTGAGATCTGTGTAGCTCCACTTGCACCCATATTGATTGGGAGAACACTGGAGAGCCAGGACACTGGCACAGAGAGATCATAGTAAAGAAAGAAGCTATTCTGATTCCACTTGCATAGAAGACTAATAGTCAAGCCAGAACATGAGAGAGAAGTAAATCCCAAAATCAGCTGTAGTATTAGCGCAATTAAAGATAATCCTTTTGAATAAAGATATCCTATTGAATTTTCAAAGTCTAGTGCTAGCAGATGCCTCAGGAAAAAGTGACTAGGAAAAAAGCACATACTTTTCATTGAAATGAAAGATGCAAATAGAATCATATTTCTGAGAAATCACGAAGGGTGTTTGAGAATCAACATAATTTTGTTGATCTCAAAGCATTCCGCAAAACTGCAAGTGTCCATTTGGAGGCAGGTACCATCAGGTGCAGGAAAAAGCAGAGAAGTTCTTCTGCTCTATATTATTTTATGGCCTTCTGGCAAGTGGCAGCAGCTTTAAGAAAACCTGTATTGTCACAAAGAAAATATAAAAAGGCTTTGGTTTCTTGTGACTCAAAAGAGAAAAAACTGCTTGACCCTTATTGCTCATGAGCTCTAACAACAGTTGAATAAAAACATGGAGTAAGCTGTTAGAATTCAAACCTTTAGATGGAGTCCATGATCCATGTGAGTCTACCAGTGAGCTCAACCACTTTGAGTTTTTTTTCAAAGTATCAGCACATGGCAGGATCCCCACTTTGATACTAAACTAGTGCTACACATGGTAATAGGTAATAGGCCTACATTTACAGCTCTGGAGGTTTGGCACCACAAATACTCTTGTCCATCAACCTTGTATTTGGTTGGTGATTTTTTGTTAATCACTAAGGCTTGTTGGCTCACACTTTGGTTGTGTCTCCCACAGAAAAATCAAGGCTAAAAGCAAAACAATCTTTAAGACACAAAACAAAAAATTACTGCAACAATAGCACATAATTGGCTCTCAGACATTATCTGAGAACCCATATATTATCTTCCTCAATATTGCTACACAGACAATTTTAATATAAATTTTGCAACAGTTCATAATGAACAGAGGAAAGCGAAGACTGGTGAACCACTCCAAGGTGAAACGGATGACAAGACCAAATATCCAGTGTTTAAGGACAAAAAGCACAAGACAGAATAATGTGCAGAAAATCTAACTTAGGTTATTCTCTTTCCATTTCCTAAGTGTCTGACAGAAAGTTTCTCAAGTTTCTGAACCTTATCTTTAATAGATACATAAGGTGCCTGCTAATCTTATTATTTGTTCTGTTTAACTGTCCTGTCTTAATTGCTTTGGTACTTCTAGGGAAAAAAGTATTAAGGCTATCAGTCTGCAGATTGAAAACTACTTAAAAATTGGAAACAACAGGTAAGATTTTTCAGGACAAACATGAATTAGTAATCACTAGTCCCATTGCTGGGACTACTGCTGGAACCAGTTTAATTAAGCATTTTTGTCGATGACCTAAAGAAGTTATTTCATAATAAAATTCCCAAGTTTGCAGATGGTACTGAGCTTTTTCCAGCGGTCCAAGTAAGGACCAACAAGTAAGGCAAGTAACTCTCGAAAGAACTGATGTGGGCAGAAAGGCACCAGATATATTCAAGGCAGAGAAATATGAAGTGAGGCAAAAGTAATCTGAAATTTACATCCTTTATGTTCAACTACTATCTAAGAGAGAAGATGTCTTGGACTACTCATTGACAGGTCAAAAAATAACTTATTAAAGAGCAGCAGCCAAAAAGGCCAATAAAATATTTAACAACATCAGGAGGGGACTGAGGAATAAAATCAAGGGCATCATTTTGCTTCTATATATAACCAAGTCCTGTACTGAGTTCTGTGGGTTATTCTGGCCTTCATTCTCGAGTTAGAGAAATGGAGAGGAGTTAGAGAAATGGAGAGGAGTTAGAGAAAGTGCCAAAAAGGCAACTATCAAAAATCAAGGCTGTGAAGTAGCTGCTTTACTCTAAGAGATTTAAAGGGCTGGAGCTCTTGGATGGAGAGACTGACAAGAGAATGTGATTCAGGTTTTAAAGATCTTTAAGGTGGAAAGCAAATAGAATTGAGAAATCACATCATATCCTACCTAATCATATTTTTAATAACCTTAATAAAAGACTTTTGGATGCTGCAGTGGTATCAAGGTAATGGAGCACTGAAAGTGCTGACGTTTGCATACCCTCCTTAAATAGAATTGACTTTTTCAAACATTTGAAGCAGAATATTGAGTTGGTAGGTTTGACCTGATTGGGCTGGATAGGATTTGATCTGACCTGCCGGGATGATTCCTGTGCTCAGGAGATCTCTGACTCCAGGGCTATAGTAGTGCAGCCTCCCTCCTCAGGCTTTCCCCAGTAAGCACTAAACTATTTGAAGGAAAAGGAAACAAACTCTGCCTGCAGCTCCCCTATAAATCTTCCCCCAATTGCCAGCCACATGGTCACATAATTTCTAATCTGTATAATATGCAGATTGATCAATTGTAATTGTCCTCTTTTTTTGGGGGGGGTGGGTAGAGGATATGATATTATGCTGACATAACACACTATATCTTCTATGATGTGGATCTTCTAGCCCCTTCTGTGTCCAGAATTAGAGTGCTAAGCAAAGGTTTTGCATGTGGTACTTGCTGTTTAGTGAGACAAAACCTTTCTATTTTTTATGTGTACCCAGATACACACCTTAAACACAAGCCTGGATAAAATCTTTCCTTTATTGAATAAATAATTCTGTTAAAATCATAGAGAGAAGCTACCATTATTTTCACATTTGAAGAACCATTAACTTCTGATGTGACTGTCAGGACTTATTTTTAATGAGGAATTGTTTACACTGACAACTGCATTCAGGTGGTTGAGATAAAATATTTGCACTGAACAAAAGAAAATCGTTACTGTCCTTCTTACCCATTAAATAGCATTGGTGCTTACCTGAGGTAACTTACTGTTGCAAACTGATCTTTGCTTCAGTTATATGTGTCACAGCTTTCCCTATGTAAAATGGGGACAATAACATTAAGATTGGCTATAAAGGTAATGTTTCCTTCCATGACAGCAAAGTTGAGATGAGCAATGACTGAGCACTTAAATTTCCCACATGCTTTGTTGAAGTGTTCAGCAAAGTGGACTCAGGCTCTTTTTGTACCATTCTTCAGAAAGCCATGAATGTGGTTCAGATACTCAAGTGGATTTTTTTTACATATTCATAAGACAAGAGCAGTTCTGGTTTTCATTCTTATTTTCAGCCAGGAGTTTAGCACTAGAAGATACAGAAGTGGAACTGAAATCTCCAGAATTTACATTGCCACAGTTTCTTTCAGACAAAAGTACCAAAACAAATTTCCCTCGTTCGCAGTGGCATCATTGTCTTAACAAAAACAGGGAGTAAGCAGGGTAATAAATATTCATTGGTTATCCTCATGAAGAAAAGGAGTTTTCACGGCAAGCTAGGTGAATTAAGCCCTGGAGAAAGGCAGGCACTACGTATCCTGCTGTTTCCTTGCCTTGCTATCTCCTGGTTCATAAAGCAAGTGCTTTGTCTCCCTGTAGGACCTGACAGCCAAAGTAATGGGTCATTGCCTCGCTGCAAAGCAAGAGAGAACAAAAGAGCACGATGTTTGTGGAAATGCTTCTTGCAGACCAAGCATGTTGTATTGGCTTGGAAGACAGGGGGTCAAAGGAGACTGGCACACCACCACAGCCAGCAAGGCTGCACCTGTGAGTGCTGGGAAGGGTGAGCCGGCGTCTCCTCCTCTGGGTAACAATCAGATGGAGAATTTCCATCTGATGAGGGAATTTAGAAATATTTGCAATTTGAGCAAACCAGGTAATGAAATATCTACTGCTCTCAGATGACAAATTGAAATATTTCCAGTCAGCATGACAAGCTTTTATCATTTTCAGGCTGCTCACCTGTCTCTGCCAGGTTCTCAGCTTATGAACTCCTGTGGAAGGAAAACCCTTCAGGGGCTGCCTTGTGCACCCTTTTGCCAAGCTCAGTCACAGTATCCAACATAGAGGTAAAACTGACCTGGAGACGACTTGGGCTCACAACTGGTCGCATGCTACAGGGTGGCAGGTTTGCAAGCCATGGTTGTGAGAAACCATGCAAAAATCTCACAGGAAATCAGGATTTCAGGACAGTTATAAAATCTATATTAATCCAAATCATAGAAAGAGGTAAATTTCAAATAGGAATGTTTAGGCTGATGTTAATACAATGTGACAGGGCTGGGTTGTGAGCCAGTCAGTTTGAAAAGGACTTAGTTAAGGTGGTAAAATTGTCAGTAGAGCTGAGACCTTCAAATGTTAGAGATTGTGCAGCATGTACACCCCTTATTTTAGCTGCTCTTCATTTAACCCCTGTTTCTGCCACATCTGTTGTTTTCTACCACTGGATCATAAAAATTCTTATTTGGAGTCAATGCGAGTGACTCACAGTAAATGATGCAGTCAGCAGGAATAGAGAAGTTTTGGTGTGTATCCACAAATAATTTGATTTTTACTCATTTGGTTGCTATGCCAAATAATTTAATGAATGTTTTCTGAAACAAAATGTCAGCCTGTAGCATGACTGCAAACTATTTAATAGATGTATTCTTACCTGTTTTCATTATTCTTGCAAATGTGCATTCAAACATTGGCTGACCTCAAAGACTGATGTAAGCACTCAACTTCATTAATTACCTATGCCTCTAATTAAGCCTTTTCTACAGCTTACTGTCCCAGTAAGCTGGGATATACACATTCTTCATGTGCATACGTATATTTAAAGTAATATAACAGTATAGAAAAAAAATATTAAAAAAAACCCAAACCAAAAAAACCCACAAACAAAAAAACCCAAACACACACCAAATAAAAAAAAAACAGCACAGGTAGAGATGTTCTGAGCCCAGTGAAAACCTGGCAGGCAGTGGGAAATGCTTTATTTCCAGCCATGGCAACCACACAGAAGAGATTCACATCTGTGAATCTCAGTCTTTTAGACTGGAGATCAAACTAGTCTTGGATATTAAAAACACCCTTCTAAATTCTGAGTTCTGCTGGCAACTTGCTGCCTCAACTAAAATCTATGGCAAAAGGATCATGCTTTTAGGAGAGTCAGAACACTGCCCCTTGTATAGAAAGCAAACACATTTCACATGTTTCATGAACTAGCTCCCCTGTCTAATCTTCATGAGGTAGGTTTGGCTGACAGTGCAAGAGATGAGCTTTTAAAGAGTGCAATTTAACGCTTTTAAAAGGATACAAAGATTTATCAAGTACAAAAAGTGATTAGAAGAGCAAATAATAAATGTTTTCCTTTATAATTTAATATTTTCAATATTTTTTTAATCTTCTAGATCTGTTCCTTTAGCTCCATGGTAATCTGTGGCAGAGATGAAACCAAGAAATTACTCTGCAAACACAAAATTAAATTCTCCACTCCTATGTGTCTTCAAATGACATCAGCCCCTTGGGGCATCATGGCCACTATGGACAACATGTCTCGGCTAAGCCAGCTCTCTGGATTCCCTAGGCTTCCCTAGGAAAACAGAAACTTTCAGAGGGCAATTCAAGCTTCACTTTTGAGGGGAATCACAATCAAAGAGTCTAGAAAGAGACACACCTGGCTCACAGTCCCCCCAGGTTAGCCGGGAAATGATGGGATAAACAGGGAGAAAAACTGGCTACACACAGTCTACAGCTATTGCAAAATATTTGGCTAGAGGTGAATTTTTTGTGCAAATAAGATGGGCTGCAAAAATCCCACCAATCCATGGTTTTGGCATAGAGGGAGGCAAGCACCATGTTTGGCTTTACTTGGTTCTGCCTTTGCAGCATCTTTTTTTCTCTTCAGTGCTTTTCTTCTCTCAGTGACATTTTATGAGCAACCTGAAAGGCTGAACTCTCAGCAGTGTTAGAATGCAGGCAGGGGCAAAGAAAACACCCAGTAAAATTTGTCAGATCTTGAATCCCAGGAGCAGAATGGTAGTACAAGGTTCAAATATAGATTTTCAACCAAAATGAAATTTTTTTGAAATGTGACTGCAAATTTCAGGTTGGCTTGTGGGAAGGGGTGAGAAGGGCAGAAAACATTGTAATACCACAACATCTATTCTCCTAGGAAATCAAGCAAGAAGTATGATTCAAATTCTCCACTAACCAGTCTGTTGGGGGAAAAAATAGATATCTCTTGTCTCAAGCATTCTTTGTAAAACACACCAAACAAGACCACTTGTGCATCACAAGATGGAGAAGATAATGTTCAGAAAACTAGGAAATTTGTAGGAATAGGAATTTGTAGGAAATTTGCACATGATACTGCTGCAGGCAAAAGAATGGAAAAAGAGATTTTTTCCAAAAACACAGCATGAATTTTCAACCTGGTATGATACAATTACCTGCCTGCAATTAAATAGCACTGCACAAACACTATTGTATATTGCATTTAAATAGCATTTCTTCTAAGACCAGATGGTTAAGTGGCTTGCTTCACAAGTGCCACATTTTAGCGACCTGGAAAGGTTGTTACTTTCGATCCTCGTTTTCATTTACTTAAACAATAATGATGAAAGAACAGGATGCTTCAGGCAGACTCAGGTTAATAGGTATAAATTGTGCTCTGGAGTATTGACTCTTTCAAGTCAGTTATTGATTCCCATAAAACAGCCTGCATCTAATTATTTTTTATCTTACTGTAGAAAGTGTAGATGAATTAACCACATGAATATAAGGTCAAATCCTGAAATTTGTGTTCAGTTTTCAGTTCAATATTTCATGAAGTAACATTCCCACTGAAGTGCAGCCAGAGATCAAAGGAAAGCTCACTTTGTTCATTGATGGTTTTAGAGACAGACAGACAGACAGAGAGACACACACACACACACACACACACACACATGCATGCACACACCAGAGTTTATCAAGTGGTCTGGAGGCCAGGGCACTCTGCATATTGTGGAAGGTCCAGCAGAGCTGAGGCCTGAATTTCATTTAAACCACCCAGCTGATCCCTAGGCTATGAGTCAGTTCATTATATGTTTGTGTTAATCAGGAGTATTCTTACCTGGAATGTCATCTTGAACAGGAGAAACATCCCCAAAGCAATTTTCCACAGCTAGTACATTCCTTCTGAAAGTTTCATGACTGAAAAATTAATATTTTGCAACACAGTGAAAAAAAATATAATCCAGTTCCTGAGCCACTCCATGATTTGTGTTACAGACATTGAGAACCACTGACACTGGGATGTTGCTGGACAAAAAATGAGAGTGGGACTCATTTGCTCAGACTGGCATATCCATGGAAAAGGCACTGAATTATTCACCCTCCAGTTCCCTTAACACCAGAGAGAAGCAAGCTCTCATGAGAATAATCCCATGCTATCATGCACAGCTAAAACAGAGCACACAATTTAAGTCCCAAATGTGCAATTTTCCCTCTCTTACTTCAAGGGACCTTAGCGATGAGCAACTGAGGTATAAATTTCTTCAGCAAGGTGAGGCAAATCCCAATCCAAGGGCCCTTTCTCTGAAGGGGCAAGGTCATGGAGCAATGCCTGTTGTCACTCTCCAGATCCATCACCAAGGAAATGGCAGAATCCAGGCTGCTCCTGTGTTTCCCAAACATCTGGGACATATGGCCATTCCATGTAGCAGGATGCTTTGCCCAGATAAAGTTTATTTGCTTGCCCACTTTCCATACAGTCAGATTCTTCCACATGCTTGAAGTATATGGATGTTCTTCTGTGGATGTGGGACATTTCTCCACAGTTACATCCCAGAGACTGAAAGAAAGAAGTATTTCATAGCCAGAGTGTGGGAAGATACATCAACCTCTACTTAATGGGGTTTTTTGCAAGCTTTAATATATAATTCCTTTAATTTAATTGCTTTAACACAGTGTACTCTATGTTATATCAAGTAGTGGTTTTAGCTTTTATACTGTACAGTAAGCAATTCTAATTAAGATCTTTTGTCTCTTCATTTTTCTTAATAAATAACTTATCTTTTAGAAATATATCTGATTTGCCATCATTAAACTTGTGGGACAAAGGTACAAGACCTAAACTGTTAACAAAATCAAAGGCTAAGGAAGGATTTACCTTCCTTTAAACCCCTTTCTAGGAAGGAATTTAAATACACAAAGGAGCCCCTTCTGCACCTCAGACTCAGAGGGCTTCTTTAGCCAAATTTGTCTGAAGCACCCACGACATTCCATCAGACTGCAATTCCATCCAGCACTTTGCAGCAATGTTGATGAGTATTTACCTTAAATGATAAAACAAAACAAAACAAAACATTCACTTCATCTTTAATAAAATTACTTCAGTGTCACTTGCCTCACGTATGAGTCGGTTTGGTTACATGAAATATCTTACTGCTGACAGAGACTTCAGTCTGAGTTTTGGACCCGGAAACCCTCTTGGGGAGTACTTAGCAACTGATGCACCAGAAGATGCAATAGTTTCTTTTAAGATACTGATTTAATTAGAATGAAGTGACATTTAGCACAATGAACATTTACTTCTTAATGATCAAAAATAACACCCACACAATAATACAGCTGTTGTTTTCAACCTCTTCCACTCAGACATGCTTCTAAAATGCGTCCATTTGTTATAATGAAGCACTGTATTGGCAGCTGTGTTTCTTCTGTGATTAGTTTTATCTGCTTCAAGCACCATGAGTTTGCTTTACTTTATCAGGGCCAGCCTCTGTCTCTTTTAGCCTGTGCTCAAGGAACCCTAGCGCACATTTGTCTGTCTTGAACGTCTGCTGTCTTTCAGCTCATCACATCAGTCTTTCAAAGGTGTTTTAACAGTAAGAGGGGTTGAAATCCCTATTGAAACTTGATCCTGACCTTCCTCAGTGGATTCAAGCGAAATCAAAGAGAGAGTGCCTAAACAAAATCATAATGCCTGACTTATACCTGTGAACAAAGGCTCCAGGAAAACCTCTGCTCCGGAGGGCTGGCTGTAGCCGAGCTGCTCATCTGCTGCCCCTTCCTTTGCAGACAGCTCGGCCCACACCTCCCTTGTCCCCAATGCTGGACTGGCGCAGTGATTTCCCTGCCCTCTGTGTCTCTGAGGGGCAGTGGTTTCTTAAAATCTTCTTACATAGGGAGGCAGGAGGAAACTGTTTGGAGGGAGCACTTTGGGACTCAGTCTTCTGTGAGCAATGTCACCTGATGTGAGCACCTGAACACAAGCACTGATTGAGGGATCATCCAAGTCACACAAATCTGCTTCTGAGCTGCAGCATTAGCGACAGAGCAGAGCAACTGTCCCTGTACCAGAACTGGCAATTCATGGATGCAAAGTGAAAGTCAGACTGGATTTAAAGCCCTCTCTGAACTTCATGCACTTGAATATCTACTTAAAAGGTTCGCATTTTTATTCTTTTATGCAACATTAACTTTGTCTTTTGGCCTCACTGGAAATCATCTGGCCTCTCTTAGAATGAATTGATTCTGAGCATCCAATTCATTACTGCACCATAGGGAAAAATTATCACAGAAACACTCTGCCAAGCATCCTGATAGCCAGATGATGCAGAATCATAAGTGCCAGTGAAGCAACCATTTTATGATATTTGTCAGATTGCATGTATTAATAAGATTATTTATTTTGATAAATGCTGGCAGCATATGTAACCTCTTCAGAGCAAACCACCAGAAATTTGTTGACAAAGTTGTACAAATCAATACCCCTCATGTGGTTTGTTTTTTTTTTCCTGTGTTTTGGAGGAGTTTTTCATATCTGTTAGTAGTGTATTTACTTATGGGCATAAGAGTATTTGTGCAGGTCCAGCTACTCCATTGTCCTGTCAGTACAGCAAACTAGTATCAAAAGCTTTAGCAAACAATGTAAGAAACAGGGGAGATGTATTGTACTTTCCTACTCATGCATCCTTTCAACAACCCATGACTTCAGGCTGTCCTGAGCTCATGGCTGTTTGTGTGTTTAATCAGAACTGATGGCTTTTCACATCTTGTCTAAACTGCTTTTTAGCCCTTTTATACCTTCTGCCTCCACCTATCAGAATGATAACTGCTAATTTTGAGCTTATAACTTTTTAAATATAGTGAAAGTTGGTTTTCCTTATTTGTCTTGCTTTGCAATCTATCAACTCTGAATTTCATTTGCTATTTTATTACCCAGTTTCTCAGTAATGATAGAGTCACAGAATGTTATGGGTGGAAGGAACTTCAAAAATCATCTAGTCCCAACCCTCCTGCCAGGGACAGAGATACTTCCCACTAGACCAGGCTGCTCGAGGGCCTGGGCCTGGAACTCTGCCAGGGTTGGGGCATCCACAGCCTCCCCAGGCAATTTGTTCTAGTTTCTTACCGCCCTCACAGCAGAGAGTGAAATCAATTTCTTCCTAATATCTAACCTAAATTTCCCCACTTCCAGTTTGTACTCATTTATTCCTTATCCTATGACCAGTTTCTGATGAAAAATCCCTCTCTGGCTTCCCTGTAGGCCCTCTTCAGATACTAGAAGGTTACTATGACGCCTCCACACAACCTTCTCTTCTCCAGGCTGAAAAATCCCCAACATTTTCAGCCTGTCTTCACAGGGAAGGTGCTCCAGTGCCATTTGTGGCACTTCTCTGGACTTGCTCCCACAGTTTCATGTCCTTCTTATTTTGGGGACACCTGAACTGTACACAGTGCTTCAGGTGGGGTCTCACAAGAGCAAAGTAGAGGGGGAGAATCACCTCCTTCATGACCTGTAGTACCAGGAGTGAATAGCCTCCTTCTATCATCACCTGCTGGCCATACTCCTTTTGATGCAACCTAGTACAGGTTTAACTTTCTGTGCTGCACATGCACACTGCCAGCTCATATTGAGCTTCTTGTCAAGCATCACCCCCTCAATCCTTCTCCACAGGGCTGCTCTCAATCAGTTCTCCACACAACTTGCAGGTGTGTCTGGCATTGCTGCAAAACAGGACCTTGCACTTCACTTTGTTGAACTCCATGAGGTTTGCATTGCCCCTCCTCTCAAGTGTGTCAAGCTCCCTCTGGATCCCTTCTCTCCAGCCTGGCAACTGCACCACAAACTCTTTCACTCTGAGTTTCCTCAGCAGGTCCTTCTCCACCCACAGAGGCCTCCTGGCATATTTGCCCAATTTCCTCTGTGTCGGATGCATCACTTTGAGCTTGGAGGAGGTGATCCTTGGATATCAGTAAGCATTCTTGGGCCCCTCTTCCCTCCAGGGCTCTATCCCATGGGATGCTACTGAGTAGGTTTCTGAAAAGGCCAGAGTCTGCTATGCTGAAGTCCAGGGCCCTGAGCTTGCTGCATGCACTTCTCACTGCTCTGAGCATCTCAAACCCCACCAGCTCCTCCCTGTTGGTGAACCTCTCCTTGTTGGCTCCTCAAACGCTTCATAAGGAAGTTGCCATTGACTCATTTTTATTTTTAACCTTTTTTTTCCTGACCTTTAACAATCTTTTAATCTGGAAAGAAACTTTCCTCTTACAGCCATTTGCAGAATCTTTGGTGTGGAAGACTTCACAGAACTGTTTCTGATTTCAGAGAATATTCTGAGTTGGAAGGTACCCACAAGGATCATGAAGGCAAACTCTTAAGTGAATGGTCTGTATGGGGATTGAACCTATGACCTTGGTGTTATTGGCACTATGCTCTGACCAGCTGAGCTATTCTCAGGATCCAACTCATTAAAATCTCTTCAGAAATCAACATATCTTTTCACTGACTCCTTGCACACTATTCTTGTAAGGAAAGTAATTTTTCACTGTGGAAAATTTTGAAATTTGGAAAATTCTGACTCTCCTCAATTTCATCACATTTATCCAAGAGTCTACTAATTTTGTTGGCACGAATCTGTGTCAGGGGAGGTTTAGGTCCACAATATCCTCGGGGTGGCTGAGTGCATGGGAACACCACAAGTCCTGAAGATTCTGCTCTGGGAAAAGTGCAGGTGCCAGACTGATGCTGAAATTAGCATAGATGCACCTGGGGGAAATGTCCAGGCCACTAGATCCCACAGAAGGGCAGTGAGATGCTACCCCAGATTTAAAAGCTGCTGCAACCATAGTGGATCCTAGGGTGGTGACTATCTACCTCTCTCTCCTTTACTTTCTCTTTCCATTCCTACCACCTTCTCCTCAAAATATACTGTAAACCTGGCCAAAAAGTCCAGTCAATGCTTTGTTAAGTGCCTTGCTCTGTCTGCATGCTTTAAAGTTTGCTAAGTGAAAGCTTGCCAAGTGCCTTATTCTATCTGGATGTTCTACAATTTGCAAGTAAAAGTTGTTTGTTATTGAACCACCTGAGATTTTTGTTGTTTTTCCTATGCACCACCCTGAGTAAACCAAATTACCTTTCCCTAAACCCACCCAATGGGTCAGGCTTTACAAAATCATTTGAGCAATGCTTTCAGGCACACGATGTTATCCTTGATGCCGTCCTGCACAGGATCAGGAGTTGAACTCAATGATCCTTTTGGCTCCCTTTCATCTCAGGATATTCTATAATGCTATGATCCCATCATTCTTGGCACAGCAAACATCAAAGCTGCAATCTGAAACAATTTGTTTTTCTTGGTCTCTTTTAGAATTTGTTATCATGTTTCGAACCTTCTGTTCTCATTGAAACAAGACTGGTTTAGGAGAGGTACGCACCTAGAAGAATTAGTTGGGATTTTCATATCTGAGGTCACTGAGAATAAAGGGAAGAATGCTATCTAGTCTATTCCCTCTATAATTTTTTTGTAAGACTTCTTGAACTACTCCACTTTGAGACATCTCTTCTGATCATAGAAATTTCTTTTCTACTCATTTTGCAAAGAACTAACATTTTAACATCTGTTATTTTAATTTCAGTGTGATAATACATTACACATTGTATTGTTTGCCAATTAAATATTTGAATCTCTTTGATCACAACAGAGTCATTCCCTAGGAAGATTGAAAAAAAAAATTGCAGAGCAATTGAAGGGCAGTAACTGCCTTAGTTTTATCAAATTCCTACTTTATCCCAGAAGCTTAAGTGACTTGAGTAGGGTGACAGCTCTCCAGATTTAACTGGCTTGTAACAGTTTGAGATCTGTCTAATTGAGCGAGCTTAAAGTATATGACAGCACTGCTCATTTTTCTCAGTGAAGGTTCTGTAACTGGGGTCCATATTGCTTTTGAGCATCAAATTGATGTGAAAACAGAAGTCATGTGGGAGAATGATACGGGTTATTGACTGCACTGCAGGGAATACAAAGGCGGAAAGGCGAGCATTAGTGTTTACACACAGCTGAGCTAAACGAGGATGCCAAATGCTCCCCACTAAGAAGTATTTGAGCTGTGACCACTAACTAGCAATTTTCATTTTAGACAGCATATTCTTTTTCAGTTTAACACAGATCACTGCTATGGGTGAGACTTTTTTCGCTTTGCTTGTTTTACAAGTTGTTTAAATACCAGAAAACAGTTGAACTGGAGAAAAGCATTGAGATAAAAAAAAAATTCTGGTAAAAAGATAGGTGAAAGAGCTGGGTTTGAGATTGTAAAACAGTTTTTCCTCTATGTGGGATTTTTTTTCTCCCACAAAAACCCTCTGACAGGTGTCACTTGCTTTCTCAGATCATTGTCAGAGGTACAACACACTTGCACACGCAACTACAAGTCTTTCACGGAGATATCTGAGATACTGGATCAAGGAGACAGACAGGAGCTTAGAAGCACATATTGGGAGCAGATGAGTTTACCTGCTTCATCTCCTTTTATGTTTTTTCACTGCTGTGAGGAAAAGATGTCCTGCTTTTGCCTAAGCTTAGAAAAGGAAGAAAGCTTGAATGCTGCACAGTGAACTCCTGGATGACAGTTCACACCACGTGTAAATGAGAGTAATGGCACCAGAGGAACATGCCTGCAGTTGAGGTTTTGCCTCCCCAAACTGGTTTGGAGCAAGACAACTGTATTTCTAAAGAAATGTGGTACAAACCACAGGGCCTGAGACAAGTAGCAAGTGGGCAGACTGGGATAATATCTGCCACCTCAAACACAAAGCGGAGAAAGAGGAAAGAGATATCACACCTGCTAGAGGAAATGAGCATGTTCTTAAACACTTCGTGAAGACCATGACTTTCACAGATCTTCTCCTCTTTCCCATGACATTTACATGATCCATTGAAAAGTGTTCACCAGAATCCTGCTGTCAGAGCTGGAAACCTTGGGAGGGTGCTTCTCGCTTTTTCTCATAAGCAAGGGATTTTTTTGCATATTACGTAGGCAGGAAATATTTTTAATCACTTTGGGAAGTTCTGTTTTGATTTTTCTCACAACAGCTATAAAATTTAACCCCATCTCTCCATGGGTTTTTACCTATGCCTTTTTAGTAACATTAAACATATTCTCATATTATTATGGGAAATACCGAACCAAATTCTGTCTTTGGCAGGTTTCTGTCACTATATCCTAGTCCATGTTCCCAGTGTGACTGGGGAAATTACCAAGGCCAAGTGGAAAAAACAAAACAATCTTTACATTTATTTCAACATAATTTTAAAAAATATTATTTAATCTTAATTTTTGTCTTAACTTTGTCCTTAAATTTGATGTCAGTATCTCTCAATGGAGCAGTGTTTTTATGTATGTCCAAGAGCATGGAATCAAATTGCTTATTTTTGACAGCTGTCTTACACATTTCAGAGGCACAGGAGTGCCTCAGCTCAAAGAACTTGTTCTGGGGAGCCCCAGCTTTATTTTCTTCCTCTGTTCCTCATATGGTTCATTTGAGTACCAGACTTGCATATTCCTTTTCAGCAAAGAACGAAGGAAGAAAAAGGAGAAAATTACCTCCACATCAGCAGCTGATTTGAAGAGACTCAACCACAAATATCAAAATCAGGTTGGATGTTTGCCACTGGACAACATTATAACTAAACATATCTATAACTATGTGTGGTATAATGTATATTTTAGTATTTTACATATTCAACATATTATATGACTATTAAAATTACAACACTGGGTCTCAGGGTTGATGGCAGGAATAAAAAAATATCCTAGACTGGTCTGGTCATGAGAACAGATTTTTCTCTCATCCCCAGAACAGTGACTAGTCTGATGCTCTCAGCAGACTGAGTCATGTTTTAATCTTGAGGTTTTCTGCAACCAGCAGCAATAAACAACACCTGCTTCCTAGGCAAGGGTTAAGCATTGATTACCAGCTCTCCTTGCCTGTAAAGAGCACAAGAGATTTGCTATAGGCTTTGCCCAGCTAATGTGAACATGTGCCTTAAGACATGACTTTTCTTTTTCTAAATGTTTCTTGTTTCAGTATATAAGAACTCTGACAACAGAATACTGATACCGTAAGTATAAATGAAAAAAAAAAAGCCCAAAAAAAAAACCAACAAGAAAGTGAAAACTCATATAATGGAAAATGGTTTATGCAATAGATGTCATAAAATTTGTGAAGTTTGTGGATTGACAACATCAGACACTTGGCTCTATTTTGACCAAAGGGAGATGGGGCAATGTAAGGGATGTGCATGCAAGTGAATGTTTGGGTTTTTTTCTGAGGTTTCTGGGGCAAAAGGAAAGGAGCCAAAACTGCTATCTCCAAGGGATCAAGGAACACACCAGTTGAAACCCACTCCAGGTCTGTGTTTCTACTGGCTTATGACTTATTGAAGAAATAATAAGGGACATATCCATTACTATTCTACTATTCATGTCCATGCTTATGACAAAAATGTTCTAGCCAAGTCTATGGACTGAATTACTGATAAAAAGGAATTAACATGTCAAATAAAGCCAGTCTTTTTTGCTCTCAGATTTATTGTGTTATAAAGATCAAAACTTAATAAGTCATATCTGGGAAAATCACTCTTCTGCTGTCATCTGTTTTATGTTGATGCATTTTTGGTCTGGGAAAGTACATGAAAAACAGAAAGTAATTTCACAGAGTCCTATGGAAGTGCAGATTTTTTTGAGTAGACATTAGATGATATCAGAAAATATGACACTTTTTGTTGAGCATCATATTTGTTATTTAGCAGATTTATGAGGAAAAAAAGTGTTTCCACAGCTGTAGCCCTAGTAAGATCTTTAATAATGGTGGGGTTTGGTTTGGGTTTTTTTATGTTGGTTTGCAGTGTAACATGTCCTTCTGACAGAAAAGTAATCAAGTATATTTATAGATATGATACTTGGACATAATTAAATAGAATAAAAACATAAATATTCCCAAAGATTGGACATGATCATTTGTTTCACAATCCATATAAATGCAGTTTGTTCCTCTTGTCTATCCTAACTTTATATAAGAAAATACCATAGATGAAACCTTTTTGAATTTCTGCATAGTATTTTTTCATTGAAAAATGCTATCATGAAGACAAGCTTTTCAGCAGAAAGGTGGAATTTCCCATTTGGACAACATTACAGAAATATGAAACTGCCCACATACATCCTTTCATCAATCTCTGAATAAAGACTTTTAATTCAATTCAAAAGTTTTGGATTTAAAAGTGAATTTACTATTCTAAAACAGAAGCAAAGTCTCTGATATCAAATTATTTGGCTGATGAATCACTGGAACATTTTGGTGAAAAGGATGGCTTGTCTGTTCTTGAGAAGTATCACAATTTGTATTTTCTCTCTGTTTTAGAGAAGAATAATCAATTCTTAAATTGTTTGTGTTTTTAGTCTGAAATTTTACAGGCTTAGGATAAAAAATATGTCCTGTCCAATTTCAAGAAAAGCCAACTAACACACTCTGAATTGCACAGGGTACCTGACAGTTACCAAGACAATGTGCTTTCCACAGTGTCTCTTCTAGATTGTAATATGTTCAGGTTGTCCAGGCTTCCTAATTGTTCCAAAGGAGATTCCTTGGATATATATGAAAAAAAACCTCAACCTTCACTGAAACTAATGACAATTGGAGAGGTCTTGAAACAAATTTGTAACTTTGAAGCAGTATCCTGCATTCAAGCCTCTAGCCTAAAACAAGTGCGCCTTAAAGGAATGTCAGTAGTATGGTGGTAGGGTTTGAGCATCCATGGATTAGAAGGACTAATACGTGGTTATCAGGCTCATCATAGCATGTTTAATGGAGAGAATTCTCTGGGAGATCAGTTTTCATGGTATGGATTATCTTATGAGACAGAGCTCCTACATAAATTCACCATCTGATGTACAGTGCACTGCAGTAATACTTCTGACAGCCAAAGTTTTGGTATTAGGCACCATCTGAACTCTTTCACAAAAATCAGAAATGGAGCTGGTGTTGTGGTTTAACCACAACTCAACCCCACACAGCCGCCCACTCCATCCCAGTGAGATGGGGGAACAAATCAGAGGGGTGAAAGTGAGAAAACTTGTAGGTTGAGATTAAGACAGTTTAATAGGTACAGCAAAAGCTTTGCACAAGCAAAGCAAAACAAGGAATTCATTCACCACTTCCCATGGGCAGGCAGGTGTTCAGCCACATCCAGGAAAGCTCCATCCCATGTAAGGGTGCCTTGGGAAGACAAATGCTGTATCTCTGAGCATCCTCTCCTTCCTTCTTCTCCCCCAGCTCTCTAGGCTGACCATGCTGCCATGTGGTGTGGGATATTCCTGTGGTCAGTTGGGGTCAGCTGTCCTGGCAGTGTCCTCTCCCAACTCCTTGTGCGCCCCCAGCCCTCTCGCTGATGGGTTGGGTGAGGGGCAGAAAAGGAATTGACTCTGTGCAAGCGCTGCTCAGCAATAACAAAACCATCTCCCTATAACAACCCTGTTTTCAGTGCAAATCTAAAACCCAGCCCCACACTAGCTACTATGAAGAAAATTACTCCAGCCAAAGCCAGCCCAGTGGGGGAGCTCCATGTGGTTCCAAAGTGCAAATTAGAGTCCTTGAGCTCAAACAGAAGTGAGGAGGGAGCAGCCTGCAATAGGAGGGCCCTGCAGATGTGCGACTGGAGATGACCCCGCTGAGATGTTTCCAGGCTTGTACCTGATACAGCTCTATTCCTTCACTGCAGATCAGCTCAGCCTGAGGCATGATGATGAGCTAAAGCACGTATAAAATTCAGCTCAATGGTCTGATGCTAAAACAGTATGGAGTGTCAGTTCTCAGCAAGGGTAATAACACTTCTGGGGCATAAATCATCTGCTGGAACACAGCCAGAGAGCAGCAAATTGCAGGCTAAAAAGAGAAAATATACATGATAGATCGTAGGTGTGATTAAGTTTCAGGGCAAGTATCTGCCAAATATGACTACAAGGATTGTAACACAGAGGAAGGGGTGGGGCAAAACCAGCATGAGCCGCAAAGGAGGGTGTGACTGGCAATGCTGAGCTGTATTTTCATCAGTGAGCCAGCACTCGAGGAAAGAGCCAGCTGAGGCTGCTGAGGGTGGTTCTGAAGAGGTACGGTTTTGAGAAGACAAAGCCACTTGGCTTCCCACAGCATGGGCTGTGATTTGAAGTGGCAGAAATACTGGCAGAGGTTATGGTTCTAAACTGAGCAACAGCAGCAGCTGGGAACGCCATGAGCACAGTGTTTTCCACACAGTGTTTCATCTTGTGATTCAATCCTATTCACCCCCTGGGAAGCCCAACATCATCCTAATCTGCACCCATTGTTGTCTAAATAAATACCTGAATTACCCCTTTCTCTGTGAGGATAGGATGATGCTGGGCCAGCAGAAGCCTCATGCCTGCTCACCGAGAGGAAAGCACTTTCCCTGACCTGGGCCCATGGCCAGCAAGTTTCTCTCCTCCAGACTGAGTACTTCACACACTTCTTACTCCTGCCCCCAGAGGTACTCAGCATCTCCTCCAGGAGCTTCTACTCTACGCTGTCCCCTGTCTCTGCATCTTATGGGCAGTTGGGTGATAAACATGGGCACCCAAGGGATCCCAGGGCCAGTGAAACCCTTTGGGGATTCAGTAGTGTGAGCTGGGGCACTGGCAGGGAAGAGGAAGGACTTTCCTTCACCGGAAACAGAAAGACCCAAACCCTTTGGACACAATGGCAGAGAGAGGAGCCTGAGAGGGATCCCCATTCAAAGCAGTGGGAACCATGGGAAACAGCATTTTAGCAGCAGTATAACCCCCAAGAGGATGAGCACAGCTCCAGGTCCTGCTGCAGAATGTCCCTGCTGGAGCTCTGTGCTCAAAGATGTCTGTGTGAGAAGCACCTGCAGTGGCAACGTATGATCAGCCTCCAAGGCGAAGCCTTGACAGACCTAAGAATAGTGTTCTGCCACCAGGGAACAAAACACCTGTATCTGCTGGGGGTCTGGTGGCAGCTCTAAAGCTGGGCAGGTTTCTAAAGACTACAGGAGCTGCCTTGGTCACACCCTGAATCTTGGCACATAGGCACAGATTCTGGAAATAAGAGTTATACTGACCGACAAGAAAATGTCACCCTCACAAGAGCAAGTAAAAAGTAATCAGCAACTTAGACAAAGCAGCTGATAGCCTTCAGCTATTTTTCACCTTTACTGATTTGGCAGTATGGCAATATTTTTCTTAATAAGCAGAAAACAAATGCATCAGATTAATAACTAACAATCTTGTGCTTCAGAAAATTACAGACTAGAATATCTTTATTTAGGCATAAGGGAAGATCAAAAAAATAATCTAAAATTGCAATATGATGCAGAGAGTACTTTGGTGCAGTGCTGTTGTAACAAGATACCTTCAGTGTTGCATAAACACCCTTTTGTAGGGGGTATTAAGACTAGCCTCAGTAAACTGTGCACACTAATTTCTATCTGACCATTACACATGCCAGCCACAGAATTCAGAAATATTCTGCAATGTAAATTCCATGCCAGTAAGGGATTTCACCTGAGGTAATCAAATCTGCATATGTTGATTTTGGTGAATGTCCGACAGACTCAGCTGTACAAATCTGATTAAGCCTATTTTTAAGATATATTTTCAGCATTATGTAGTACACATTAGCCACTATTTCCTGGGTTTTTTTTAAGACACAAGACAATTACACCACTTTCAAATCTGGAAATTGCACATGCAATTAGAGGTTAGACACATACAGGAGGGAAGGAGGAAGGGAAGGGAAGGGAAGGGAAGGGAAGGGAAGGGGCGGGAAGGGAAGGGAAGGGGCAAAAACTATGTACACAAATAACAGTTTGACTTGTGAAGAACTATTTGTTTTAGTTTTTCTGACCATTTCTGTAACCTAGCTACAGAATTTTATTTCTGCTGTGTGTTTTCTTTCTCTGTTGAAAGTATTTATCAACATCTCTGGCATATAAAAGGAATATTAGGACACAAATTAGCAGTAATTTTCCAAATAAGAGTCCTTTGAGACATGCATATAGCTTATTTTAATCACATGACTCTCACCTTGGGGCAGCTGCTCTCGCAGTATTAACACCCTTTTTACAGGTAATGGTATGCAGGTAATAACCACTTGCTTGTGGTTTGTTTGGAACCACTTTAAATTGTCACAGGATTTTGATTCAATGATTTAAGGATTTAAAGATTCACTGAAATTACTAGCATGGAGAAGATTGAATTTACCAGAAGAATCACAGCACAAGTAAGTGTACTTGAAACACAAATTGGGAAAAAAATGGGAATAGCAAAAACATAAAGGCAAGAAAATTAATATACAGAGAAACAGATCCTGTATTTAATATAGAAAGGCTTTATCTGTTTTTGGCTGTTACACAGATTGTCTTGTCGTTAGATTATAAATGTGTTAGGTCAACATGCTGATTATGAAGTAAATGTGACAATTTAAACTGTGGCATGTGCAAAAACAGTATATATCAGTTTATGTAAGGAAATATACTGACCTTGAGTATACACAGAAATACATTGAAAAAACCCACAGACTTACTGTAAAAGTGACTTTATTTTAAGACCCAAGCCCGAAACTGCCTAAACAACTTTGACTCATAAAATGTGGGAATGACAAATTAAATTTTTTTCAATATTTCTGTTATTCTTTCATATAGTGATAAATTAATCCTAATCTGTTCCAAAAAATCAATTGTTGACTTGCTTCTGTCTTTCTGTGGCAGCCTAAAGTGGGTCTTTCTGTTCTGAGTGCCAGATAATTTCCTTAGTAAACACATATCACTGTCAAAAAATAAGTAAAGTAAGTAAACTGAAGTTTTCAATCCTAAATCATAGAAAGTTTTACCTTTTTTATTGTTTTTGTATTGTCTTTCCACCCCCTCTGTGAAAATTAAAGACAAGTTAAATATACTGCCAGCATTTTAAAATGGTTTTCTATCAAAGAAGGGTTAAGAAACCAAAGAAAAAGCCAAACAGAACATGAGCAGGAAATAATAATAATTTCAATCTCTGCCCTTTTTGTATGCTTCGTTTTGAATTACTTCTGAAAGAGATTAAGTTTCTGGCAGAAGATTGACCTTCAAAAAGACTGAAGTCCCTTATCTCCCAAACTACTATTGAGCTCTACTTCAGACTGTCATAGATCCCACAGCTTATGTACAAGCAAAATTAATTTAAAAGTTGCAAGCTCTCCTTCTTGTAATCTGCTTGATTTTGAAATAAACAGAAATAAACATGTCTGTATATAGACAAAGCCTATGAAAATCTAAAAAGAAAGCAGTTATCACAAGCCATTCACCAGCTGTGATGCCACAGCTCCTAAATCTAGTTGTTTCTGCTCATGCACCTGCACCTCCCCCTGCCTCCAGCACCACACTCTCCAAACACCCTCTCTGCCATGGAAGCACTGATCCCCTCCACCCCTGCAGGAAGAACCCAGGTGACATCACAGGCACTGAGGCTGCTCTTGTTCTCCTCTCTTGAAGAGTCCCTCTTTTCCTTCCTTGCAGAGGTGAACAAGGAAACTGGATGATCTCTGTCAGTGTGAAGCAGGAAATGACTAAAGCATTTTTTGCTTGGTTTGGAGGAACCCCTCAGCAGTGCTTTTTCCATGAAGAGGAGATTCCTGGGGCCTCCTTCTGGTGTGGCTGAAGCTACTCTCTTCTCATCCAAGTGGCAGAGTTGTGGGCTGATGAGAATCATATCACCAGCTCCTGCTTATACAGCCTGCAGATGTAAACCTGGGAATTGCCCAGAGCTCTCAGGAAATTATCTGATAGATTCAGAGCTATAACTTTCTTTTATTCAATTATTTTCTGAGAAGTGATTTTAAGCTCCAGCATTTGAATAGAAACTCAGCATCAGATTAGTCCCTGAACAGAACCTATAGCACCTAATAGCCCATTCTCTCTCCCAGGCAAGAGAATTTCTTCTTTGAAACCTCAGGGAAGCAATTGTTGCAGCTGAGTTCAGTGAGGTATTGCTAATGTATTGTCAATTAACAGTTATATTGACTGGAGAATTCAGCTGATTTCTTTGTACATTACAATAACATAAAAAAAAGATATCAGGAGGTAATTAAATGAAACACTGTTTAAAGACACCTAATACAAGTCTACCGATTGAAATATATTTAAGATTTTTAAAGAACCACCAACATTTATCTCATTGACATGAAATGGGAGTTAGATAAAGAGACTTAACATTTCATTTAGAACATTTTCCAGTCTTTAGGATTTGAATGCTTTAGACAAAGTATATACTGAAAAGCTCTTAAAAGTAAAGGCTAGATTTCTTTAAGCAGAAGATAAACAGAAAATAAGTGGTTAATATTCATTTTTAAACCATAGTTGATACTTTTTTTAAAGCCTTCTCAACTTTTCTCTCTGTTAAAAAGTAAAACACCATAATGTATTCTTTTTGCTGTCAATTTTTTTTTGCAGTCTAGTGATTTTTTTTCTTTGGGATAAAATTTCATCCATTGCTGTGATGGATTCTTATCTATTGAAGAAAAGGTGTCTGTCCCTGTAAGTTGACTGACATTTCAGAAGGCAGCTCATGGCTGGTGCTCTGCCACAGCAGCCAGCCTGCAGTGTACAGCACCCTGGCAACCCAGGCACACTCAGGAGGAGTTGGGACAAAAATGGCAGCTCCACAGGCAGAGCAATTGTTTGTGTGCACTGAGCACACCTGTAGAAATCTGGTAATGCATCAAAATCACAAGTTTGCATGTTTAAGCAGAATTTATTTAATGGCAGATTTGATACACAGGTAATCTTGGTGAGGGGGCTGGTGCAGAAAGTAAGGAATCAGCAGACAGGCACACTGGCAGAGAAGAAAGACACACCAGCCATAAGGCATCCCAAGTGCTCAGGCCTAGCAAGAGCTTTAACAGCACTTACATGATCAGCTCACTAGGAGCTAGAGGAGAAATTACCTATATTCACTGCAGAAGATGATTCTGGATAGGATCTGGGTGCTTGTATCCTCAAATCATATTTGTAAGTTACTGAGAGGAAGAGAAGGCGGAGATGAGCACTTGTCAGAAGCAAAGGCAGTGTTGAGAAGAGGGCAATGATGCTGCAAGGCTGACCACAACTCAAAATTCTGGGCACATCTTGGGTACTTCCAAGGAGAAGAGAGTAAGTTATTACACAGGCTTATGATTATTATCCCAATTTCTTTTTAATGACCTCTTTTAATGACCTTATTTTTGCTGTATGGCTGATCTGAATTCTTATATATAAGGACCTGGTTTTTTGTTTGGTTAGGTTTTTGGTCAGTAAGCCTGTATGTGAAGTGGACCAAGTGGACTCAACTGAAACCAAGATCACTCCGTCTTTCTGTCAGCAGAGGAACCAGGAAAAAAAAAAAAAAACAAAACAGTTGGGAACTCATGATTAATCTGTGCCCTTATATACATGGGGAACCCAAGAGAAGGTCTCTATGATACCAAAGAATCAAATCTGACAAGATTTATGACAAAGAATTATACCAGGAAAACTCCAGAACAACTCTTGGGGTTTATGTTAAAATAATACTTGCAAAGAATTACATTTCCCAAGGGAAGGTCATAAAAACACAGGTGGTAAAGCAAATTAGAAGGTAGGAAGTAAAAAAACACAGTAGGGTATTCTAAGACCCTTTTGGACTCTTGAAGCCTAATTGGGGATGATAAAAAACAGAAGCTTCATGTAACTCTCTTGGTTAACCTGTCATTTAATAAAATAAGGGCGTAATAACAGAAAGGTAAGACTGCAATTGCCAGGCGTGTACAAAAGCCTGCATGTCACTAGTCCCAGAATGGGAAAAGTTGGGGAGCAATGAAACATGATTGGTAAAAACTATATAAAAACCGATCTTTGTCTTCCAGAGAGTTGATTCATTACAGACTGGTCACTTCAGCTAGCATGAATGCAACATTCATTTTTCCTTCTACTAATGAATTTTTGGGATTCAACACTCCATTGAATCAGGGTCAAACTGAGGATGCCATCAGGAGCAGTAAATATTACAGTCCAATAGTTAAGGACCTTTCCCACAAATAGAGAGTGTAAGGACTGTAAGCAATTAAAATATCAATCAATTTCTATACATTTGCAACTAGTTTGAATTCTTGTATCATAACCTGAACATGTAAGGAAAAATACTCTTTCCTAACATAAATCATTTCACAAACCTTCAGAGGGAGACTTGGAAAATTACAATCCTTTTTTGTTATTCCACTCAGGGTATATTTTTTTCATAGTGTATAATGCTGTTCTTGTGCGTTTTCCATTTATCTAATAACATAAAAATGTACCATTTGAAGCTTGGCAAACAGATCAATGTGGATGTTACCATCATCTTGATAAACAGATATTTCTGTGAGAGTTGAAATATGGATGTTTTGTCTAGCAGGAAATGTGGCATTCATCCTAGTGTGTCTTCCTTGTTTGACATACTCTGCAGCTTGTATATCTTGGAGAGACTGATATGATCACAGGAAGGTTTCTTTGGATGCAGCTGAGACCAGAGTTCAGCCCATTTACAGAAGATGGTAACTCCAACAGGCTTTCATTTCTTACTAGAAGATAAATTAGCTCAAAAGGCTGCAGAGATATTTCCAGGTTAAATCACAGCTGCTAAAAGGACTGCCTTGAACAGAAGAGTTTGTGCTTTTTAAACCTGTATCAATAACACAAATAGAAAACAGAGGAGGTTATTCAGAAAGTTACAACGATATCTCAGTGTTTGAAGAAATTGTTCAAAGAAAAGGGACAAAACACTTCTGTTGAATATTTGGCTGTGTGAAGCCAGAAAAGAATGAGATTAATCACAGTGTCTTTTTTTTTTTTTAACAGAACATGGGGACAAATGAAAAAAATTGTTCTAAAGTTTAATTTCCTTAAGCAACTCTGAGGGCAAACCAAATGTTTAAGAAAGCAACAATGAAAGTGTATGAACCTGATGTTACCATTTATGAGGGAAGGGATATTACCCTTTCCCATATTCTATAAAATCTCTCAAATTATTGTCATTTCCTTATTTTACAATTATTCCAAGGTCCTCTCTGTCTATATCTCAAGTCTGTAAAGTTGAGACCAGAGCTGTTGCTCAAAAATCTCTGAAGAACTTTCAGGTCTGCAGATAAAAAAGGGCTACATGAATCCCAAGCGTAATTTTAGAGACTCTGAAAACTTGATGGTCTTTAAGGGCCTCCCACTGGTGAAACGCAGAACTACATTGGTACCCTCTGAGAGTAAAGCTCCCTTCTCCTCGGGTTTAGGTGTGTGAGGGCTTTGACCTCTCGTATCAGACGAGGAGGGCTCAGATAGGACCTGGGCCAGGGTATGGGGAAGACCCCGAGATTATTTGGAATAGAGATTCTTGTGGGATTATGTGAAAGGAAGTGAAATTTCCTTCTAGAAAACCATTTTCAGTGCCTATTTAACCTCATTCTATGCTGAGTTCCCTGAGGTTGTGCCATGTGTTATTTTTCAAATGAGTCATGACTTGGTGCATAGAAAGAGAACTTTTTTTTAAAGAACCTTTGAAAATTTCAGGGGAAGCAGGCTGAAATAGGCAAAAAGCCAGGGAGAACCAGATAGAATAGAAACTGAGAAGAAACTTGTGCTTAGCCTGTTCCTCAAGCTTACCCCTCTAGCCTAGAGCTATCAGGCAGTGAGTCAGATTTCAAAATTTGGTCCTTCTTCACTTAGACTAATAATGCTAGCTCTCTTCAGCCATCTGGCAGAGTCCAAGTCTGGATCACATCACATCAGTCTGCCAGATCACCTAGACACATTTTTCTCTTTACATGCTGTTGTTATACTCCTTTGTTCTGTTTCTATTTCCACATTATTATTCTTAACTTCACTGTCTTGTGTTTCTCCTGCTCATGAGAAAGAGCTTTCCTGCAGCAGTTAGCTTGAGTGAGTATCCTTCTGTCATCCTGCATGGGGCAATGCATCAATGCTCTATCCCTGCATGGAGCTGGCCTGAACAGTCTTGATGATTGTCAGTGTTCAGGCAGCATAAAAATCTAACCTGCCCTTGCAAAAGAAGTGTCATTTCAGCCTTCTTAGAAAGCCATGGAGCATCTTGTCTGCGTAGTATCAACATTGTGATGTTGCTGGTTGTTATGGTGGAAGTAGCCAGGCTTTAGGAGTGACCCCTGAACACTCTCCTTGCTAAAGCACTGGCTGCAGACAGTATTTTTTCCCAGGCTATGCAGAGCACTCCCTGTTAAGTGAAAAAATGGCAAATTTGGCCTCAAACCTTGGCTGTGCTGGAAAGCAGTGACATGGCTCCTTCATGGCTGAAGGAGACTGACTCTCCTAAGGATGGCTACCAAAATAATCATTTAGTAGCTAAGAATATGCCTAAGGTTTTACCCACATAGCATGTTTATCCTACATCTCAGCCCAGGCTGTTGAGCTTTAGCTACTTGTGCTCCCTTCTTCCACTCAATCCAGAGACACAGTGCTTCCTGGCTCACCCTTGGGGTCACCTTCTTGCAGACAGCACGGCTGGAGTGGGGACAGCTGTGTGCTTTCCATGAGGAACAGCTCCCAGAATCACTTCCCTACAGCACTAAGCTGGGGAACAGGGGAGGGCAAGCAGGCAAGTCCTGGCCATCCTCACATTGCACTTCAGGTTGCTCTTCTCAGTGGGATCTCATTGCCATCTTCTGACTGATGGCCAGGGGCTGACAGCACTATCATGGATACAACAGTGATGAAGCAGGTCCATCTGGCCAAAGCAATTACGTTGGATAGAGCTAGCCTGGCAAAGCCACAGCCAGGAAAAAGCATCATTCCTTTCCTAGGTCCTGATAGCTCAAAATTTGCCTCTCCTGGTTAGAGGTACAGACACAATTCTTCTCTGCAAAGAGAAAATCCTGACAGCCTGGCCCTGGGGCACTCTCTCTGCTGAGCTGTTTATTCTTGGGCACCACAGATACCAAAGAGCCAAGAGCATGAGCTGACTCTTGTCCCTCCTGGGTTCCTGAAGGCTGTGATAAAAAATAATACTTTAGTTAAGCACCAAATAAAACCCTGTGTTTCTTCTTTATTTCAAACCATCGTTAATTACCGTGTGAAATACACATTCCCTGTGTTCACCTCCTCCTGCAATAGACTTCTAAGGTTGTTCGGATCCTGACTGTGCCTCCTGCTCTCCAGTGACCATAAGGGAAGCTTAGGGTGGCAAACTGAGATCTGCAAGTCCAAAGTGAGACCGAGGCACAGTGAGAGAACAGATGTACGTCAACACAGATGGATGAGAGACTGAAAAATCTGCCTCGGTGTCTGAACCAGCTATGGGAAACAAGTTAAATGCTGTAAGTCATCTGCAAATGGGATTTAAAGAGATGGCAATCACAGCAAACAAAATCAGCAGTAGACAAGTGTTCCTTTTACTAGCAGAAGAACCTGTGCTGTATTTCATTAAATCCTACAAATTCAAGAAAGAAACAGCTGTTTGTGGGATCCTTAAGCACTGGCAGCAGACTATAACTAAAATGACCCACCTCCCCAAGGCCAAATCTATGGTTACACTAAATCAGGAAAACTCTACTGCTTTCAAAAGTTCCCAGTAGAACCTCAGCTTCTGTATCTCTGAGTTTGTCCCTGGTTTCCATCATGAAAGCAATTCAGGCTTATGCTATCTATAGACAACCCAGTCCCATGCTATAAAGTGACTTCATGTCTTTCAACTCATTATAGATACTAATAAAACACCCAGGGTCCTTGGCATTTAATCTACTGTCATAATAATGTTGGAAATACTCAAAATGGGGAAACTCATTTCATAGTTTGTGCCCTTGACTAACTGATGATAAAATTTTATGTTGCCCTGGTAAAGGGCAGATGAGATCATGCCTTTCATGTTGCTTAAAAAAATAGTAAAGAATTCTGTGTAGAAAATAAAAAGGAAACTCAAATTCTCCTTTCAGATCCATCCCTCTTTTCTGCAGCCATCATTCTTGTTATGTCCTACTCTGGCTCGTCCCTCAGTATTGCAGGGACACCAAAGCTAAGATCTTCATGGCAGCCAGGAGTGCTGCTCAGGTAAGTGCCAGAGACAACCCTGCTCTAGAAGTATTTTTAAATAGGAAATAAAGGTCCCTCAGAGAAGCTCTAAAGTTTAAAAGACCCAGGATACATGACAGAGAGAGCTCCCTTCCATGAGCCTCACAGCTGTGGTTCACAGCAGCCTCAGGACTGGGAGGGACAGACTTGTCCAAGACAGTGTGAAGCTGGGTAAGAAACATGCCATGGGAATTATACTAATGGAAAAGTAAGAAGTTACTTAGCAAATTGTCTGGAAGGATTCCTCCTGTCTGAGACAGCAATGCAGCTTGTCCTGGCCACTTGCAAGTTTACCACTCAAGGGAGAGAATATGTAATGGAGCAAAAAAGGTGACACTTTCTGCAAGGAGGCTTGAATTTTTATCTCTGTCTCTCCAACCAAACCAAAAGGCTATTGAATGTAATGGAAAGGCTTTCAGGCTCCCTTTGAACCTGGAAAAACATCCCAGTGATGTACTGACACTTCTTCAGAGCAGAACCTTTCTGACCAGATTGCCATACCAAGGAAACCCCAGCTCACTGCCCAGGGAAATAGAGCTGGATTTTCAGGCCAGGGTCCCTTAACCAGGCAGCAGAAGGCTGATGCTGAAAGAGCCAAATTGTCTCTGGGGACACTGGGGAGCCCTGGAAAAAGGCAGGGGCCTGGAGCCTACCTCAGGGCTGGTGAGCACTGAGCCTTGCCTTCCCATGCCTGCCTGGCTTCAGACACGAGGATGCAGCATCTCCTCCAGTGAAATGTTTCATTGTGTGCTGAAGACACACACACATTCTGCTGGCATCAATCTTTCAGTCTTCTCACTGCCAGTCTAGCTTGAAGGAACTATTACACAGTCTATAAAGTTTAAAAGAATAAGAAAAGCTTAACTCCCCATTAAATAGGTTGAAACAAAAACTACTCTGTTTTTTACTCTCTTCTACAGCAGCTAACAGACTAGACACATAACAAAAGTCAGAAATGGAACCAGGGTTGCAAGAAAGAAATTAATTTGCAGGAGAGGATGCCCCAAAAGTACAGTTACAGTTCCAGTTTTTGAAAGAAAAAGGAAAAAAGGAAAAGAAAATGAAAAGAAAAACAAGCCTGACAAATAAACCTACCAGGAAAAAAATAAAATTAAAAAATAATCATTTTTGAGAACATTGTTTGTCAGAAATGCATCCTAAATAGCTTTGGTTCACACTGGAGAATCAGAGCAGAGGCATAACAAATCCTGCCTGCCCTTGGATTTAAGGGGGTCCGAGTAGTTCTAAAGGTTTCTGTTTCCACTGATAGCCCTGATTTTTAGTGTAAGTGCATCACCCTGCAGGAGCAACAGGAAAGTTAGAGGTTTAACAATATGAACTCTTCTCAAAGCTCTGCTCTGTGTACGTATCCAAACCGAGAGATAAGCTCAGCTGCAGCAAGTGCTGCTCCCATCTCCACCTATCATCATGACTTACCAGGCATAGTTACATTAGCAAAATATGTGAATAAATGGAAAGAGTGCTGGCACTTTCTGTCCAGAGTAGAAGTGAGAGAAGATATAAGAAAGTTTGAGTTGTGAATGGAGCTGATGCCTGGAAAGGCTGACCTGGAAACAGAGACTAGGTAGAATAAAAGAATAAAAGGTATTTATTGAAATGATAGAGCTTGGGCAGTGCAGGAACCCCACAAGGGCTATACCCAAGTCAAATCCACAAATGGTCACCAAAATGGACGACTGGCCACAAGGTCTCACACTTTTATAGGTTTTGGTCCATCAGCAGATTGGAGTAAATTGTCCAATTGCAGCTTCAGGTTATGAAGCTCCATCCTCTCTCTTTCTTCACTGTTGTTTACACTCTTGGGCCTAAATTTTGTCCTTGGTCACAAGCTAGAAAGGAATTGTTTTGTCTACCTACTCTGTGAAGAGAGCTCACCAACCCTTAATATGAAACCCAGAACTACACACTAAAACAGCACAGAATCTGAAAAATGTAAAAGCTAAAACCTAAGGCATCAGAGCTACTCAGAAGCTATTTTGCTCTTCTGCGAGGATGGATGTATTTAAACTTCAGACGAGGATGAATGACGGAGAAAAGCAGCCCGGAGGAGTGAGTTGGGATGGGGCGGGGGAAGCAGGCGGAGCCCCGGCGAGAGCCGAGCGAGGGAGAAGCGCGGTGCCAGGGCAGCGCAGCTGGCGCCGGGGGGAGCGCCGCAGCCCGGAGGCGGCGGGGGCAGGACGGGCTCACCGCGGCTCCCGCTGATCCTGCTCCTGGGCGTAAATCGCCCGCTGATCCGTAATCAAAGGAACGGCCCCGCTCACGGAGGAAAGGCTGGCCCCTCCGCTCAGGCGGGGGAGGCTCTGCGAGGGCGCTCGCACGGTCCTTGTGCGCAGTGCTCGGTGAGGAAATACGAGGCTTTTCTCGGAGCTGCCCCTCCGCTTGCTGCTTCCCAAACCCACAGAGGGGCTGCCAGGCTCGCGTCATCATTTGTAGCCGCGGCTTTCAGAGGAGGGATTATGTCCCGAGAGCAGCTGCAGTGCTGCGCCTCAAAGACCTGGAAGAAATCCTTAACTGCCCACATACGAAGTAGTCAACAGCGCAGAACATTTTAAATAGCCAGTGGAAAGCCAAACCATGTAGTGATGACAGTGAGCCCGCACTTCTTGAAGTGAAAAGCTTGGTATCCCGCTGGCCAAAACTGAGCAGGACCTTAGCTAGTGTCCAGACTGCTGGTCACTTAGGTCTTATTAAAGCATCCAGAAGAGAGAAAATATCAAATTAGAGGTTTACCAGCAATCAGAATTTCGGCAAATGTGAATCTAACAATTCATAACATCAAATTTCATTTCATCACACAAATCATAACAAATGTGAATCTTTACACTGATGTCAAGTAGCATTAGGTGAATCACTAATTTTTATGAAATTTTGCAGACAAAGGTGTCAGAAGAGAGAAACAACACAAGACGTGATCTGGCGAACCAAGCCTCTCACCTCAACTCTTGTAATGCAGATCTGGCCGCAGCTCCGGGGCACAGCGAGCAGGATACTGCTGTCCCCAGCATCAGTCCCCCCTAGAGACCCACCAAGGACCTGAGCAGAGGCTGCTGCTCGGCTGATGCCACCCCAGTTGCCGATATGGTGGAAGGGCTTCCGCAGCTGCTGGCTGGATTTCTGGAGGACTGTGTTGCAGGAGTGAGAACCCAACACACCACTTCATCATTTTGAACCAGAGTTGGGAACAGCCTGCTGTTAAACAAACAAAGAGGAGATGGTCCATGTTTTTCTTTTTAGCATTTTAAGTAAAACGTTTAGAAAACTTGTCACTTTGGGGATTTCCTAATTCTATCATTTGATCAACATTTTATTCATCTTCTTATAGGGTCTTGATTAAGTTTGAGGACTAGGAAGCGAATTTCAATCTCTTTTTCAAAACAAAGTCCATGTTGTCAATGTGAAGCACAAACGTGGATGTGGGTGAAAAATTTGTTCAGTGCAGAACAAAAGCTCATCCTATGAAAAAAAAGAGAAAGAATCAATCAGAGTTTCTAGTAGGACAGTTTTTGCTCCAGATTCCCTCATGCAATGAATTAATGCTTTTATTTAGCTTTCTCCTGTTCACTCAGAGTTGTACTTGACAGTAGTATCTGTTTTGAAAACAGGCAAAAGAAAATAAATTTTTTCTCTTAAATTCAGCATCTGATTTCAATTCTTCCAATATCTTTACAGATCGAGTCTCTAAAGTTCCTTTGTGCTGGGTGAAAAGGTGTTCCTGTGTGTGATTCTTCTTTAATCAGTGATGAAATTTGTTCTTTCTGACAATCCCTGCTATTTTTGAAAAGCAGATTTCTGATGTGCTAAGTCTAGGAAAAATTTCAAACTGTTAGTACCCATCTAGGGAGAGCAGAATAACTCATTTCATAACAAACCTGTTTTTGTTCCTAGTTGTGTTTGCAATGGAATAGGAAACAGTGCTCCTGTTTTCTACTGAGAGTGCTTCAAGCCATCCTTCATACTGAAGTACGGGTCTGATACACTGCTCCTGTTTTTCCAGCTGGAGAGTCAGCCTACTCTGGCTGTTAACACGAAGGTACATCTACACGGATACATTTTTTACTCAAAATCATTGCTATGAACCAGCACAAGATGGCTGCCAAATAAGCCTGTTTCTGTGTTAATTGGACTATCACATTAAACCTACAGAGACAGAGCATTTGAAACAAAGATGACAAAAACGTCAGTTTTCTCCACTGACTCCTTCCAGCCCAGACGAGGTGTTAATGTCGCTAATTGGCCGGCCTGCAATCCAGTGCAATCCTGAGAGGGGAGATGGAAAGGACATAACGATGGTGTTTATGGAAAAAAAAATGCCACTCCTCACATTTCAGCCAATCTACAGCTCTAAATTTCAATTATCCTTTCCAGTAATAGGATGATTGCTTACATTCAGTAATGAACCAGAAACCAGGAACTTAATGTTCTCATCTGCCAGGCAGTTTTTCTGACTTTTAGACCAATTGACAGCAGCTATAAAAGCATTATAAAATATGGCATGATTTAATAGATGCAGCTTTCATCTACCTCTACGTTGTTCCAAATAGCTATAGTTAAATATAATTTTTCAAATAGGAGGATGTCAAACTTTATCAGCCAAGGTCCACTACTAAAGAAGCTTTTTTGTGAATACCTAGAATTTGACATTTGTTCTTCAGTTTTCTAATAAATCAAGAGTGCTAAAAACACCTGTATTTTTCAAAGGTCAGTCAGAAATAGATTTAACTGAATGACATATCTAACATAACTGAAGAATGATACATCATCATAAATGAATCTTCCAGCACTTCAGACAGGAGCTCAACAAAATAAAATCATCTATTAAATTTATATATTTTTAATAATGTATTTGAAAGCATGCTGGAGTTTCAGGAGATCAATAAATTGTCTGGGAATTTTGGGGTTTTTTAAAGGGCAATGTTGGCAGTAAAGACAGATGGTCCTATAGATCTCATTTTTGTATTTTTAAATACACTTGAAGTGTAGCAACTCCTTTGAAAATTCTTATTTTCATGTTTTCATCTTAGATGCCTAAATTCCTTTAGCATTCAGGCTTTTAAAATCAGATTCTCACCATAATTTCGATGAGACTTTTGACTACAGTAGTTTTGGAAATTAAAGTCAAAAATGAAACACTCTGAAGACCCTTGAGACTTTTCCTGGGTGGTGGAAGTTTTTTTTAGGTTTTGTGTGTGTGTGTTTGATTTTTGTGTAACTCTAATATCCAAAGGAAGAGCTATAAGAGGATGCCATGAATTGGTGTAAATCATTATCCAATTACCTTCAACTTCTCTCACACTAATTTTTTTTCACCTGTTATTTGAATTCATGCTATCTTTACATACAGTATGACTTCCTCTTGCTTTACCCCACTTCTATAACTGACTGGATCCACAAGCTACAGGCTCTCTGATGACTTCTGGTTTGTGACAGGGCAGTCACTTCAAAATGTGACTGCACATATTACATTGCATGATGTTAGAACTGCAGAATAGCTTAATGTCGTGACCAAGAGAAGCTCCCTGCTCATTAAATATATAAAGGCCAGACAAGTGTTGCATTTGTAGGCATATATTTTACCAGATTAACTGAAAAACTGGACAAGCTATTGACTTTCCAAAGCTAAACACAAGCTGAGAAAACTATTCAACATTTAACTGCACGTATACAAGCTAGAACTACCAGAAGCTGATAGCTGGCATTTGTGGAGCAAAGGCAGAGGGTGAGAGATGATCAGAAAGCTATCTCCTAGGGGAAAGAGATAGAAAAGTAATTTATAACCTATAAAAGGAGGTTACAAAACTGATCACAAAACCAATACCTCAGATATAACCATCTTTTTTTTCATTACTACTATAAATTTTCATTTCTAGACCTGTGTTTCAAAATGACTTGTATTTTTCCCAGGAGGAGCAGGGCTGAGAGATTAGAGATGAAGTGGCTGATTTGCAAGGAGCATGTCCACAGGCCATGGGGCTTTCCTCCTCCAGCAAAGGCGGTGGCAGCAGGTTCCAGCCTGGGCCCCCGTGGTGGCTGAGTCTCCCCAGCTGAGCACAGTCCCACATGCTGGAATGTGCCAGTGGGAGGTCTGGGAGAGGTGGGATTCTTTCTGCCATGGTGGTGGCAGTGCTGTGACACCCCAGCGCAGGCACAGCCTTGTGAGAGCCAGCACAGGGCAGACCACAGGGAAGCGCAGCCCTTGCTGAAAGGGAGCACAGCTGTGTTGCTGTCTGGGTGACAGCTGAATGTGAGTCAGAAAAGGGCATCCTTACAATCAGCACCGAGCAAAAGCAGTTCATTGCTGGCATTAACCTCCCTCTCTTGTCACTTGCCCCTGTCTGACAGGGCACACAGCAGAAATAAAATACCGCGAGGCACAAACTCAGTGCCAGAGAGACAGATGAAATCTAATTTCCTTGATTTTAGAAGACTTGATAGTAAGCAAGGTGCAAAAAAACCTCCATCACATGGTGTCAGGTGGAAATGAGAGATCTCAGAGGATCTGCATTTTTGGCCTTTTCTGTTACCAGATTCCCATGGCTCATTTTTATTCAAAAGTGGATTTTCTGAGAACTGGAATAGGCCAGGGACTTTGGCAGAAGCCAAATAAAACTAGGTGAATGAGGAGTGGCAGTAATGATTTTTCAGCAGTGACAAATTACTTCAAGCAAGGATAAAAGCAAGAAAATTGGAAGAAATGCTTTGATGCATAGTAAGAGCATACAAATTGTAAGCATCCTTTTGGACATCTCACTGGAAAACTCTGTGTGACAGCAGGTAAAAAAAAGGCTGGAAAAAACTAGTCTGGCTCTTAGTCTGAGACCTGAGAGTGGCTGGAAGATTCGTAAAATGTCAAGACGAAGAGAACTGATATATTGTTTTAGAGGCTTAAATGTACTAGCGTGACTACGGATACAAGCCTGTGCCCCTCCATGGCCTTTAAAAATGTGTGTCCATTACTCTGCAGCCTCACCCACCCACTGTGTCTACTGGTTATTATAGACCTTCATTTGATTTCAGTTCACTTATAACATCCCAAGGTAAAAGCTCTGATCAGGTTTGAAATCTGACTGGGTTTTCCTACGGATGAAATATCAGGCACCTTTTTCTGTAAGTCTCGTAGTTACTTTAAAAAGGGATGTTTGTTTTCAGACTACATTTGAAGGCTAAAACCTATATTTCTTTTGAATTCAAGATCCTTCTGATGTGTTTGGAACCGTAAATCATTCCAGGGAGGCTAAATACCTACACAAAGCATGCAGGTTGAAACTCCACTAGAAACAGAGCCACACACAACACAAGAGAAAGAATAATTCCATATGGCTGGGTAGAAAGGACAGGTCAAGTTAAAAAGACTAGGATATTTCAAGTGGAAGAAAGTGACTCCACAGGCTCACGAGATTCCTGGGTAAGAAATGCCTTTTTTTTATTGTCCTACTCTTTTCCACACCATAGCACATCTACTGCCTGTATTGAACCCCTGCCTTTTAACCTCAGCCCTTATGAAACCTTTGAGGCAGTAAAATCAGGCAGAACCAGCAACTTTAATCAGGTATCATACATATTTTTTTCTTATTCTATGATTGCTTTCCTCAGTCATAGCAATTCTTATTTAGAGGGAGTATCACTGCAGTCTTGTTTCCCGCTTTGGGAAGTCTTTGAAAGATCAGCGACTGTTGTGAAGCCATATACCCAGGAGTTTAGGAAAAATGAGGAGAGGCAGCTCCTCAAGCAGTGGCACAGTCAGCATTCATGGAGGCACTACAGATGGTGACAAGTCAAGACATCCTTCATCTCAGATCCCCCATTTGGCAGGGCTTAGATAGCTTGAAGACCCCAAGAGGAACATCTCTTGGATATTTCAGATCAGATCTTTCCTGTGAAGAGAAGGCTGGAAGCCTGGAGACCCTGGAATCTTAGGCACAAGTTTCACAGTCCCCCACCAGCAGCTTTGCTTCCATTGCCAAATGCAGGGATTGGCACCAACTGAGAAGAGCCAGTGTTGTTCAGGGATGTGTAACTCAGGGCAGAGCACCTGGAGACCAGGCACCAGCACAGGCAGGTCAATGGAAGAGCCCAGAGCCCATCCCTGAGCCATCACTGAAAAATTGGCCGGCATGCTGAGTGGGGACGCAGAGCAGCCCTCACAGCTGGGACTGAAAAACAGAGAGCAGCTGCAAGAAGTGAAGGAAAAGCAGGATTTTTGCTCTGCATCCACAAGCAGTGACTTCAGCAAAAAATGAAAACAGTCACATATGTGACAACAGGGAACACTGAAATGCAGGATATGTTAAATGACCTCAAGGGGCAAATTTGAACTGTAGTGCAGAGCTGAGGTACTGATTTCTGTGTAACAGGAAAAATATGTGGGAAATGCTTTTGATCAGAGGACAAAGGAGAAAACAAGACTGCCTCTTCAGAGGCTGGATAGGAGCTGAATAACCTGCCCTGAAGGAATGACCCAGAACTCACCCACAGCACACTAACAGAGAATGGCCATGCAGAGGATACCTGAGCAGCAAATATCCTCACGATGATGAGGAGATAATAAAAAATAAATTATTTTAAAGAGTCATAGCAGAGGTACTCTAGTCCCCAGGGTACCGTGCACACACTGAAGTAAATATCACCTGGTGAAGCAATTCCCAACATTTGAAAAAAGCCCTCAGACACCAGACTGCACCAAGGGTGCACAAAAAGGGTTGCAAACAGGCAGTGGGGCTGTCTCAGAGGAACTCATCACAGACAGAGCTACACTGACTCGGGAAACCTTCAGTGTGAAGCAAAGGGAGCACTTAGTCGTCTGAAGTTGGACACAAACCAAAGGAGTGAATGAGCCTGGAACCACAGGCACAGCAAGGTAGGAGGTAAAAGCTTCAGAGCTATAGTAGGAAGCCAACACCAATAAGAACTCTTGTGAAAACAAACCAAAAATCAGTCTGTGGCTTGTACACCAGTCCTTCTGTTTGGGTTTGAAAATGGAGCAAGAAGTTGAGGACACCTGTACTGGGGAGGAGGAGCTCTCTGAGCAGTGGAGCTGACCACACCACACACTTCTCATCCAGAGGGAAATGGAAGATTTTAATAAAGGCAGGGAGGGAGAGTAAAAAAAGCATGCATATGGTATGATGTTTCAAAAATCAAGCAGGCTGTAGTGATCTACGTCCACATGAATGCTAGAGGATTGATTTTTTTGTTTGTTTAGTTGGTTGGGGTTTTTTTGTTTTTAAATTATGAGTCCATTAAAAAGCAAACAAATAATGTAGCAAGGCAATGAGTCACAGTTTCCTTTCTCTAGCCATGAGAAGGTGTGCCTGGAGTCAGAGGAGCCACATCTCTTATGCCTCTTATCAGCCTTGGAGGGAAAATGCTGAAGGTTTTCAGGAGTCTCAGTCTGCTACAGTCAGAGATGTCTCAGACAGCAAAAAGCTGGCCTTGAAGTCCCTACATCCATTCATCCCACATCTGCCTTTAGGGTAACTGATGGACATCCTCAGCAGCTTCCTCTACAGCCTAGAGCAAATCACCATACCAGTCCTCCTCAGCCCAGCCTCTTCAGCCCAGCCAGCTGGATCATTCCAGTGGGGAGAATTCCAAGTCTTTATGACCCAGTGGGCAGGGCAGTTCAGAGAAGACTTCACTCGCAGTTTCCTTACTGATTTCCTTTCTCCATCTTCCTGCACTATCAGCTCTGTATTTTGGGGTTGTCAGGGAAAAAAGATATGCTACTCACCTATCCCAGTTTTTTCCATCTGTTTGGTCCACTTTGGTGTGACTCTTTATGCCCATAAACCTTTTCTCTGGAACCTTTTCTCTGAGTGTCCAAATGCTATCTTGACTGCCCTGCCTCTTCACAGGGTCAAATGGGATCTATTAACATTACAAGAAAACTAAATACAGTTTATTAAGAGATCCAGATGTCCCTTCACCCCCAACTGGAAACTCTTATATTAATCACTTTTTGATTTTTTTGAATTGACCTTCTTGGTGAAATATTAATGACAGATTGTTTATTCTCCTGCCATGATCAAACACTAAGAACACAAAAGTCAAGGCCAAGCAAAGAGAAATTTATTTCAATATTTACTTTGGAGGTGACAGAAAATTATCAGTGAAGAATTCTCTTCCACTTAATGTTATCACTGCTATTGCAAACAGTGAATGACAGCAATGTTTTCACGTACTGTAAAGCCTAGGTCTAATTGACACTCACGATCAACTCTAAACTTCTATTCCTTGTAAATTATTAGAATAAATGTGACAACGAAAAATCGCTAGACCTTCACTAGGTAATGAAACTGTGAGTGATGAGCAGCCCATGATACTGCTTGTCACACCACCTTGATTGCTTTTGGGATGGATTAAAAATACTGTTAGATGGCAAAAAAGTGGTGGATGTCATGCTCAAATTACAGCAAAGCATTTAATAGCACATAAATATTGTGTTCCAAATTCACACTGAATTGGATATGAGCATTCCCACACAAGTTGCAAAGTGACTGAGAGGACACTAATAACAAAGGGAAGGGGACAAGTCAGCCAAGGGAAAATTCTGGGAACTCAAGGTAACCAAGTTAGGCTCTAGGTTATGCATGGCCCCACTGCAGGATATTTTCTATATCCTGAAATATAGATATAATAATATAATAATATATATAAATAATAATATATACCGATAAAAATATGTATAAATAAAATAATATATAATAAAATAATATAGGAAATATATTTCTATATGCCCACATATTTTCTATTCTTGCCATGGGGAGAGGGGAGGTGAAAGAAGTGTCTCTCTCAGTGTCTTAATCTGCCAGGAGGTAAAGACTCCCAGGGACCGACTCATTAGAGAGAGGAGAGGAAAAACTCCTGGCCTTAAGCTATATTTAAAAATAAAATAAGGCTAATTAAAACATTTCTGGTCCAAAGTCTAAAATTATCTCATGGAATTCAGAGGTCTAAAAATACAGGACACTTGCTGTGTAAATATGTTAATTTCTGTAGTATAGCATGGTGAACGCTGTTTTCCTGCAACAGCCAGAGTTGTCAGTGTGGTGGCAAACAGAGGAACTGCTACTATGCAACAAGAATTTGGGAATTACGTAAAAATGAAAAAATTATGGAATTATATTACTTTACCTGCAGTGATTAGATAAGAAAATACGGTGAACACTCATGTGACTGCAATACAGCAGCTCAGGAGAGAGCCAATTTCAATCTGAGAAATAGTAATACATTCCTCAGGACACAATGATCTTGGAAAAAGAAACCACGAGCTGAAAGAGTCTTGTGAATTTGCACAGGGAAATGAAAGCCATTATCCTGAAAATATTCATGAACTTGCTGAGCTTTACATATGAGACTCTTCCTGTATTAATCTTTTCTCTAAACTTATTTAGCGGAGTGATACTTTTTCAGCCAGGAGCATGTTGAACTATTCATTTTAAATACACGGTCTGATGAATTTAATCTTCCTTTTGTGAATCAGCCATAAATGAATCCTGATTTGTCAGAGAAATTGTTGTCCTGAAGAGTAAGCAGAAAATTTAGAATAGTTTTCTGGCTAATGGCCTATTCCCAAACCACTTGCTTCAGGAGCCTCTTTCTTGTGGGTTGTTACTGATTACATGCACCTGAATAGTACTGATCTCATTCCCTGAAGGGTAACTAAATACTTGGGGAGAGAAAGTAAGGAGCAGTGAGTGCTCTCGCTCACCGAGCAGCACTGGTAGGAAAAGCTCCTGCTCCTCTCAGTGGCTGGCAGAAAAAGGAGCAGCAGCCAGAGGAGGCAGCTCTGGAGCCAGGGGTGACAGCCAGTGCATTGCCATGCTACAACTCCTGCAGTGCAGGAGCCTGCAGTGCAGGGGCATGGGGAGGGAGAAAATGACAGCATCAGATGACCTCAAAGCAGCCAGGGTGGTGTCCCACATGCTCTGCTCTGTGTGGGAGCCGTGCTTTCACTGCTTTGGGGGGAAGTTTGTCAATTAATTTGAAATGGAAACATTGGATTGTGTCTTGCCTAAGTAATTCCCTTGCTTTCCCTCACCAGCAGTGGCAGAGGGCAGCTTTAAAGCCAAATCGTAGGCAAAATAGTGTTGGCAGAGCAAACCAGTGCTTGTGGCAGACAGCAGTCATGCCCCCACCTCTTCCCAAGTACTGCTCTGTGAGCAAGGCTCTCTCTCTGTATCCCATTTCCTCAGATGGCTCTGTTTCTGTCTCCACTGCACATCACTACTATCTGTGAGCGATCACAAGCTGTCTCCTCTCCACACTCCAGAATCTCTCTGGACTGTCAGCATTTTAGTCCTAACTTCTTGAGAAACTGAATAAAGAAACAATATCATGACCATAAATCACTGAGTAAATCACTTGAATATCCCAAGAATCACTTCATTTTCACAAGAAAACAGTTGTCCTACTGAGAAAACCCTCTTGGTGAGCCAACTTGGTGCTGAGTCCAAATTATACAAATATGACAAGTTTTGTATCATTTATATAAAGCACATGGGTTAAAGTCCCTTGACCAATTGAATGTCTGGTGTGTATTTCTATTTCATTAACAAATTAGTCTGTAGTCTAGGAGAATCAATAAGCAATTTGAGAGCAGAAAGCTCATTACACTCATTAAACTTGATATGATTTGCAACAAGGAACAAGACTTCCATTTATCAGAAGCCAGCTGAAAAAAAGCCAGAGCACTTCAGAAAGATTACTCAAAATGTCTCGGACCCTTAACAACTTCTTAGAGAGCAAAGAAGGAAAGTTTTTTGAGAGGCTCTCCCCTGTGTGAACCTCTAGTTAAAGAGCACATGGCAGAGTTCCAGATATTTAAGTGCGCAAGTTTAGCCCTGGGCACGCTAACTCTGAACCAAGATGATGCTTTCTGATGTCTAAGAAACATCTACATTCTTCACTGAATTAATACCAGCTGTTGCACAAACATCTCCTCTTGGCTAGAAGCGTGGATTTATGGTTTATTATTGTTCATGGCTCCATGAGAATGCATAAGTATCCACATCAACTGCACAGACTGGGACTCACTAAACCATTTGTTTTGGAACAAGATTCTTGCAAATCTTTGAATTATTTGAACTGATTTATATATCCTTAAATATGCCTTACTCATCAGCAAGGCAAATTGCTGACTGTAAATATGACTATATTATCTTTATTTTAATTCAGGGAAGATTTTGGCTGCCTTCAGAAATACTGTGATGTAGGAAATCAAAGAGTAAAAAGTCACTGTGCCTCATTCTTCTCCATTTCTTTTATTTAGGAAAGCAATGGACACTCCCTGAATAATAACTGTTTAAACTGTTAACTCCCACAAGACCAAAACACTGTGGGACCTGGTAGCAGAGAAACAAGATGTCATCCCTACAGGTACTTATTTCCTGCTATGACTTGGTTACAGGCCCTATGATTGATTTCTTCACTGATTCTGCACACGTGCACAGCACTGTCTCCCTTTGCACTTTGCTTAAGCCATTCCTAAGGTGCAGAAGTCTTCTTGTGGTTTTGTTTCCCCTTTTTCTTTTCTCTTAAAAGGCTTATGCTTTTTGTAGTGCATGATAAAGACAAGCTTTCCTCCTTCAGAAGTGATTACACTCTTCAATTACTCTCTACAGTAAAACAGGTCCTAAGGCAAAAAGTTTATGTGTAATATGTTTCCTCATCTCTGCTTTCTCTCATCATGCAAAGTCCTAAGTGTCTCATCTTGATTAACACAGCTGTGAGCAAACTGTTGCCATCCACAGCAATTGTGTCCGTCCATAACCCAGTCAGAGGACAAAAGCTGGCTCAAAAAACCCTTGCAAGTTTGCTTTGCTGGTACCTCACTGCCTTCTTTGTATGCCAGATATTATCCCAAGTGCAAGTGAGAACTGAGGGGAGAGTCAATGTAATCTGAACAATATTCCCAGCATTCCTGTGTATGCTGTAGTCTGCCCTCTCCCCAAGCACTCCTCCCTCTCCCCAAGCCATCAGCCAGGGGTTTGGTTCAGCAGGACCCTGTAGAGCCTCAAAAGGGAATGAGAAGTCTGTTCTGGCTAAAGACATCTTGCATTTAAGAAATATTTTGCTGTGACAAGTCCTCAGGATTTTTTCCACTTTTAGTTCTGAGGTCAAATGGGTCAACAGTGGAGATAAAAAGATGGAGGGAGAACCGGGGCTCCCACCCAAAGTCCACCAAAGGGGCTTACATGCACAGGGGGTTCAAGGGTTTCAAATAGTCTCACCCAGCACTCTGCTGAACACAAGATTGCCTCAAGACCCAGCAATTTCTGGGAAAGAGAAGAATATTCTACCCTTAAACTTACCTCATTTGATCTATACTTCACCTTCAAATATAACATCCAAAGTTAACAGGATGAGAATTGTGAGCTTAAAACAACAGGGAGAAAATTGCCACTATGAGACCAAAACACTCCTAAAACTTGGACCTGGCAATACCTGAAATATTTCTCCCTGAGACTGCTTTTCTGGTTTAGCAGGGATTTGTGAGATAGAAATAACCTGCTGTATTTCAGGAAAGGTGTCCATAAAGCCTCCGAAGTACTCCTGGACTGTTAAGAAATACATTTTGATTCTAAAAAGAAATATCCTTCTCTGTCTTTTGGAAGATCACATCAGTGTTTCATCAGACAAAAAACAAGTTTAAAGAAGTGCAATTATTCCTAAGCAGATAATGAGGACAATCTTCCTCGCCAGTACAAACTGAAAAGCCCAGTGTAAAGAATGAGACTGAGTGGGCTGGAGCAGTTAGAACAGGGGGCTTTTAGTGGAAGATCAAAGTCTAGGGAGTGGATTGCTTCAAGATGTTCTCCATCTGAGCAGTGCCTGTCTGCAACCTTGCTGCACAGTCGTGGACATTTTGCAGGGATCACCCACAGGCCTGAGGCAGCTGAACCTTTGCACACCTCAAGAGGCAAACCCAGCACTGAGAGCAGTGCTGAATCCAGCTCTGCCTGTTGCATTTTGTGCTTATTTTATGGTGCTTTACAGAACATTCCCGAAGAGTTCTGCTTTCAATAGGCAGGATTTGTTGCAATGTATTATCTTGCTACTATGCATTAGATGATTTTGATCGAAGAAGATCTGACTCACTTTACACTCCAGGAATAGGCAGGAGTTTACTGGAACTAAACAATATCAATAAACAGCAACAGTCACATTAAAGCTCTGTGGTTTGGCTCATTTAGCATACTGGCTTTATTAAATCTGGCATAGTTGACATTATGCATCATGCAAGGGCTATTTGGTATTTTTTGTCAGGTTTTAAAGAAATACTTTCAAAAAACCACAAGAATAAGAAGATTAGAAACATTTCCTACATAAACAGTGATGATTTTTTTCACAAAAGAACCTCCTCTTAGAACTCCGGCAAGCTGCAGAAATCTAAATGCTAGTTGCAGACCTACTAGGTTTAATTGTGTTTTTAACACATTCCTATTCTGACAGAAAATCTGAATTTTCCCACTCTGAGAAAAAAATTATTGCTTACAGTTTTGACTGAAGAAATGTCAATTTTCTCCCTCTCCGTAAAAATCCTAGGTTTCAGGGTGAGATGGAGCCAAAATATCAGTGGAAAGTTATGGCACTTCTCACATCACACGAACACGTTAGTAGCCAAAGCAAAAGGGGAAGAGTTGGTAAAGGAGGGAGAGGATATGTCTGCCCATTTCCACAAAATAAGCAGTTGCACTAAAGGGTGGATTCACTAATCATGGTCCATCACTAAATTTTGATTTACCCAAGCAGACACCTGAATGCAATCAGGTTTTCCATCTACAAAGAAGTAAAATATTACTGCAGAGGTGAGGTGAGCTTCACACTAAAATGGTAATAGACCTTGGAGAACCTCTAGATGTGAATGACAAATATAAAATGATGTTTTACTCCACGTTTACAAAAAAGGCAGGGCAAAAGACACTTGGCTGACAGTGAGGCTGTGCAGAGCTGAAGCACAACCATCAGGAGCTGGTTTTTTTCATAGACACACCAAAAAAAAGAACACAAGAAAGAAAACACTTCCTCAGAGCCACATAAAGGCAGCCAGTGTACAGGATCCATCATTCTTTCTCAGCAAAATCTCCTGATCAGACCTGCCAGAGCTGCTTGCCTAACCTGTGGCTATAAGTTTAAATTTGGGTTTATGCTAAACAATTTCATTATCTCATAACTATTTTGTTTCTTTCTCAGTTGTTTTGCTCTAGTTTTTTAATATGTCTCTGCAAATAGATGAAAAAATGAACCAGGACAATACTGGGTTTTGCAGAGCAGCTATTCATGTGCCGTGGCCTTGCCCTCACCTCCACAGTCATGTGCAGAAAACAGCAGAGTGATTTGGCCTGACTGGCCTGACCAGGAGAGCCTGGAGGCACAGGGGACAGGGAGAACTGCAGAGCTGAGCAGCATGTCACAGGTGAGAGACTGACCCCACATCAGAGGTGGGTGGCACGCACGTTTCTGGCCAGTGTGATGGGAGTCCCAACCCCACGGCTGCGAACACTGATGCAATAGTAGTGGAAGGTCTGGTGATGAAGTAAACAGAGCAGCAGGAAGGGATGATCAGCTTTCAGGCTGCATCCCTGAGAGCCTGCTGAGGGACCACTCAGACGGAGGTGCTGGTCCTCACTCTTGCAGACAGAGCCAGAAAGACATCTGCCATCTGTTCAGTGCCTGAAGCAGTGGAGATCTCACTTGGGTCTTCTGCTCTTACTGAGTGGCACTGCTTGGTCCAACAGCTCAAAAATGCAACAGGACTTGATGCTAAGCCCAGGGTCTCTCATCTTGCACTCTGTGACACTCACTGCTTCCTGGATTTCACTCTGCTCAAGCTGCTTTCAAACCCACTGGCACTACTTGGTACCAGTGAAATTAATTTCAAACCATAACTGCTTCTGCAAGCCACAGTGCTGGCTCAGCCAGAGGTAGATATCATCAGCTGGGTGATGAGTGCTCATCACGTCCATTTAGTAGTACCCAAAATAAACCAACACTTTTCTCATGTATGACAATCTACACAGTGTGAGATAAAGTCAAATCCAGCACAGGGGATAGTCCCCACTCAAGCAGGAAAGGGGACCAGAGGCCATCCAGAGAGCCCTGCCAAGCTGCAGATCTGATTTCATGAGCATGAAGCCTCTGCTGCCTCTGGAGTAAGTGGGCTGCTGGAAGGGGCCTCCAGTCAGAGCCAGGGTTGCTACAGACTGGGGAAGAGTCACACAGAGAGCAGGGCAGGAGCCCCATTCTGAGGGGGCACAGACAGGGGCCAGCAGCCACAGATGGACAGACGTTCCAGCTGATGGGGATCGCAGGAGATCTCTCCTTGTGAGGCTTCAGAAGTTATTTGTACCCTGGGGAAATCAAGTGTGTTGTCACAGTATCACATAACAAGCTGAGATGGGAATAAACCAGATGTCTGATTTATTCCCAGATGGGAATAAATTAGATGTCTGTGGAGTGGGTAGCCTGGAAACAACTTTCATTCAAAGAGTAGGCATGCATGAACTGACCAGATCTGCTGACATCCAATCTCCCAGCCTATCCACAGGACATCCTTCTATGGAAACATAATGAAAGATCTGCTGCTGAGAAACTATGCCCATGAATTTACTTTGGTCTAAAGTTAAAATACTTGTGAAAAATTGCTGTCTGAGGTCCCAGTATAAGCGCTATCAGCATACTGTGATCCAACACTGAGAAAGTTATTCTGTTACAATCACAGAGAAAGAAAATACATTAAGAAATATGCTTCAGCGATAGGCCTTACAAACAAGCAATGAGAAATATCTCTTGTAGGTTCCCTCGAGTACCTGCCAAACAAGAGTCATCAAAGACTGAGTCCACAGAGCACTTGTTCTGTTAAATGTTAATGTCCCTAAAACTCCCTGAAAGCAGAGGAATAACAAGAGATAGATCACTTGCCATTTTTTATCCAACTGTACAATAGATATTACAGTTGCTTTGGTAAATGATCTGAGAATTTCACTTAAGTAGAATTTCCTTAAGCATGTTTGTGTTCTCCATTCATTTTTAAGAGCCTCTCACAGCATCCCTTATGCCCCTGTGACAGCCTTCCATCCCCTCCAGAAAGGACTCACAGAAGCTCCTTAGAGATCCTGGGTTGAGACAGCAAGGTCAGGATACCAGGAGCAAAAGCTTAGAGCCAAATCTAAACTGGTAACTGCACTATCACATCTTGCACTTGTTTCAGTGGAGCTCATCAAATGAGATGGAGATCCTCTAAAGAAAAGAATTTACATTGTTGGCAAGAGGAGAACTAAAAAAACAGAAAGAAAAAAAAAAAAAGAGAGACATAGTGAGTAGACATAGTAAGTAAAGGAAGAAAAAAGGAAAATCAGCGTTCAATATTGGTTTGACTGAGGTTTTTGGTAGAGGTACCAGACCTGCTCTCCAATGTGAGTTTTGCTTTGGAATCCACTACTGGATCTTCAACATTTTCATTAAAAGCATGAGCCTCCGGCAATCCTTTTCAGAGTTCTGTGACCATGACAGCAGCAGCTTAGAACACAAAATCTCTCTGCTGTGTTATTTTGGCAGAGAAATGCAGACTTTGCACACCCATGAAATTCAACTGGTGTGGTAGCTTTGGGCATTTGTTTGCCTTTCAGCACACAAAGCCCTTTTATTCTGATACCTGTCATTAGCTGCTGTTCTGCCTTTTTTCCCCTTTATCTGACTGTATTTATAAATATATTTCTATATGTTTACTCCTGTTTCCACAGTCATTACTTGGTTCTTTTTACTAATATAAATCTATAAGTTTTGCCCAACAAAAACTTTAGAAATGTGGCTCTGGTTAGTATGTATTTGTTTTCTCAATGCAACAAAGATCTTACATAGAACAGCTGTGTGTGTTAGATTCCTTGTTTTGGACAATGCTTTGAACACACTCAATTTACATTTAATTTCATAGAATTGCTCATGTCTGAAAAAGAAATAACCTCATAAATTATTTGTGTCGCTGCCAGCTTAAGCAACATCTGAAATGCTTTGTTGATGAGTGGAAGTTTTCAGATTATTTTTGGTGCCGTGACATACTGCTGTACTTAACCTGGACTGTAAAATAACTGACAGCCTCTGGCATCTTGGAGATAAGAAGTATCAACCACCATAGGGTAGTAGACTGTCTCTCATGGGTAAAACAGACTCTGGCAGTAGCTTTGAGAGAGAAAACCTGATTTTTTCCAACAATTGTGTTGTTAACATTTTTATTTTCTTTGATTCAGCCTTTAGATGATTATTTTCTTCTTTTTTTTGCTACTGATCTTTTCCTTTGGCATGCTGGGCATCATCATCCAGTCTATTTGGAAGCATGACTGAAAAGTAAGGTGACCAGGAACAAAAGGGATTTCAAATACATTAAGTAATTTTATGGGTCTAGTGTCTCTTCCCTCCCTCCATCACTTTGGAAAGAAGAGGAAGTATCCCCCTTTCCAGCTGCTGGGAGAGCCCCAGGGCACTGTGTCAGCCCAGGGCCACTGTGCAAGAGCTGAGCAGCCCTCAGGAGGGGAATCTCCTCCCATGGAGGTGTGGAGCCATTGCAGCATTTCCCCCCACCCTGCAGGAGCCAGCGAGGAGCTGCTGCCAGGGGTCACCAGAGGGGGAACACCATGACCCACCTGAGACTGCCAGGGATGCTCTGTGTCCAGAGCTGCCGTTGGTGCTCTCAACTATTTAGCAGGTAGTTGCAAAACATGGAGCCCACTGTCTGTCTGAAAAAAATGTGCCAGGAAAACTGGAAGCAAATTAAGAACACCTTTCAGAGGAGACTGTGTCACAACACTGTGTTGCTGATAATAATGACACATCAGATGGGATGTCTTAACACAGGAGGAAAATGAGAATGGGCATCTGCACCCTCCTAAATTATTTTCTCATTCTGTTCTCCTTTAGTACACCCATATCTATACACTATTTCTGTGTACTTGGCACAGGAGAAGCATCTGGGTACTTTAAGTCACAAGAGAATTACACAACAGTGTGCACATAAGACTGTCAGATGATAAAAGCAATCACAACAGGCATCCACTGGTTTCAAACTGTTAATTTAGGGATAGGAAATCAGTAGCAATAAAACCTTTCTGGAGATGTCAGCTCTATATGATAAATATCTTTGAAGGGCAACCACAGCACTATCTCATTAGAATTTTTTTTTTCCAAATCTGAAACTAAAACAAGCAGAAAAGCATGGCCAGTGAGTAAGTATCTACCTTTATACTACATATATACTAAACATGCAAAAACCCTGTCAGAATGAATCCTCATGTGTTGAAGTTCATTTGAAAGATGCTCTTGGTCCCTAAGAAAGAAGTCATTCAGATGTTATTCAAAGAGTATTGTAGTTTCAATATTCACACGCTTAAAAGCTCTTTTTCTTATTCCTGTTGTGGGTGGTCTCACAGTGATCAGTGCAGGAGCTGTCTCCTGAGCACGTCCCTTTCCAAATGTTTTGAGCCCACAAGAGGCAGCACAGCACAATGCAGATGAATCACGGTAGCAGCTTACCAGCCAGGCAGCCACAAGCTCTCTGCACACATTTTAAAGGTGCCAGGGTGAAGAGGTGTAGCCTGTGGGTGCATTTCACAGGCACTTGCACATCAGGCACACCCAGCCCAGAGCTCAGTGACAACATGGGCCCAGTAAGTGAATGAGATTTCGCAGAGCTGGAGACACCTTCCCATAATCACATGTCAGCTTCCAGAAGGATCTGCACATAACTCATCCTTTTTTCAGGCAAACTGAAAATTTTCCCCACTCTATCTTTTTAGGTCTCAGGGAAGACACACTTATGTTATTACCTATCTTGAGTGTGTTTTGTATTTTAAGCTATTTTTTAAACCCAAAGGACGCTAAAAGTTGAGCATATTCACAAAGGCTTCCTTGAATAATAACATCCCTGGGGAGCTCTTTCTGATTTTTTGGAAGACAAGAAGCTTCTCTATCGTTGCATCCTGAAAATGACTGAGATCACATCAGCACAGTGAAGGGGCTGTAAAGACTGAGATAACTTTGGTTTGAGCTAATATTATTACTCTGACACAGTACATGTAATTGTCTCTGGGGGAATGTTTTAATTAAAAGGGGAAAAAAAAAGTTTCTTCTCAACTACAGCTTCCTCCTACCTCTCATCAAACAAAATGTAGATGATGCAGGATAATTATTCCCATTAGTCTGAGTGGTTTGTGTTCAAACCATTTGTGATAATATCTTGCTTTACTCTTTGTCTTTTTATTACCTGTAGGATACTGTAGAATATCAGGCTGATGCTGAACGGCATCAGGGCAGGCTGCCTTGGGGGTTCATATCTTAATATATGTTTTGACATCTTATCAATCTTTAAATTTAACATACTGATTTATGTGCCAGCATTATGGTGGTTACTGAACTGTGTGTAATTTGGATGTACAAAGTCAACAGCAGCTTCTGCAGATTGGTTCTCTCTGGTCTCTGCCAGAAGCTGATATGAGGCAAATCTTTTGTGCTTCCCTGGAAAATAAGCTGCAGATTTTCTTTAGGGGAAAAAAATAAAAGGCATTGTACATGAAAGAGGAAAATAGTGTGAATAGTGGAGAATGGGATAAGGAAATGAAAATGAAGGCAGAGTTGCATGGTCCTGAATCTTCAGAATAATCATATTTCATCCTCCAAGAATGTCATTCCAGATAAAAGCATGAGATGAATGTCACCAGCTTTCCAAATCAGGAGTTCTGGAAGGAAAATAATGAGACAGAAAATATTTTTCATTTATATGAAAGAGTTCTGGCAAATAACACTTGTGATTTCTTAGTGTCTCCAAGTAAAGGAAACAGGTGATAAAGTAGGCAGTGAAGAAAGATATATTTATTTTTTCTATCCGCAGTGTTTGGAGTTCCAAATCTGTCTGGCAGATCTACTGTTTTATTTCTTCCTTGCATCAGGATAGTCACTGCTTGAAAAGAAATGTATTTTACAAAATTTTCTAATTTTCTGTAAGATTTTTTTTTGTTAATTTATAAATTGTTCCAATATTCCTCATCCATTTTTCTTCAACTTTTGCTGGTTATTCTGATACTCCAGGCATTCCTTTGGATTTGCAATGAGGAATTACAGTAAAATCATTGAAGCATCTTGCTAATTCCTGTCTGGTGGCTGATCAGGGGTCGTGACTTGGCAAATTTTATTAGAAAGTACTTTGTCACAATCTGACAAGATAAATTAATTAGTGTAAAACTCCACTGTGCATTCATTAATGCCGATGTACCTCAGACCTTTGACATAGCTGGTGCTATTACACATACACATGACATAGCTATGTGCAATTACAAAATTGGCAAGGAGCACAGTGAGACCAGTGTTTATTTCCATTGAGCATTCACTTCTTAAACACATGTACTTTTTAAAAAAGACATTAACTGACTCTTTAATATTGTTAAAGTGATGTATCCCTGGTTGCTCAAATAGTCATGGTGTTTATACACATTTTTGGTCTGCTTGCAGGACCACAGCCTAAAGATTATTGTGCAAAAATATTTTCTTTCTGGCGGTTTAAAGCTTTCAGGTGCTTTACAGCCTCTCACTGTCACTGAATTAGAGCATTGCTAGTTTTCCTTGCTAACCATGTGTCCCTGCTCTGTAAATGTGAAAGGCTACAGATAGGCAAGCAGAGTCTGTGCAGGTGATTTTATGATGCAGATGAACTAATATTTTCATTTCAGAAATAGGGAGCTGTTGAGAGCATTAGGGATGATTGTAGTGATGAACTCCAATCTGGAAGTGACTGTGTGGAAATAAGGTATTATGTGTGAAGAAAAGGGACTGAATTGCTATAGGCAGCAATACCTAAAATTCCTTAAATACTCTTCTGAAGAAATCATCTATGATATCATGTGGTCTAGGAGGAGGAGTACTGAATACAGCCCAGCTTACACTGCATGGTGTAGATGCACACAGAGGTCCTGATGCTGATTTTGCTGGAGTCAGTAAATAAATTCTTGCTAACTTTAGTTGGTCAGAAAATGTTCTCACTCTTTTCTACAAAGAATGGATATAGTAATTACTAACTTGCAGGAAAATCTAAGTCCTAACAAGAACTTCTGTTCCCATTTTGTTCTCTGTCCATTTTGTTTTTAGGGTCTAAGGCATAACCAGAAATCAGCCCTCCACCACAACATCAGCAGCAGTCACTATTATCTCCTCATTATTACGGACCCGTTTTTCAAACACCCACAAAAATATTGATTCCCTAAAAATTCCTTTTATCTTGGTCTTATGCTACTGACAGCAAGAAGAATAATCTATATCTGAAATAAAATTGCAGTGGGTTTTTTCCCCTGGTTGCCAATACACAGGTGAGTCAGAAGAAACACAAAAGAGTTGTGGGCCATAATCACCTAGGCTGTTGTTTTCCCTCTGCATTCAGCCAGGAAGAAAAGTGTGGGTGTCTCTTTCCTGGTCTTGCCTTTTAGTCACCCCACTCCTGAGAGAGCTTCTACCTGGTCACTCCTGGGGTTGCTGCACAGCCCATGACTGGGGGCCACTGCAGCACAGGCAGAAAGTGGTTCTGGTTTGGGATCTTACCACGAACTTGGGTCCTCAAAACTGAGAGGTCCAATCTTTACCTTATTCTGCTGGTAAAATTTTATATAATTTTAACCTTTTTTTACTGAGGCACCTATCTTAGAAGATGATCATTATAATGCAGCAGCACAGTTCAGATACAGTCATTTGCAGTGCCCTGAAAAATTACTGGGTGCAAGCCTTACTTGTGTATTCCCTGTTTACTTGTCTCACCCATTTCTTTAATTTGTATGTGATGCTCACATTTTTAATATAAAAGGTGTTCTGGGTCAATGCAAGGACTTGCGTCAGTTCAGCACAATGGGAGTGAAACAGTGAACCCCATTGTGATACAGCTAAATAGTTCCAGAAAAGTACCAGGGAATGAAAACCAGAAACTGTCTGTGTATCACATGATTAGCCCAGCACCTGCAAAACACCTTTTGAAAGACTGGAAGGTAAGAATTCTGTGGACAATAGGAAAACCGGGAAAAAAGGGGAGAAAATACCCTTCCTCAAAGAGCAAAATGGTGTGAATGGTGAGTATCTGTCCCAGGAACTGGGAAGTGCTATATCATACCAAGCATGCACAAGGTAAAAGGAAAGACATGCTCTTAATAAAAGCTCAAGATATACTCTTAATAAAGCAAGTAATAAGCTTTCAATGTTTCTGACAAACCAAAAGACTAAGTGAAACTGAGCTCAAAACAGGGATTTCATGTCAAGAGGTATATAGCATGCAACACAAGGCTTGGTATTTGCTGCTTTCACAAAGGTGTAAAGGCAAAAGAAAGCAAGTGTAATAGAAGATGCAATGCCTTTTATTCTCAACAGCTGCACTTTTGAGCAGCTGATGTGCCCAGAAATCTTGCCTGGGGATTTTTTGGTTGGCTTTTTTTGGTTTGATTCGTGTTCTGGTTTGTTGCTTGGTTAGGGTTTTGGGTTGTGTTTTTTTTTTCAATATAAGAAATTTGAAGCTCAGTCTGGGCAAAGCACAATTGCTGGTGTTTCACATAATTTTATTAATCCATTCAACAGCTGGAGAGGAAAAGAGCAGTTATTCCAGTGGAGCAGAGCTAGATGAGTGGAAAAGAAACGAAGTATAAGGTCACTGGTCCCTGTGGGACTGAGATAGGTAATCAGCACCTGCAGACAGCAGGTGTTCTCATGGTGACTGAGCTTCTTCTCTGATGAGTTTGACTTGCCACTTAGTTCTCCCTGAAGACCAGAGAGGAGAGGAGGTTTAGATACAAAACAGAACAAGCTAATTGTACAAACCACAGTAATTTTTGAAGTATAAGTGTATTAAAGTAGATCTGTCATATTATAGCAACAGCTGGTAAAACAGTGACTCGTGGATAGGTCACTTTTAAGCATCCCTGGGATGCAACTGGGCATTTAAGTGTGCATTTTCTTAAGAATATTAGTGCTTAAAAAGGTTGAGAATCATCCAAATTAATTTCAGAGATGTGTGGAAAGTGACCATCCATTGACACCAACAGAAGTAAGTATAGATCTCTGAAAAGGTGACTGGCTCCCTACAGCTTTGCGGGAACTAAACAGAATTTTAAGCACTGGCTCCCTATCCAAGTCTTTAGACATCTGAAAACCTATCAACAGCTGCCTTTCCCCCAGCCTAAGACATACACTGTCCAAGAGGATGTGCTCTGCTGAATCTAGGCTAGAATATCTAGAATTACTCTTTATCCTCAGACATTTGCCAAACCTCTGTCATCTCTTCAACTCCACTTCAATGCTAACTAAAGATGTTTTATTTTGCTTTGGGATTTTTATCCATTTTAAACAGAAGGAAAAGTATGCTGCATTTAGTAGGTATGTGCTTAGGATACTCTATTTGTATTGGCAGTGGCTATTAGAGCTATGTCTATCAAACATGATGTGCTACTATAATTTAATGGAAAATATTTTAAAAATTGTTATTTACATGTTGGAAAGATTTTGTCTGATTGTTTTTTCTAAATGACAGGTTACTATCCAAATCAAACTGAAGGGCATCGTCACACTTGTGTGCTACTTTGATTTCACTTAAGCATGCAGTCCATGGCATATTTTCCAGTTGGGTAACTGATGATTGGTAATAATATTGAGAGCTTTATCTAATGCTAAAAGTAAAATCCCATATCTTAAAAAAAAAAATAATTCTAATTCTGCACAGAGAATGAACAAATTACTTCCTAAATGAAATTAACTCTAAATCATCCCATCCTCTTGCAAAGTATTTTGGGTGCATTTTCACTTTGCACTATCTCTATTGAAGTGATAATTAGCTGAACAGACTATGAGAAAAAAAAAGCATATTAGCACTAATGCACAAGCCTGTAAAAAATGCTGTCAATAAACAGGCACATTTAAAACACCTGTCTTTCCATTCCACTAAGATGCAGGATATCATCCTTAGCAATGAAGCACAGTTAGTCGTTGCTTTGCACAACTTTGCAAAGTATCTCTTTAAAGGACAATAGAACAATGTTTCCTATTGAAACATAACATTTCTAGCCATTTCACCACTATCATAAGGCAGAAACATCATCAAGATTACCTAGGCCATCAAAAATGCCTAAGCAAATTGCAAACATATTTACTGTAGAAAATTATTGAATTTATTAATTCTGTGAAGTTGAGTGAACGTTCAATAGATTTGTCTTACTTACCGTTTAAATTAAATTCTTCACAAGTATAAACAATATACATAGGAGAAGCTGATAGAAATCTTAGACTAAGTTAAAAGATAAAAGAAAGTTGAAGTATTATAAACTATGGCATATTGTAAGCAAGAACAATCTTTCTGAACTGCTTGTGAATCCACTTAATCCTTCTGATCTCTGATTTCCAGTGAAAGAGTGCCAAGGTAGGTCGCAAAATTCTTATACAGAGGGATCATCCCAATAATTCAATCTACATTTTAAAGGATGCTGAAATAGCTGTCACACTATGGCTTTTGAATCCTTTGTGCATACAGGTAGAGCAAGGACAAGAGCTGTCTTCCTTGCTCTGTTATATCACAAAACATGCATGCTCACTTTTTCCACTCTCCAGTTCCCTGCCATTCTCAGTGGAGTTCCGAGAGCGAGAGAAATAATAGAAGGAAAATGCTAAAATAATTATTTTAATGGCTAGGGAACAAGAAAATTTGGCTGAGATCTTTAAAACTCTGAGACAGGTATCAAAGTCATAAACAGGCTTTCCACTCTGTCCTTGCATTAAAGACAGAGCAGAACCTACTTATCACCAAATTAGATCATTGGCTTTAGGGGCTCTTTCTCAAGGATGGGCTTGTCCTTAGCTACTTCCTGGACACCTAAACCTTCTTGCTTTCCTATCAGTAAGACTAGTGAAAGTTTTGTCTGTATTTGAACCAGAAAACAGCATTTAGACCACTTAATTCAATATGGTTGTGGATTATTGTAGCACACCCCTGACATGATGCATTTAATTTTATTTTGGACATGTGGATTTTTTCCCATGTTTAAATATTTCCTTTTTTTACTTGCATTTTATGTATATAGTAAGAGATATCCGGGGATATATTCACTGCACTGATTTTGGTCATGCCAATTTTCTGGCACTGAAGATGGAGCCCAAAACTGCAGCTTGACTAGAAGCCAAGGAAAGGTGGAAATGTGTTCAAATGAGTTATTTTCAGGGCTGATGGGGGTTTCTTTTGGTGCCTAGCAAGCGGGAGAATCAAGTCCAAAGTGTCAGTCCCCTCTCTTCAGGAACTGAGGAGCAGCAGTAAGGGCTGATATCCAGTCTAAAGGACCTGCCACTGAAACACTGAGTAGAGTTTCTACCCAAGAACCTGGGAAAATTGTGCTTTTTGGCACCCAAAGAACTGGTTTTTTTCCCATTTTTCAACACAATCAGTTGGTTTTACATGCAAAGTATGATTCAAAGGTGCCTCACATGACACGAGCTAGCCAGAGCAGCTTTCCCAGCAGTGCCTGTTACCTCAACATTTTGCAGCAACGAAGTTGGGTTCGCTGGGCTTTTGCAATGAGTGCAGGCCCATGATCTCTGTGGCTCATGATCAAAGAAGAAAACAGAAAAGTAAAGAATCAGATCGAAGAGTTCAAACTTGAAGCCAGGTTTAACAGAACTGGAATGAAGGACTCTCTGCTTTAAACATCCTATAGATCCTTCTGTCCCATACACAAAACATTGGCTGAATTTGCAGTAGCTCCTGCAACTGTCTTCCAAAAACACATTGCCAAGTAGTCTTCATTTCCAATTCTCTCTTTCATGCCCTCCAAAGAATTAGAGAAATACACACAATCATTTTAAAGAACAATAAATTAAGTGAACACTGTCAACTTTACTATGTAATTGCGTTGAATCCATGCAATTATGTGCAAGAATAATTTAATTTCTTTTACTGATTCATTCCAGAGTTAGAATTACACAGTATTAAGGCTAATCTTTCATGCTTAGAATAATTAATTGGTCTCAATATATTTGTTTGGGGATGACTTAGGCAGGAAAGCACAAATTGCTCTGTGATTGGATGGTGTACATTTTCCCTGGGCAGTACGTGATGACGCAAGGCTTTCTACAAGATCACCACCACACACTAAATCAGCCCTGGAGCACCTTTATGGTATTCCAGTGTGGGCCCCACACTTTTTTGGTCAAGGATTTTGTGTGGCTGCCTGAGGGTTGAATTCTCTTTGCTTGTACCTTCACTCAGTAGAAATAGAAGAAAGAGGGGTTTGGTCCTTTTCCGGGCCCACATTCTTCCTTCCATCAGCCCTGTGGGTGCTTCCAGGATGTTTTCCTGCTCAGCTGTGGATGGATGTTCATTCCTAAGTAATTGTGCAAGGAGAAGTGGAGAAAGACATGGTTTTCCATCTACACACTGATATAACCAATTGCAGTCTTTGTGGACCTGCGAAAAACGTTGAAGCACAAAGATAGCCCTTTCAGCTCACACAGGTTGGATTCTGTATCAGGCAGGTGCCAGCCACCACCACACAGCTCCAAAGGAAAGAAGGGCCACTGAAAGAGCTTCCTAGAGCTTCCTCAAGCTTTTCTTCAGAATCTGATTTTTACATCAATAGACACAAACTTACCTAATAGATTCCTAGTTTCTCAAAAAAAAAAAAAAAAGAAAACCAAAGAAGTCATTTGAAGGAACAAACTGGGCTAATGAAAAGAAGGGAAATAAAAGTAATTTGCTACTTGCTGCTAAAAATAATAATTTTGGACCCAAGGTACAAGATAAATGGCAACCGTATTTAATTTGTGAGGGCAATCATGTGTATGACTGAGCAATCCAAAAAACCCTGGGCAGACCCCTCATATAATCCCAATAGAATGGAGAAGCAAAACAAACTTAGATGAATCAATAGGATAAGAAAAAATTATTGTACCTACTTACATAGCCCTACACTTTATAGGAAAAAAATGTCCACAAAGAAGAAGAAAATCCAAACAGAATTAAGCCTTTGCTTGCATCAGAAGTGTCATGTGTGGGATCTGTTTCATATGCATCACACTGATATATTTTTGCTTAAAGCCTAAGACAGGCTACTGCTGTATGTGCAAATTTCCAACCGTCCCTCTTAAGTCTTCACACCCCCATCTATTAACCTCATTTTATTTTTCAATGCAAGGCTGTTTTTTCCTCCTGATAAGGTCCTCTTTTTTTTTTTTTTTTTTCACTTTCAATTTTCATTTCTCGGAAAGTTTTGTTTGAATACTTGTATTTTTTCTCAAAGGAATGGACAGAAAGCAAATAGCAGTGTACTTGCTGTCTAAAGACAAGAACACAAGGAGGAGGACCAGGAGGCACAGGCAGAAAAGAGGCCTTGCAGTGTGCATACAACTTTGCGAGACTTTTTGAGCAAATTTCAGTGAGGCAAATTATATCACCTGTTTGTATTTCTAGGTCACAAAGGTCAGAACAACAGCAAAAAGTTTTTCTTTCAGGAAAACAAAACTCAACACATTAATCATTCACAAGCATGGGAGTGATCAGCTGGAGAAAGTGAACACATAAGAAATTTAGCAAGTGCTGCATGAAACTTATTTCCCCCACATTTTATCAAATTAGTCTTTCCAAGGCACTGTTGCTACAGGAATGACATTGTAGGCAGTCAGTTCTTTTGGAAATTTAAATTCATGTTTGACTTCTCCAAAGCCTGTTTCCTTTTCCAAGCATTTGAGCTACAAAAGCTAGCAGCTTAATGTCCAAAGTACTTTGGGCAAAGTCCAAAGTTCTGTGGGCCAGTGCATTAGAAGTGCTGCAGGGTTAGTGGGACGTCAGAAGGTGGGGATTTTCTGTGTGGCTTTTACAAAGCCCTCAGTCCCGGTGCAGTATTGTGGTGAGAGCTGCCGAGCCAGACGCCTGGGAAAGCACATGGGAGAGGTCCCAGATCCGGCAGGCAGAGCAGGAGCCTGCAGCTTGCAGGAGTACAGATATCTCTTTTTTCAGATCTGCTGCCAGACAGCCAGCAAGGGACAGGGGTTGTTTATTAGTAGGCCAAAGATGCATCTATTATTGATTCCATCTGTTGATTTTAATTCACAAATAACTCCCTTCTGTCCAGCCCATCAGTCCTACTCCTCTGGCCACCCCTTCTCACCTCTGAGACCAGAGTACCTTTCGCCAACTTGCCCACCCTATGAAGCAAGGTTGTATCTGCTGGAAGAAGTGTCTGAACAGAGCCTTGCAGAGCAGCAGAGAAGCTGAGTGTCTGTTGAAGGCTTCTGCCTCTGCTGAGAATACAGCTTACAACATCACTGTGCCTTCACCCTTATTTATCCCTCCACCCACCACTTTTGGAGTAAAATGAGCTGTCTTTGTTTCTGCTGGGAGAGCAGATGGGAGAGAGAGGTACTCCATGGTCAAGTACTTTACTGTGACTGTTCCTTTACCTCCACCTGTGCCCTCAGTCTCTTATTTTCTTCCTTCTCTCAGAAAGGGCTGGGCACAGACAGAGTTTTATGACAGTTATTGCCTTAATGCCTGACATAATTAAAATCTCTATCATTACCATCACTGATCTGAGAGTATCATTACAATGAATCTTTAGCCTTTATGATAACAATAAAAGATAACTTCCCATGACCCTACGTGTCAAATAATATTAACAGAATGTAGAATTGAGTAATGAGAGTTAATTCAGTTTTTAATGGCACTGAGGTATTGGTATAATTTAACATTCAGATATGGGACAGGATTCTCTAAACCACCATTGCTTGATGCACTCCTCCCTGCACGTGGAGCACCCACTTTCTCCAGTGGCAGGGCTCAGGTGCAGAGCAGATGTCCAGTGATGGGAGCAGGTTCTCACAGACAACAGCTGGTGATGGCCTCACTGTGCTTCTGCATTTAAGACTATTAAACCATTAAAGCCTTCTTGGTAAGTCAGTTCATTCCCAGAAACTGCAGTAATGGCCCAAAAAGTATTGAGACAATTTTCTGCTTCTAAACCTGTCACATCTTGGCAGGGACAGAAAGGAACCCACTGTGCCTGTGCTTTGGCTCCTGCATGCAGTGGGGAGCTGGCAATCCCTGCCCCAAAGCTGCTCACACTGTGATGACACTGTGCAAGCAGTTGTGCCCTGGGTGATGCCATGTGGTGCTTTGCACCTCTGGGTGCTGCTCAGCCCTTGCTGGCACATCAGTCTGCAGGACTGAATCCTCCACAACAGCTCGGGTGCCACTGGATGCTGCTCCCATCATTCCCATGGCAGTCTTCCCCATCATTCACATCTATCCACCTTCTGACCTCTCTGATCAGCCTTCCAAAAAAGATGTGCCAGGTTAGCTGTGGCAAAAGGGCAGCTCTTGTGGGAGTCAGTGCAAACAGGAGGAAGTGCTTTCCCACTGCAGTTGCTTTCTGTCCCACTCAGAGCACATTCAGGAGCTGCTGATGGACTGGAGCATCATCCAGGCTGCCAAGTGTGGTGTGGATCTCCTCCTGGGAACACTGCTCAGTACCACAGGAGTAGGGGCCCTCAGCAAGGAACTCAATAGCCCATTCCTGTTCTTTTGATTGTCCTCAAGAAAGAATTAATATTCAGCCAGGAAATCAAACTGTCATCAATTTTTCTGCTGTAAATCCCAGGGCCTCCACTAAAGACTGCATGCATGCACGCACTGTTTCAGAGATAGTTTCATGACCTTTGACATCTGGAGACAGCATGTGTGTTTAAGGAGTAATAACGTAAGAAACAAATAGAAAATAATTGACAGGGGAGTGTGCCTGACAGAACTTTACTGACAGATGTGACCACTGTTTCAGTTGGTGCCATGAGGTCTTTGTCCTCTGCTCTTTGTCACATTTCATAGAAAACTGTTCCCTGTGGTCAGTGGCTGTGTAGCTCTCCTTAAGAACCACATCATATCACATAGCTGGCATCATATTCTTCTTTATCATTGCTCATGAAGGCCATAATATCTCAAAAAGGACATTGAAGAATGAGGAAGTATGCGGAGAGGAGCAGCAAGTTTGATCATTGCTCTGGAAAGAAACATGACCATATGGAAAGAGACCAGTATCCTTCAAGTAGGTAACTATATAGCAGAGAGAAATCAAAAAAGGAATGGGAGAAATGAGTGATAAAGGAATCATTGAGAGCCCTCCAATGAAAGCATCACATAACAGATTTGAAACTGTTACAAGGTCAAATTATCCAATATAATTAAATTTGTGAGCTCATTTCTGCATAGAAGTATGGAAACAATATGTGAAAACAATTAGACAAATTCATAGAAGAAAGAGGCTTCATAATAAATACCCCACACCCCACACCTTCTGTCTGAGAAGCCCCTGACAGCAGGCTGTGGATAAGAGATCCTACCAGGGCAGTATGAATGCAAACTTACTCTATTACTCTACGCACCCAGTTGCTGCCTGAGCACTTTTCATTTTGCCTGATTGTGGCTGTAGGGAGGCACAGAGGATTCTGGGCCACTTGGGCCCTGTAAACCCTTTGACACATGTCATCAGTACAGCTCTAGACTGGCCAAAGACTAGAGTCAGTGGTGTAGAGTGACTGCCATGGGTCTGAGCTGAGGAGGCATGCAAATGATGAGAGCACCACAGTGCTCTAGGGGCAGCACAGTGGGCAAGGTGATGGTGACACTTCAGCAAGTGATACCTCCATGCTTCCCAGAGCTGGGGGAAGATTTACTCCACCTCTGACTCAGGACTGAGCATTGACAACACAGCTGAACTCTGTATGGCCGATGGGTACAGTTTATGTGATGCAATATATAATGCAATGGCATCTCTTTATCACTTTTAATGTATTCCACTCCACTCTGGTATAGTTCAAAACCAAATACAGAAAAATGTTCAATTTAAGGGAGACATGAAATTGAGATGTATGAAATAAAAACACATCCTTCTTGCCTCATTGCAAGAGCTAAGAAAAGTTCAAGTTCTTTCATTAGGCAGGAATTAAAATGTAGTTTAGAGAGTGGGAAAACAGCATATTATTGAACAACTGTAAGGCAGGTGAGGTAATCATGAACTGATTCTATTATTTTGCCTTCTCCCAAAATTAAAGTGACTTCCCTATAATTTAGAATGAATTATGAAAGTATTTCCTGACTACACCTTTCCTAATGATGCAGGGGATGGTATTTTTTCTGTTCACTCTTGCTTTGTCCTGTAGTGAAACATGCCAGATAAGAAAATTAGCAAGCTGTTCTCATTAGCCATTTTGAACAGTGTATCCCATCCTCACAACAGGCAACTGGCAGGTAGGCTAGGAAATGTAATCAGCTCTGAGCCCATTATGAACAGGTTTGATGAATTGTTACTCCACAAATTATGTCTGCCTGACAAAGTACCTGGCAGGGGCATCTGTGCATTCCTGTCAAGAGGCAGCTTTGACAGGTAAGGAATTTAGGACTGGTTTCAGAAGGAACTTGGCTGTCAGCATTTTCTTTTGGCACCCCTGGGAATTATCCCAGTGTGGAGTTCTCTAAAACTCTATGAAATCCCCTAAATGCTCATTTCTGAAAAAGTGCTGCAGCTTTCTGGGTAAGGCAAGCTCTGATCAGCAAATTAAAAAAAAAAAAAAAAGCACATCTACACTTGCACAGCCCTTTCCTTCCCTTCCCATGCTGTACCATGCACTGCTGACTTGTGGATGCCCTTTGTGCCTCTCCAGGGAGCTGTGTTTCCCCACAGGGCAACACTGCCATTCATCTCATGGCTGCAGTGTGCTGTGATCCAAACTGCGGCTCCCGCACTCCAGAAATAGCATCCTGCCTCTGGGAGAGGTCAGCCATGGCTGACTGCTTCATGTCAGCAATATCTGCTGTGGAGGTTTCTAAACATGCCCTGCCTGATTGCTCATTGCCGTTCTCCTCTCCGGGAAGGATCTCTTGAGAGGCTCTGCATTACCTGCCCACATCTCTGCCCCAGGGCAGGAGACAACATCCGCACAGAGCTGTCACCCTGCACACTTCTAACCCTGGAGAATCCTGTATATGGGTGAAGTTTCCATAAATCACCCATGGGGAAGTTCTTAGACGTCCCCTGCTCCAGATTTGTGGCTCAAGGTAGTTACAAACTTGGGATTTGAGATACATCACTGCACTACAGGCAATGTCTAAGAGGGCTCTTGAGAATGTAAGCATACCCAGACACAGAGCAAGGGTCTATTCATCTAACAGCAGCTTTCTGAAAGATTCTTAAGAATGGAGTGTAAAAATCAGTCCTCTGCCCTTACAATTCCTCCCATCCTTTAGAAACCAACATTTTAAGGAGTTCTTGAGGTTGCATACTTATCACTGTATGTAATAGCTCTTTTCTCTGTGAGCTTACCCAAGTCGCTTCAAATTCATGGATAAATGCATTAATCTTTTAACATTGAGGTTTGGAGGGTTTTTTTCCTTTTTTTTCCCCTCATTTTGCTTTTGTTTTGGCATGTGTTACAATGAGCAGCCAAGACACGAGGGTGGCAGGTTGTACCAGAGGGCTGGAGCTCAGCTGCAGATCTACAAGACCATTTCTGCCCAGACATATCCTCCCTTCCTGCCTCCTGAGTTCATCTCATGATCAAACCCAGTGCCCTGCTGTGGCAGCCAACCACTCCTGATCCTCCTTTTCCCAGCCCTCTGGGGGATAGCAACAAGGGCAGCAGGCAGGGTGTGGAGCGAGCCCTGTGTGGGGGCAGTGGGCAGTGCTCTCAGTAATTCCTGAGACTTGTTTATGTGATCCATCTGGCCTGAGACAGAAATATAAATGCCTGAGATTAAGTATGTGGACCACTCACCATGAAGTGGGAGCAGAGATTAAATGCTCTGTATTCTCCTCAGGACCTCCTCTCCAGAGTTCACCTCCTTCAACTTTCCCAAGCCATGCCTGTCCTGCCCTGCTGCTGACCAAGCCCTGGTGTCCCCCTTTTCCCCTGGAGCTTCACAGCCCTCCCAAACAGGCTGGGTTGGCCCTGGGGCATGGCAGGACTGAAAGTGCAGGTGAGGACAGTTCTGTGACACTGCAAACTCTGCAGGAGTTCCAACAACGGCCAGTCAGTCCTGATTTTGGTGCTGACACGGTGGTATGGCTGCTCTGACCATGACTGGTGCTATGTGCTTTCCCCTCAGTTCTCCTGCTCTGTGTGCAGTGTCAGGGCTGTTCCTCTTCTCTCTGGTGGGTAACTCGTTTTCCAGAAGTGTCATCCCAGCAATGTCCATAAGCCTAAATGCCACTTTATTTTTTTTTTTAATTACAGATGGTCATAGTTAACATGATTTACCAAGATATATATTAAGTGTCACAAATTCTCCCCTTGATGAACATCACATTTCTCTTTAACACTTTGTGTGGATACTAAGGTTATACTAGAGCACCTCTTTTTATGAGAGGATCTTGTTTTGTTAGATGATTTACTAACAGAAAAATGTCAAGAAAATCCTACTCTCCACAAGCATGACACAGTAGTTCCTACATTTGTGTGCTGTGAGAAATTAAAAGTCTACTCTCTATTATCTGAATCACAAATTTGGCAATTTTGTTTAGCTGGAGAAGTAGCAACCACCTCTTAAGCACCTCAGATCCAAGAGCTACCCAGATGGTAGAAATGGACACAGCAATTCCATTAAAAATAATAATAGTCAATGTGTGGAGGTCACAGGAGAAAATAATATATTGGACCTGTAAGAAAAGGAAAAGACAAGACATGAACAAGAGTGTTCTGGGAGGACATTTAGACAATCATAGAATAAAAATAGTTGGATGAAAAAAACCCTCCAAAAAATGGAGCTGGCAAAAGAAAGATATATTTTGAAACAGCAACAAAAGAGTGAATTACGCCTGTGAGCTGAGAAGCTGAATGACAGTGCCAAGGTCAATGGGATGGTAGACAATAGCAAGAGAGAAAGTTAAGAGGAGTTTTGTCATTTGGAAACTTGGCTACAAGAAAGAGAAAGAAAAGAAAGAAAAAGAAAGAAAGAAAGAAAGAAAGAAAGAAAGAAAGAAAGAAAGAAAGAAAGAAAGAAAGAAAAAGAAAGAAAGAAAGACAAAAAACAACAACAACAACAACAAAAATAAACAAACAAAAAACGGGTCCGAGTGGTAGCATTTTGTCCCTAAACACCAAGGAAGCCAAAGAAAGAATAGGAAGGAATAGGAAATGGGAATAAACAGCACTATAGACATCAAGAAACAGCAAGTTCTGCAAAACCAGAAGTATAGTAATATAAAATCAGAGTGTCCTTCCTTTTCTCTGAGGCTCAAGAACAAAGAACAATTTGATTATATGAGGGTTTTGAGAAACATACAAAAAGAGATTTTGCAGGATAAGAAATGTTTCTTTTACAGCTTCAGCAAAATACATATTTCTGAAAAAAAGCATGGAAAAAAATATCATTACTGGTGAGACAAGTGGGAGTGAAAAGTAGAAGAGATCTATATTTGTGATAACCATACATTTTACAAACTAACATTTATAGTTGAGGACATATGGGAAAATCAATGAGAATAGTATAGATGCTCTATCAAAGACAAATTAATCATTTGAGTTTTCCATTAGAAAAATCTGAGGTTTGATTGTGAACCATATTTCTGAGGGCTACACAGCACACAGAGATAATAAAATATTTTCTCTGAAACCCAAAAATGTCTTTAAACATAGGTTCTAGAGAATTAAGGAGGACAGATATAAAGATGTGCTTGCCTTGAAAATTAGAAATTCCATAAATCCGCCATTACTTTCAAAGTAATGTAGTAGTTTTAATCTCCAGGCAGGTTGTAGGGTTTTAACCTTCCTCTGATGCAAATTAAAAAACAGTTCAGCTCACATTTCCCAGCAATTCCCAAGGCAGGACCCACAGGAAGGGCATGCAGCCACCTTTGGAGGCAGAAGACCACGAGCAGCTCATTGTATGGCTGTGGTTTCTACTTCACTAAAAGCTGCAGCCTGTGTTTCAGGGTGATGGTAGCCCTCCAAATTCTTTCAAGCAAGGCACTTCCAGTTTGCTGCTGGCCACACCTGGAGCTCTCTCAGGGCAGGTGCCCATAGTCTGAAGATCCTCCCATGCTTTGGCCTGAGCCAGCTCTCCAGACACTGCCTTCCAGGGAGGAGAGAGCTCCTTTCCTTCCAAAGCGTGTGAAACACAGTGAGAAAGATATAAATGATGGTTTTGAACATCTTGTGTTCTGAAACAATAGTTTTAACTTATGGAAATATTTATTTATTATAAATATTATATTTATTAATTATAAGTTACTTGTGGAAGTATGGAAACTTCAGTGACAGCAGCTTGGTTTACAAAGAGAAATGGTCTGCAAGATGATGTAAAACCTTGTCCTTACCACAAGGAAGAAAACATCTCACATCTTCCAGAGGGAGGATCTGCTCTTTTCTGTAGGATGTGCCCAGGTGAGAGAATATGGTTCCCAGCAGCTATCTCCTGCAGCTTTCTCTGATCAAGAGGAAAAGGGTGAGTCCTATGTTATGGTACCCACAAGAAATAGCATCCAACTCTCCCAGATCCTGCAGCCCCAGGGCCTCCCTACTAGACCCCTGTGGCAAGCATGAGGGAAAACCTCTGGTGATGCCCAACTCTGCTTGTATAAATGGATTGAGATAGGACTGCATCAGGTAGCTGAATCACTCCAGAAGCACTGGTGTTTGTCCAAGAGCAGTTTTTTCTCTCCTTAGAGGGTCACGGGCCACCTGTGGGTGTCTGAGCCAGCCTCATCTTCTAAATTTGCGGAAGCTCCTGGCTGTAGCCAGTGAATTTTAAGAAATTGTTGGTGTTCCAGCAAGCCTCAGATTGCAGATTCCCCATGCATGCTGTGATTAGCTTGTTACAAAATTGTATGAGTCATTGCAATAATCCCATGTACTAAGGAAAGGAATTTGGTACCTCTGTTCAACCCCTATTGAGCAGTATACCTCCGACTGCTTGGATTTACCACCTCTTTTCTGACTGAAAACAAATTTATGTATGTCCAGACTCTCCATTTTCCATTAAACAGAAGAAAAATGACTAATTAAATCCATTGTCTGCACTAACGAGATGAGTGCTCATGAAGTTTCTGATCACAAAAATACTTTTTTCTGATCAAAAAAATACTTCTGAGTGCAGGTATTTAGAAACTGCACTTATCTGAACAACTTTCATCCTGTTTGTCAGACCTTTTAACTGACCATCACAATTCTAGGGGATTAAGCTATAAGCCTGGAGGGTGCTGCATGTGAGGGAGCAGTGTGCCACTGCCTTTGCAAACCAGGAGCTCAGCCCTGACAGGGCATCTCTGTGCATCCCTGGTGTCTGTGGTACCAGCAGCCTGTCAGAAGTGCTGTAGGGATCTGAGAACACTGTCAGTGACATGTTGAGTACTCAAATTTATCTTTGTTTTAGACTGCTGAAGATAAAAACCTTTGCCATCTTTTCAATATACTGCTGTCAATTAATTTACTGCTGAGGCTATCTAAACTTTCAAACAGTGCTGACATTTTCATTATTTGGCAAACCTGCCCTTCATTATCCACTTTGCCTCTCATCCAAGCTCCATAAGGCCTGAGATTTACCCTAAGTAACAGCTAATTGAATACATCTCTCAGTGCAAGAAATCTTTTAATCTGCAGAGATCAAATAACAGAATACTTGCACAGCAACAATTCAACTGAAGATTGGATTGCCACACGCTTGCACCATCCTAATGAGCAACAGCAGATCAACAGGAGGCAGATACTATTTCCCAGCTCTGTCTCTTTAATCTACCAATGAGGGGTGGAACTATAAAAAAGGAACCACAGCTCAATAGGCAGGGAGGGTCCCATTTAACGTTTTCTCCAGGCTCAAGTTTTTACAGACACATGACAAAGACATTTTCCTGCCTTTACTGGCAGACATAAGGATTGAAATATAGTAATTGTCATCAACACTTGCAAATGGAGTGAGGACTCTCATCTTGACTTTTGGAGCGCAATAATAAAGAAACTTATTGACAATTTTTCCCCTTATTCTTACATAAAGTTACACTCCTTTTTTGTTTTCAGTTTCCTCCTATGAAATAGTGATTAAGACTCAAATTCCAGGCACTGTCAAATGTATGTGAGCAGCAGAGGGAAAGAAAACACAGCCTTGTAATTTACATGATGTGAACACAAAACCTTGTCAGAATTCTTTAGCTATGCTAAGCTAGAGGAAAGGCAGGAGAATTTAAATTCACATGACTTAAGGAATGCAGTTCAACTTTCTGCTGCCTTTACCATGAATGAAGTTGTTGATATTTTTCTCACAAAATGATTTTTCTTGAAGAAGGTCTGAAGGGGCAAAAGATATCCAGTGGAAACACATTAATTTGAAAGAAAATTTGTTTTGCCCTTTTCTGTTTTATTTTCTTATAATAACACACAACTTTCATTATACAAAGGTTAAAAAGCTTCAGGGAAATGCTATAGATTATTTTTCTTCATAAGGAAAGTCCACAGTTTCAACTTTCAATTAGACAAGAAAGGGCTTTGTGCAAATTCCCAACATTTCTCTTGGGACAGATTTTGCGGCTCCCTCTGGAATGGAAGTAATCTTTGTGAACAATTTGCAAAATGTGCAGTGACTGGCAAGAGAAGGCAGAGCTTGGTAGGTCTCAAGCCCAGGAACAAGTGTCAGATGCAGACCTGCAGCTCCCACTTCCATCATCCTGCTGCTGTCTACAGGCCAAGTGAGGATTTCACCCAGTGCCCTGCCTCTCACAGCTGGAGGTGGCGGCATCCTCCCTGTTGTAACATCACCCTGCTCCTGCTCTATGCTGAGATTTTGAACTGCTTTTTATAGAAGCTTTGCAGTCTAGTCTCCTCTGGATTACATTTCTTTGCTTTTCTTTGCAGCAGTCTCCATATATGACTGAAAGTTTGCAAAGCTCAAATGTTTTTTCTTTTTTTTTCTTCTTTCATTTACAGGGGACTGTATGGCCTTCAAACACAATAGGGCATTTTTCCCATCGGTCTTCTGCTGACTGACAACAAGTATGGGGAAGCAGAAAAAGTGCACCACTGTGAGAAAAATCATTCACCCAAATCATCAGTAAACATATTTTCATTTGCAATATGACTACCAGCTTGCAGGGGGTAAGGGAGCAGTGTTCTCTCTCCCTACGGGAAAAGGCACCCCTTTTTCCACAGCACCACAAGAGCTCTGTTAACATCAAATATGAGACATGACAGAAAATTTCTGCTAGCTAGAAACTACAGTGAAAAGGCTGTTGAATATTGGTGTGCACCAGATGCTAATGCATATCCTAAACAAGCAGGGTGCGCCCAACTTCAGACATCAAATATTGGCTGTAGAGCACAGAAGGTATGGATAGAGTGAATCCAAATTGAAACTAAGCCTCAAGACAAAACACCCCACACAGCTTCAGTGGGTCAACACAATGCACCTTTGTATGCAAAGCCATATTCACTGAAATGGCAAAAGTCTAATCAAAGAGTCATTACTAGTCCAGTTCTTATGATACTTATTGTCCAAATTATATAACTATTACAGGAAGATCAGGAATAGACTTTTCAGGAGGGACCGGCAGGGCTAGCAAAGTGAAGCCATAAGACTCTACTTAAGGTAAAAAATGTTTTACTTTAGTTCGCTTTAAGGAACCATTTAGGGATGTTGCATCTGAGAAGCTATGGGTTAAATAGCCCAATAGAGGCAAAAGAACGAAAATGTTGTTATTGGTGTTCTCTATCAATCACCCAGCCAGTTAACTAACTGATGAGTTAGTTATTCTACAGGTCTTTAAGAAAAATGTCTTGATTCATAACCCTAATCCTTATGGGATATTTCAACGTCCCACACCTCAGCTGGAAATACTCTACTGTCACTGTGGGGACAGGTAAGCAGGGAATTCCTAAAGGTTGTTTACTATAATTTCTTTTCACAATTAGTCAGCAAGCCAGCTAGGAAAGGTGCCCTCCTGGGCTTGGTTTTGTGAATCAAGAAGGGCTTATGAGAGATGCCAGATGAACAGAGCAATCATGTTTCCACTGCTCATGCAGTCAATATGACTGACTTTTGGAATACACATTGAAGTGTGTAGGATGATGTCTTGTTAGTCTTACAGACAAGGGTATTTAGCCTTTGAATAATGACACCTTTTTTTGTGACAGCATGAGAAGTTTCACTTCATCAGCTGCAGAGGATTTCAGTTTGTCAGCTTGTGTGCCACCCAGCACAGTACAAAAAGAGACCTGACATTATCTTTCTTTCATCTCTTGCTCAGTCTTGATTGTCACTCCTGAGATTCCTCATGCTGCATCCAGTCTGTGGCTTTCTTCCCCTGAGAATACTAGTGTAGAAGAGACAAGTGATGCTGTTGTATGCCAGAGATAACTCTGGTTTGCAGGACCTCTTCACTGGGTGCCAAGGCTTTTTCTGCCTTTCCTATTGCCACGCTGGCAAGGAAGTTGGGGTGCAAGGGAGACTGGGAGGAGACACAGCCAGGACAGGTGACCCCAACTGACCAAAGGAATATTCCAGACCATCTGACATCATGCTCAGTATATGAAGTGGGGGAAGAAGAAGGAAATGGGAGACATTTGGAGTGATGGAGTTGGCCTCCCCAAATCACCATTACACATGGTGGGGGCCCTGCTCTCCTGGAGATGGCTGAACACCTGCCTGCCCATGGGAAGCAGTGAATGAATTCCTGGATTTGCTTGCTTGTGTGCCTGGCTTTTGGTCTTCCTATGAAACTGTCTTTATCTCAATGCATGACTTTTCCAGCTTTTACCCTTCCCATTCTCTCCGCAGTCCCGCTGGTGGGACTGAGTGAGCAGCTGCACGGGGTTTGGCTGCTGGCTTGGCTGCTTTGGGGTTTGGCTGCTGGCTGACCAAGCTGACACACAGAGGGCAAGGACACTTCCCTTGCTGCAGTGGCCAATCCAGACAGATTCAGAAGCACAGGATGCTCTCCATGCCTTGCAGCATGGAGTGACTAAACTGGCACCACATTCAGAGTTGTCAGAGCTCTGTAATCATGCTGCAATCCAGCTTCCTCTGAGAAGATGCAGTTCTAGCACCATGCCAAAGCTACAGTGTCCAAGAAGATTAGGAGTAGTGTTTGGAATATTTTTTTCTCATGATAGAATAACAAAATATAGTATCTAGAAAAGCCGTAGTCAATAAGCAACTACAGAATTCATTGTTTAGGTGAAAATAGTAGTTACTACCTTGTTTACGACAGAATGCCCCAGTCCCTCAGAATTTATGATGCATGTTGAAGTTCACTAATAAACCTTTATGTTTCATAAATTTTGAACATTATTTTCACTGGCCACAATATTACACAATTATAACTTTCACAAATAATATAATCATCTCATTCTTCAAATTGCTCTTGTTTTTCTATTCTTTAGGAAGCACTGAGAAGTGCACTCAGAAATCAGCCTATGTGGCTTCACTTTTTTGTTTTTATTATTAATTCAGAAATTTTTTTTTCTGGACAGTACAAAAGATTCGTGTAGGCTGAACAAACAATGCCAGTGAAGCTACCAGAAAGTATTCTTCTTACCCCAGGAGGATCAGCTTCTGGTGCATTCAACTCACTTTCCATTACATCTCCTTCATTTACAGTATAGTGATGGAGAAGGGGAATTAATTTCATATCACTTCAAGCCTTCAGTGTCACTAAGCAATTGGTAATGTTTGATTCCCTTCTCCTTGAGTGGTTAAATTTTACTGGTAGTAGTAAAATGTTATTATCTTAATTCTGCTGTGGTTCTAGGCTATACCTGGTCTCCTGAACATACCAAGACCATAAAAACTACTTACCAAAGAAATCTCAAACACATATATACATTAAAATTATTTATTAGATTCAGCAATTTCTTTTCCCCTACAGCAACAAATATGGCCTTTAGAAACTAGTATCGTATGAGGAATAAGCTGTCCATTCAAATGCAAAGAATTCCTTTGCCCAATTATATTTTTTTTCCCATTTGAAATCCATTTCAGGCTTTATTATCTAGTAAATACCAGGTCCCAATTTATGTTCAGGCAGAGAATTATATTAGCATTCCTGGAACTCTGTCTGACTATTGAACCCTGCTTATATAAGATGAGCATTTTTCTTTAGACACAGATGTCAACCTAAATTGATGAGATTCTCCCACTCCGAATAATTGGTATGAAATTTTTCAACAGTCCCTGCACAGAAATTCACAGCCCATGCTGTAATGAGCCATTCAGCTTCACATGAAAAGCTAGCAAGAAAATCACCTTTTCCAAAAGCTAAAATGACATATTAACACTTGCAAAACGTGGTATTGTATCAAAGAGAATGAGAATGTTCTCTAAGGCACTGAGCGCGGCAGCACATGCACAACCCTCTGTGTGCAGTCCCTTGCCTCTCCTCTGGAATGATGTGAAAGGCCAGCATTTAAAATTGCTTATTAAACATTTTAACAGAAGAACAAGTCAAAACTGTTCAAGATTGCACAGGGTCTACATACAGCCCTGGAGCTAAGAGCTTGTTCATTTTTTCCTCAGAGCACCATTGTCTTCAATCTGGTTTTCCTATTTTGCTTTGCTATTGTAATGGATTGGGATGCTTGCTGGGGAAACTGGTTGTGAATACTGCTATGATCAGCTGGGGAGGTAATCACCTGCAAAACAGAAATTCAAGAGGCTATTTGGTCCCTACCCACACTGACGGAGAGACAGCACTGTCAGATCAGTCAACACTGTCCAGTCACTTCCTGAAATTTTCTGATGAGGGGTATGCCCTGTCTCCCATGTCTCTATCACTATATACCTATAGAGTTCATTTTTTTCCTCCAAAATCAGACTTTCATCTTCTTTTCTGTAATTAAACTGAACACTTCTTGCCATCTGTGGAAAACAACTGAACATGGCAAGCAATTAATTGTTGTGCTTTTTTTATGTTACCTTTAGAAATGTGTATTAGAAATCTGTTTTGATCTTCACTGTGGAAATCCTGGACACAGGGAGTGTTTCTCTGCCCATCCTGAGAGGTCCTGATCCCCAGGAAAACACTGCTTTTAACCTCTGTCCATGGAAAAAGCTTCCAAAGCTTTGGGATGAGCTTGAATCAACAAGTGTGTGAAATAGGTAGTGATGTAGTTTGATACAGGGTGAAAAATTTAGATTTTGGGTTTTATCTAGCATGGATGTAGGTGGGAGACCAAGACAGAGGATTTGGGGTGTTCTCTCTACCTCTTTCTTCCTTCTTCACCTACTCCATTTTCTGCAGTGTGGGGAGCACAATTTCATTGGACCAAAGTGCCCGCAGTGCAGGTACTGTGTGAACAGATAGATAGTTAGGAATTGGTGGGAAAAGAATAATAAACTACGTGTTAGGTACACTGTAGTAGTGATTGGATAGCACATCTTGTATATAAGGCCTTGGAGTGAGCATTTTGAGTCTTGCTGCCACATGGCCTCCAGGTGCTGGGAAGCTGCTGTCATCCAGGGCTTTGAACTGACAGAAGTAATAAACTCTCCTGAAGACTGAAATACCAGCAGGTCCCATCTGCCTCATTTCTGAGCACAGCACAACAGCACAGCAGCACACAGGGGATCCTGGTCAGGGGGACCCCGTGTCGGCGACTCCGACACTTCACCACATTTATCCTCTCTGCCTAAGACTAAACAAAGGCAGTACTTTCAACATATCCCTCAGCAGTGACATCATCAAGTCGTCTTTCTCATTAATGCCACCTTTCAGCTTTTGGCATGTTCGGACTCACTCACGCCTTTCAGAGGGATTGAAAAGTCCAGGTGGGAAAAGACCAAACACCAGAATGAAACAGAAGCTTCCTGTTTGGTTGCTAATATTTTTCAGAAAAGATCCCTTTCAAGGCAGTGGACACAGTTCAGTCACCAGTACAGAGATATCTACTGCCACTTGAACTGTCCTACAGATCTCCCCTGCTGACAAATGCTGCTCTACAAGACACAGCTCTCCCCTGGCTGTATATTCCCTTGTCCCACAGAGATGTCTCAGGCATCAAAAGCAGCAGAAGTGACACCGTGTTCAGGTAACTCAATTGATTTCTCTCAGTCTGCTGGCAGAGATGGACAAAAAAAATAATCTTCCAAGATACAAGTCAGCATCAGTTTACTTCATTCATTTTAGAAATCCTCATGCCTTTGCAGGCCAGACAGATTTCTACTGCCTCATGTAATGCAGGTTTATGCTTTCTGAGGATCTGCAGGTGCAAGAAATATGATTTCCTGCTCTTCTCCAATAATAAATGAGTTCACTTTTAACTTAATCTATATATTCACATATGACTTACTCTCTGCCTAAGTACCTTTCTGTTGTATGACTCATTCCACAGGATCTAAATATTGTTAGTTATATTAAAGAGTGGTATCCATTCCCAAAACAGACTTCTATGAAAATTTTACTGGAGGAACTGGGTATAAAAATGAGACTTTGCTCTTCATTTGACTGATCCTCTGTTCTTCCAATTACACCATGTTCCTTGCCACCTATGCAGCTATATAAGGATGTATATATGGCCTTCCTAATCTCCTTTTGCAGTTAACAAAAAAGACAAACCCTCCAGACTCTAGGATTGTCAATGCAGAAAACGCAAGAGGCCAGGAAAGATACACTGATCCTTTGAGCACCTATAATTTCCTTTATCCCTTGATATGTTTTTATTGTTTCAATTAATTCACTCCAGTGTTTCACCCATGCCCAGTCCAGATGATGGCAGAATCTCTCTCTTAAAAAGGTATCACACTGCAGGACACAGATCTTTTACCTCACTCTATAGAAACATGACTCAGATGGTCTAAAACACAGCCTTTCAACTGTCTTATGCACAGAAACTGAAATAACACACAAAAGATTAACTCCAGCTTTGGGGCAGAGGAGCATCCACATGGCTCCAGCAGAAACCCAGGACCAAGTTCTGTGCAACTTAGACAGGACCAACCTGCACTAACAGTGGGAGCAATACAGATATGAGCCAGGGAAATCCTTTACCTGGCCTCCTAATTGAAAATTTGTCATCTTCCCTGACAGAGACAACATAGGACAATGTGTTTATTAAAGGAGTCACTGAAAGCCATATATTGCTGGATGATAGTGGCTGTAGCACAGACCTGTGGATCCCACCCAAAGAGGTTAAAGGGAAGTTACTGACCGTGTGGATTTTTTCATTTCTGCCCCTATCCTCAATAAACAGTCACAGGGAATTTCTGCAGGTAGTTCAAGGGTGAGGACTGACTAACCATTTGAGAAATCTCAATGTAAATTTTAAGGGGAGCAGAGAGGAGCTCCAGCTTTCTGACCACCTTCATGGCCTCCTCTGGACTCACTCTAACAGTTCCGTGTCCTTTTTTGGGGAGTTCTGGACCTGAATTTATTAATGTGCAGAAATTGCAATGAATAAAATTACAGTTTTAATTGAAAACTAGCACTGACACAAGTATGTTGCTGAGAAGGGAATAGGCATTTTGGTACTGGCAGTGTTGGACTCCATAGTGGGCTGTTATTTGCTAATGTTTTTATACATACAAAGCATACACTATTAGCAAGCCACTAAATAAGTAGTGTACAAGTGTAGTTAACAATTATTGCAACTGAGAGAGTAGTGAGTACAGACTTTTCTCATCTGCACTTAGGCATACAGACAGCTTATGCTTACATGCAAAAAAAAATGAGCTCTCTTTCTTTACATGATTTGCCTTTCTCCATTATCTGTAGAATACAAAAAAAAACCAGCAGGGACAAAACCCTCCAGCATGACTCGGAGAACCAAGAAAAGCCATAAACCCCCCTGCTAATGTGATGCAAATTCACATGCAGAGCTGCTGACTGCTTTGTGCAAAAATCGTGATGCATCTCTGCTCAGATCATCGCTTCTGTACGAACATGGCACCAAAAGAACCACCTCACTGAAGTCAGTTATAGTATTCCTGGTGAGTTAAACAGGGAGCAGAGTTTGCCTCAGGTCCTGAAGTCATTTTGGCTGTGTAAAATTACATCTTAACTGCAGGTCTGTGCATAGCGCAGAACGTTTGCATTTTGGTTTACCCTGAAGGAAACCCCAGGCAAGTCAGTGTGTCAGAAGATTGTCATAGTTTTGATACATCACACGTCCATGGCTGAGGAATGAAGATCATGGCCCCACCACGTTGCTGTGATGCATGAACAACCCATCTTTCCTTGCTGCAGCCCAGCCTTTAACCAGGTGTGCTGTTCTGGTCAGCACAGGATCCCCCAGTGTCAGCTCACCTTGTAAGCCCATTTAGTGTAACCCCATATTAAGGGAAAAGGAAAATCATATTTTTTGTCACAGAAGACAGGACTAATGTACTTTATTTATGGAACTGGGAATAAAGCTACAAAAAAAGGGGGGGACAAAAAAAGAAAAAACAAAATAAAAAGAAAAAGGAAGAAGAAGAAAAACTAATTATTAAAGCCACCTAAACTATTTCTCTGTCCTCATCTGCTCTGTCAGAAGCTGTTTGCAGATGTTGCTATTACTGATAAATTCCCACAAGCAAATACCCATCAAAGTGTTATTTTGGAGATCTCACCTCTTTCTCTGCTCATAGTCCCCTGTTTAGGTGTTTTCCCAAAAGGAGAAATCTCTAAATATTTATGAACCTTCAAAATCTGTTCCATCTCTCCAGTATTCCCCTTTTCAGCTATTATTGTGACAGTTTGCATCATGTTTCAGTATCATTTCTTTCTTTACCCTCCTGCCAGTCAGTGCAGACAGGTCCCTCAAGGCTGGTTTTTTGTGTCACTAGTGCTGTACCTGCTGCCCAGAGCAGCTGGCTGGGTCCCAACTGATGTTTAACCACTGAGGTAAATGCAGCAAAGTGGGTAATTTTACTGAACTTTCATATTTCTGCTATTCATTTCCACCCCACAGCTGTGATATATTACAAAATTCCAAACATTTTATCTTTACTGTTCCTTCAGTAGCACTATGCTAACACCCAGTTCAGCAGGTTTCCTCCCCACTCAGATAACAACACTCAAAATGCTGCATAACAGAGACAGGAAGTAGAGCAGAGCCTCTTGCCTTGGGCTGGGTGCAATCCACCCTAGGCAAGCCCTGGACTTGGGGTGAGGCTGAACACAGCAGTGGAAAAAAGACCAGAAAAAGAACAGGGCTCAGCCATGCTCATCACATTCCTTGCCGGGGATGCCTTCACTCTGCAGACCCTCATCAGCCTGCTGCAAAATCCAGACCTGAAAATAGGGAGATGTTAATCCCCACTTCCTGGTGTCCTGTGTGAAGTCCTGGCCTTAAGCAGCCAGTGGGACAGTGGGAGGCCACGTTGCCCCTCCATGCCTAAGGAAAAAGCACCATCATTCTGATTCAGTAGCCATCCAGGGATGCTGTGCAGCCCAGCCATGCGGCACTTCTGGATGTCCTTCCCTCCACACCAGCTCACTGTGTGAAAACTGAACCCATCACTGAGCAGCAAAACAAAGCACCTCAAAAACCAACCCTTTCTGCAGGGACTTATGTGTTCATCTAATTAGGGCACCTTCCCAATATCTTTGTTTTTAAGCGCTATGGCAACAGGCGGTATGAACATTAACGAACCAAATGGAATGGGAGGACAGGCTTTCAAATAAAAAGAAAGTCAACATTACAGAAGGGGACTGTGCAAAATGACATAAAAGCCAGCAAGTCTAGAATAGATTTAAAATGTGCTATGAAACAGGTTCAAAATTTGGAGCTAGTAAATAGGGTGGGAGTGGTAAAGGCTTGTCAGATGAGTCCTGGTAAGTTGTTTCCCATCTAATTATCTTGGCATCTGGAATTGCTGATGTGTTGGTTGAAGTAGCCAGCATTTTAAGATGATAAACTAGAACAATACGCTTAAGGCATGACGTGTTTCCTATTCTTCTTACTTCTTCTCATTTCTAAATGGGAACCCAATTTACTTTTATCCCTGTTTGCAGACAGGCCCCTATTTTTGCACTGTGTTGGGACTATGACAAAATACATGAAAATTATATTTTGTGAGAGAGCAAACCCAGTAATTTCTTACCTCACCCCATTGACTGCAGAGTCATTTTTCTAACTCTCTTATATATGTACATTAAATTCATGTACATACAGAGTGTGATGCAACCAAATCAAGAAAAGGCAAAGTCACCAAGAAAATAAACACAGAGTAAATAAATACTGCTGAGAATTCTTTAATGCTGGTGTGCTGCTCTCTGTAGCTATTGATAGTTACATAAATATAAATAAATAGTTAGACTAGTTACTTGGGAGCCATAAAAACAGTCTTCTTCTCAACTGATACCAAATATTATTAGGCTGTCTGTCCATCAAGAAATCTTCTAAGAAAACCTTGGGGGTCAGATAACATTTATTTTTTAATGGGTGATGCTTCTGCCTTTAGAACCTCAAAAAGAAAATACAAACTATCAAGGTCCCTGGCACAGGTCTATGTGTTCCTGAGGGTGCACAGCACCTACCACAGCTGAGCTCAGTCCCAATGGAGGTTGCAGACACTAATAAATAGTCAGTTAAAAGCTACTGCACCTTAATTTAAGAAATTCCAAAAAGAAAGAGGAAAAAACCCACATTCGTTTTGCAGCTAAACTGAGCCTGCACCTCATGTCCAGAGCATCAGAGGTTACCAGGACCTTCCAGGTGTTCACCTGCCTCTGCAGAGTCATAGGACTGTGGCTAGAAACAAGTTGCCTTCTCTGTGCAGCACAGCCACCCCGAGTGTGTCCATCAGCACTGCTGCCCTTGTCCTCTGTCTGCTGACCAGAGTTCCACAAACTCTACATCAGCTGCCAACGCAGAACATTTGTATCAGGAAATTAGTTGGTTCTTCAAGCAACTTATCATCCCTTTGTCTTGAGCTGGAAATAAGGACTGAGCTGTGTTTTTGCTAGCAATGTTTTCTGCCCTACACAATAAGAGTATAAATGTTCACAAAATGAAGTTCTCCATGGTCTACTTCATTGATTTCAACAATGAAACTTGATCTCCTCCAGAAGACATAGTAAGTCCTCACAGTGCTGAATGATTTAGTATTTAGTGTACAGTTCAGAAAGAGAATTTTGCACTTTACATGTGTAAATTTATACAGCATGTCTGAAAGAAAAGGATTGGATGGATGGATGGATGGATGGATGGATGGATGGATGGATGGATGGATGGATGGATGGATGGATGGATGGATGGATGGATGGATCCAAACACGTTCAGTTTTCTTTTCCAAGTATATGGGTCCTATGCTCAAGGAGTTTGCTATATGTAAAGTTTTCTAAATCCCTTTTAACAGATATAAATAACCTGATTTTAGTTCACAGTGTTCCAGGTTTTATCAGCAAAGTAGTATGTCTCATGTACTCTTCCAAAGTCCAAACACAAATATATGCCGAAAATAAACACTGCTACTTTCCCATCTCTACTTACTGGGATATTCCTGCCTGCTTTTTAAACTCAAGCTATTGCTGCCTATTTATAGATTGGCATACAAAGAGCATGAAAAGGAAGGCAAGGGAGTTTTCTAACTGCCTTCTGTAAAGACAGTCCTAAACAAACTCTGACATTCTTGCAGGTTTGTGTGTTCATCTGTCACAGTTGCACAGTGAAAATATATTTTCAGAGTTGCAAAGAGATGCTGGACAAATGGAGTTTGCTCTTGAGGGGTTTACTTTCCTTCTGGGGAAGTTATTCAACTGCTCTGTTATTTTTCATCTTGCTTCCTCTCCGAGTCGCAGGACTGCTTCTAGAGAAAATGCTGCAAGGAGTGATGACAAACAAAGCAGCACATAACCAGTAAGAAAATATGTGGAATCATTCCCATATTAACTTTGAAATCTGAAGATGAGTCTTAATGTAAAATGATTGGAACTTCTTTCAAAATTGGAACAGGCTGCCCAGGGAAGTGGTTGAGTCACTATCCTTGGAGGAATTTAAAAGGTGTGTGGATGTGGTGCTGAGGGACGTGGTTTAGTGATGGACTTGGCAGTGCTGGGTTAATGGTTAGACAAGATGATCTCAGCAATCTGTGTGTCTCTGTGCTATGCAGGACTGCAAAGGTGAGTAATCCCAAGGAGGGCTGCTGTGGGCCCCCAGGCACACTGAGCAGAACTGTTGTGAAAGGGGACTAGCCTCTGAGATAAAGAGCAGTGATGTTACCAGCCCAGCTGAGCCCTTGGCTCTGCAGCAGTACAGGCTCTACCAGTACTATTTCCCCTCTGAACCAGAAAGGTTTTCCCAGTTTGCAACAACTAGTAGCTACCTGGACCACAGGCACAAAATATGCTCGGGGCTGCTTCTTTGTCAAGGCTACTCTGGAGTGACTGAGGCATTTTCCCAAATGAGTTCAGTGTGAGAAGTAACAGTGCCTTCATCAGGCTGCAGCTGTCCCACAGCTCTCCCCACCAACCCAGTATAACTCTTGCTGGTGGTTCTTGACCTGCTCCCCCAAACTCCACAGCCACAAATCCTCCATTAGAGGACCAAGGGGAAGTTGCCCTTCTTGCAGCTTTGAGCTAAAAGTGACACAGGTTTCCAGGCTTTCTCCTCCATTCTTCCCACTTTGGGCTACATTTCCCGTTTATCACTCCTCAGTCTCTGTTCCCCTGAAACAACTCATTTTCCCAAGCAGTGCCTGGATGAGCTGGCAGATACAACCCTGTGCTTGCTCTCATGCTGAGGTCCACAGGCAATCAATCACTGGGGTGTCTGCTTGTTGCTGACAGACAGATAAGTGCCTCCTCTTTTCTGTTTTCAAATTATTTCAAGCAACAAAAACAGATACCCAAATCCAATCTCTGAATGCTACTTGAGCAGGAGAGCCAGGGCCTCTAGACAGTGGAAGAGCAGCCCCTGAGCTGGCAATGTGGGGAAAGATGGGCTTGGGGCAACCTCACTGAAATGTGATGCTGCACCAGCAGGGATGACCAGGAAGCCCCACTTGAGGAACCTGGGTCAGAAAAATCACTCAGCTGTTTTATAAAGGCTTGACCGTAGCAAACAGAGCCTTACTTTATACATGACAAACCTGTGGGGAGAAAGAGAAGCAGCCTGTGGGGAAGGACTGTTCACAGCTCTGGGGTGTGGAGGGAGAGAAGTGCAGGAACAAGAACATCTGAGAGCCAGTGGGTTTGCTAACATACCTTCCAGGTACGAAGGATCTTAATGATAACAGATATCATCTTGATAAAAGAACAATGCTCTGGAAAAGTCCAAAGGCCTTTCACTGGAAAGAACCTAAAAGGGGCCTAGGGAGGGTTATTTTGTACTTTATTAAATTCTGTATGCTTTATTCTAGTTTTTGTTGAACTTTATGTTCCCTGTAGTTTTAAAACATAAGCCCCAGAATTCTATAGTTACAGTTTGTCTTTCTTCTAAAGAGAAAAATTGCTTCAAAAATTATTTTCAAATATTCTAATTTTCTATGAAGATTATTGAGCGACAACTTGAAAAATTAATGTGGACAGAAATGTCAATTGCATAAACACCAGATATGGATATTTCACAGGTGTGAATTCAAGAGTAATAACTCATATTATACAGGCTTCCCAGGTCAAACAATCCATTGGAGCAAATGAAGAAGTTATTTTATTTACCAAATACTTTTTTAAAATTTCTTTTGGCAAATAAAAAGTAAGCCTATTAATACATGTAATTTGTTCTAAATAAATTTCCTACATCTTCAAGATATCATTCATTAGTGTCAGCTCCTGCCACCCCATACCTACTAATTTTTAAGCAACTGAAGGGAAAGGATTTAGATGATATCTTGATACATAATTGACGAGCTCTGTATTACAGATGCTTTTGAGTCAAATAGCTGGACCAGCCTGACTGGAGTGTTTTTTAGTGAAATGTCACAAGAGCATGTGCTGAGCTATTGCCTGTCCACATTGTCCCTGAGTCAGCAGTTCAGGGCAGGGATGCTCAGAGTTGCCAACATGCTTGGCTTCACATGAAGAGGGAAGTACAGGGGTTTGTTGCAGTCAAAAATTCTAGGGATGGTTGCAGTCAAAAATTCTCCATCCTTCCCATCTCTGAGAGTAGGAAGAGAGAACTGAGTGACCTGAGACATTTCCAACACCACTGGACAAAACTATAAAGGAAAGTATTTTTCAACTGGCAAATCCTGTCTGGATTTGTTTTTATGTAGCATGGCAGAGAAGCATGGCCTAGAACAAAAAATAAGGCAAAATTTCACAGAGCCACAGAATATTCTGAGCTAGAAGGAACCCACAAGGATCATCAAGTCCAAATCTGAAGTGAATGGCCCATGCAGGGGTTGGACCCACCACCTGGTTGGTGTCATTAGCACCACGCTATGACCGACTGTACTGCAAGGTATCTTCTGTGGAAATCAAGGCCATGACTGTGGATTCAAATTTCACTGAAGAGATCTTTAGATAGTAAATGAGAAACATTTTCCTAACATCAGCAACCCCCTTTTCAATTTCTCTCCAGTTCCTCTCCTAGGGAGACTGAAATTCAGCTACTACAGGGCAACACAGAAATTCTCCCTCATAAATCAGGGATTGTATTTGTTTGTACTTTGGCATTATTGTCAGTAGTCATACAGGGAAATAGACACATTTTCTTTTCCATGCACAGAGTGTGACATGGGCCAGGGGCAGTCCTTTCATGGAGAAACAGATTCAAGTTGAATCAAATGGGATGAGGGCAAGTCAAGTAAGACACTCCACACCACTTAAGAGTGTCCTTAGGTCAGGCAGAGAGGACATCAAGGAGATGAGAAAGCTCTACCTTACCCCTCTTGTCTCAGTTTTGCCTGACCAGTGTAGTTTAAAGCAATTGCTCTGTATTTGCCAAGGGAAAATCCATTAAGGTCATAGGGAACTGGTGATTTCGCAGTGTCATGGATCAGAGCCACATTCATTAAGCTTCAGTGGTCTCTGTTTGATCTTTCCAAGCAGTGTTTGCTCTCACCCTGGCCTCTAACAGAGAAAGCTGGTAGAAAGCCTTCTGTCATTACCCATCTTTAAGATGATGTTACATTTTTCTCATTCCCACTGGCAGAATAAAACGTCTGGGGGTTGTTTGCACTAGATTTATTCTGAAAAGTGAAAATATATTAAAATTATAGAAANAGGAAAGAAATCAGATTGGTCTAGCAGGACCTGCCTTTCCTAAAGCCATGCTGGCTCAGCCTGATGCCCTGGTTAGTGAGTGATGGTACTGAAAGGGATCTGCTCCATGATCTTCCCTGTCAGGCTGACAGGCCTCTCATTCCCTGGATCCTCCTTCTGGCCCTCCTTGTAGACGGGTGTCACATCTGCCATCCCCCAGTCAACTGGCACCTCCTCAGTTAGCCAGGACTTCTAATACAGGACTGAAAGTAGCTTGGTGAACTCTTCCAGCACAGGGAACTGTGCTGGCATTATTCAAGAACAGGCACTGATATTGTAAATAGTGGAGCAAGAAACTCACTCCCCTTGCAGGAGCATACAGGGATGTGATTTTTCTTCCTATGTGGTATCTGCCTCGTTTTAGGATCCTATACATTCAATTCACTTGGAGCTATTTTATTCCAGCAGTGGGTGTCACACAAATTGCCACACAGCTGTTGTCAATTAATAACAATGGGATATTATAGTAAAATGAACAGCCTATTAGTTCACATCCTGGTTTATTTTCATGCCTCGCTCTGAGATAAACCAACAGGCAGCTGCACTGTGACTTTGAACAGGTCCCCATTCATTTCCTACTGGGGTGTGCTTGGACACCAAAATGTATTATGCATGCACACCAGCTCAAAGGAGCATCGTTCTTGCTTCAAGCCTGTGGAAATAATACATTGGATCTGATGGTTATACAAATAGTAGAAATTATGCAGAAATCAGCCCATGTTCCCTTGGTAATGACACCTCATTAATTTTGCTGAAACCTCCCTAAATTATAGCAATGAATCCTCCTGTCAGGTTTGGGTTTGTGGTTTGTTTGTTTGTTTTTCCCTTTCATAAGCAAATTGTGCCACAGAAAAGTAAGAAGGGGACATTTCTGCTGGGTTGCAATAGATAAATTTCCCATCAGATAAAACAGTGGTGGTGAGAATAAGAGTTGTGAGGTCTAGTACACACTAAAACTGTGCTTGCTAACTGCTGCAGAAAAAGTACTACTTTGACAAAAAAAATTCAAGAATTAGTTCCAGAAGTGGCAGAGCCCAGTTTCCATTGGATTTCTATAGGCAGTTGAATTGCATGAAGGCTGCCACATGAACTCACCATGTCAGTAAACACGACAGAACACTGCAGGAAGAAAGTAATAATATTAATAGACAGAGCATCCCTTGGCTCTTCACATGGATCCTTTGGCAAATGGTACAATCCAAGCTTGAGTTGGTGTAAGAAAATGAGTGGAAATGCAGTGTCTTTGAGACCTTCAGGAGTCTGGCAAATCTGTTTAAAACTAAACAGCAAGTTTGAAAATTATTGGTAAGGGAGATGATGGTGGACATATCTCTGCAGCAAAAGAGATTGAACTTGGTTTCTTCAGGAACCAGACTATTTAAGAGATACACTTTCATTATTGTCTTCTTTCACATCAAGTTTTCTTCACATTTTGTCACCCTGTCCTATTGATGGAGGGGGTTGGTGGGCACCTGGCAGCCAGCCTAGGTAAGCCAAACATATTCACTTTTATGTTTACTCTTTTTCAAAAGTCTTTCTCTGACTATTTACTCTGATAGTCTCCATATCTGATACCCCTTATTTTCTCTCTCTTCTGCTGAGGTGTTTCTTATGTAAATACTTGATCACCCGTGTTTTTATTAAGCTTTAGTTTTTTGTTTCCTTCCTTTTAATTCACCAGTTGTGCTACTTAATAATTTTATTTTGCTTTGCCTTTCAAAGTCCGTATTCAGTCTTTAGAAGTGCAACACATTATTCATTTAATTCTTGAGGTTCACATAGTACTTCCAACAACAATAGTCTTTCCTCTAACAAGCTTACAGCTCAAATGATAGATGATAGAAGAAGCCTGAGCTGGGGGCAATCATAGAATGATAAGACTTTCACAGTATACACTCGAGAATGAATTGACCACAGGATGTATATAGATCATCAAATCCTTGATGGCATGTAACCGTGTAATCAGTGTCTGATAATGGCTTCAAGACATCAAAGCAATGAGGTTTTAAAACAACCTTCTTGTTAGAGTTGTGGGAACAACAAAATACGTCATCCTTAAGCTGGAGTCTGGTGTGTTTCTGAAAAGGACTGTGAGATGATGCTGCCTACAGCAGTGGGAGAGTGGATTTTTTTCTTTTTTTACTTTTTTTGTATTTGCTTGCTGTGAACAGGGAGGGAAAGGGGCTTTTTATAGTGTAATTTTACAGAAGATGAATGTCAAAGCTGCATGCATAAGGGACAGCAGTCAAGGCACAGCACCTTGGGAATGGATGAAAAGGTGCCAGCACAAGATCTAGCAAGAGAGCATGATCGTTAAATGCCTTTCCACTATCTTGCCCACCTGCACCTGTGGTAGCTCCTGTCCATGCCTAAGAGGTGACTGTATTTGGTTTATTGCACGAGATGGACATTGTGCATTAGACTGATCCCAGCAGATCACAGACTAACCCAGTGACAGCTGTCAATCTGCCTTCAGAGCAGACAGCACCTGGCACTGCTAATTTGCCAAACCACATTAAAATAAAACATAAACTGTTTTTCAAATAAGCAATTGTTCTAGCTTTTAGAGGGCAAATAAAAGCAGGGAGGAGAAGGAAGGTGGTCTCCAGGTCAGAAAGAGAAGCAGGGGCACATGGCTAGAAAATGATCTCACAATTGACTGTGATCTGCTTTTGAAAAATTGTTTAGACTACATCTGCACCAGTATATTTGATGACAAATGATACTGCTGGTTGAGTGGCTAGACATCTTAAGAGAAAATTAAAGGGTTTATTTGATTATATGGGGATAAAGGATTTGTGCAGGCAAAGCATAATTAAATACCACATTCTCTACAGCCCTCAGAATGTTGCTGTGAGGTTAAGGTATTGTCTTTTTCCCTCCCTTGTGCACTGATTGCATATTGCCTACACACATGCCTGCATGCACACACACAAACACACACACACTCACACACACTCACACAGAATCTGTCAGCTTGCTGGATTTGCCACTTTTCTTCTGATTTGAAAGTCTTTCTTACTGGAAAAAATACTTTTGTACCACTGCCAATAGCTTCCCAAACACTGGTAGTATTCAGGGAACAATAAGGGAACGGCTTATTCATCCTGTGTGTTTCTGTCACTGATCCTACCTAGTGACTGAATCCTGTTTGAAATACAGACGTGTTTCCTGACTGTTTGCCTAGGAAAACAGATATCTGAATGACAAAGGCTGAAAGGGAACCTGTGGTAAAACTGTCATCTTTAAATTTTGTATTGGATTTTAAGTAGGAAAATTTTTTCTGCGGTGTCACATGGCAAGGAAGTCCAGGAATTTCTGCCCAGCACCTGCTTGATCGTTTTGGAGCCCCAGATCCCAGGAGCCAGACTGTATGGAGTCTGCTTTCTCCCTGTTTACTGCCATACCTGACCTAACACAACTGAATGTTTCATCGACTGTCACTGCACAGAAGCCGGGCAGCACGGTTTTGTTGGAGTTTTTAAAGCTCCTCTAAGTGCTTTGGCACATAATTATTTCTACAAAAGCTCTCCTCAGCTTCTCCATTCTATGCTTACTTCACTGTTCTCTTCAAGTTGCCTTTTGCAGCATGGCTGCTGAAACTTTGACATGGAAAAGCGCACCTGCTGTTTCTGCAATCGCTGTCTACCACCCCATCCATGCCTACCCAGGGAGGCTTCTCAGCTTATTATATTGTCCAGTGGGGGTCAAGGATGGCCTTTGCCCAGCACCCAGCATGCAGGGATCTTTTTCTGAACAAGCACTTCCAAGCACAACAGCAACACAAACATATTGACAAAACAGCACTTGAAATAGGAACAGGATTCTGCCACAAACACTTTCAAGAGCTCCTTTCCCCTCTCTGTTGTTGTGAGGAGTTTGATTTCTCTCCGTACACCGCCTTCACCAAATGTCTTTCATGGCACACTCAGGGCTTCTGGGTAATTTCAAGAGTTTCAAGTGCATTCCTCCTATGTTTTGAATGCAGACATAATAGCAACATCTACTCCTTGATTTTCTTGAAGAGTTTTGTTAATGCATTTCATAGTGATTTGACTAGCTCTCTATTTCATATTTTTAGGTGTTTTTCTGGCAATAAAGATGTATTTTCCCTCATGAGAGAGTGGAGAATGTTTACTCCAGCTCTTTAGATCTGCTTCACCTTACTCAATCTCTTTCAGGATAAGCCATTGATATCAGGGTTGGGGAAATATAGTACATTAAACTTTCTGAAACAAGGCAGAAGAAAAAAAAGTCTGGGATGTGATGGTTCTAGCATGGGGTGACACAGCCCTTGTGCCACATCTTGGTTATGGAAAGAAGGATTCAGCAGTCACCACTGCTGAGGCCCTCAGAGACACTTCTCACTCAAATCGGGAGGTGGCATCCATTTTCTGTTTCCCAGAAAACCACTGGTGGTTAAATGCACAGCAAACTATAGCATATGTCTCTTAATTCTTGAGAAAAAGTACTCAAAATCCCTTATTTAGGGATATAACAATCCAAACTCCCTGAAGAGAGGGAGAAATGGGGTAAAATGCAGCATGGATGAGGAAGCAAGAGGACCAGATGGAACAGCCCCCCTGCCAGCAAGATATGTGATCAGTGTCTCCAGAACAATGGTGCAACACCATTGACTTGGGCATCAAATATCACCTTGCTGTTGAGCAGATATTTTGGCAGTCAATTCTGTGGGGAGGTTTTGTCCTGAAAACTGGTTACTCATTGCTTCATGTCTGGAATAAAAGCAGAGAGCCTGAGGGAAATTCCATCCTCACGGGTTCAAAGGCATTCACATAAAACATGACTGGAGGTGCATTCAAAGAAATTTCTTCTTGTCCAGCCTTTGTTTGGTGATCCAGCTTCCCTCTTTCCACTCCAGACTCCACGTCATTTCAGTAGCCTAGAATTGGTAATGTGTTATTCCTTCATGTCCATATACAGATAAAGGCCCAGAAGGTGTATTCACTGTAATAGCTTAGATTTCGTTCCAGCTCAGCTTTGTCTCAAAAATAATTACGGTTTCAGATCAAGCCAAACTTAGCTTTTGTTCTTAGTATGGGCTTCAGAACAATCCAAATTATATGAAAGCTCTTGGTAAGGCTGGTTTTGAACTTTCCAATAAGCAAAAGGCCTCTTTGTATACAGACCCGTGTCACTGCACTTGCCTTGATTTGAATTGAAATGATTGCTAATCTCTTGAATCTAAAACATATTTTTTGCTTCTTAAACTTAAAACAATGGATAAAAGGGTCTGTTGATAGCTGCTGTTAGGTAAGAAGAGATCAAAATGTGCTAAAACAGAGTTTCTTTAGCAGTCTGCCAGAGCCTTCAAATTTTTTCTCCTAGTAAAAATTCGGGATAATAGCAAAGACTGATTCACACTGTTACTCTAGGCAATTAAGGAATTTTTATAATGTTTTGCCACTTTTTGAAATATCTTAAGCCAGATGTAATTCACTGCAGTTCTAACATCTGTCATTTCCTTGGGAGTACTTCACTTGTCAGAAATTAAAATGCATTACTACTAATGAGATATTCTGATTTCAGGTTGTCATTTCCGATTCTAAATATAAAAGTAATTACCAGCACATATGACCCCCCACAATTGAACAATTTTATCATCATTCCCAGAAGTAACATCAGTACTTTGGTTTTTCTTGTGAAAGAAATGCCTTTACTGTAATGACACCTTTACAGTCAAGTGGAAGACATTACATAGATACAAAGGAATTAAATAATTGCATCCACGATTTTGCAATATTTTTTTTCTCTATAAAAGAGAAAAAAAAATACAAAATGACAATTATTTAAGTTCTTATGTACAACCATATAAGGCAGCTTTTGGGTTTGTTTCCAAATGCATGGGAAAAAATACATAAAAGCAGACTCTCTGAAAACTGAGTTTCAGTGTAGACTCTGAAAACTGCAGCAACTGCAGACAATGTTTGTTCTACTTGTAAACCTCAATAAATGAAATGTCATTTCATTTCATCATACCAATATCTCACTTTGCAAACTACCCAGCTATTCATGAGAGACCTTTTAAAATACAAGCAACAAATTCATAAACAAGCTGGATTTCAGGGATAATTTTGCCATATGCAAACCTCATATCTGTCTCCTCCAGCGCTTTTCCTTTTTCAGCAGACCCCTTGCAGTAGGTAAAAGTTTCTGTTGGCATCATCATCCCTCTTACTATTTGGCCCTCTCAACCTTCTTTGCTCTATATCCTGAATTTGATATAGACTATAAGATGTCTCAGAAGGGAGTCAACAAATAAGCAGATATTTATAGACTCTCCCTTTATCTAGCACACGTAGTTGGAATTACCTAAATAATTGCTGCATTTATACAACCTGTTCCTATTCTGTAATTTAATTCCTCTGCACATGTCTATACATTATAACACTCCTCTGTATAGCCCCTTCAATGTTTTACAAGTTGTTTTTAGATGAGTATTAGTAAGTGTATTGATAATGGTGATTAAATAAGTAAGAATATTTCTTCACTACTTACTACTCAGTACTGAGAAACTGTATTTTGAACAAACTGTTCTGGTTTATTCTAATAGGAAAGTATTTCAGAATATGGCACTCTACTGGATATCTGATTAGAAATATTCAGACAGACACTAACTATGTCCCCTTTTCCCATTTCATGCCCATTTTGAAGACAAGAGAAGATGGTGGATTTTTGCCCAAATTCTTCTCCTTTTCCTGACAATAAGACCATGTGGAGAGATTAAGAGAGAAAGGATGTTCTTGGATCATCAGATCTAGTTTTCTGTTATCTCTGTTAGCCATGTCACACACATTTTTCCATAAAGAGACAAGTATCTAAGTTTATTTTTCACTCATATCAGTGACCATCTACTGGTTAGGAACATTGGGCTTGTTTCCACTTGGAAATTATTCTTGTCCTTGTTTATTTCCAGTTGTTCTTGTATCAGCATTTAGGTCAGTTAAAGGCAGTGAGGTCCTTTGATTAGCTGCCAGAAAATGGGGTTTCCTTTCTTCTGATTCTCCTCTCCTTCTTACCCTGGTTCTTACTCCTCTTTGGAAAAGACAGATCACCACAACCATGTGCTGTGTTTTGGGTGGGACCTTACCAGTGGTTCACAGAGGGTAAATAAGACTTTTCCAGCGACTGCTGAAAGTACTCTGCGTGATCCAGCCACAGGCCCCACAGCGTTGGCTTCCCACAGTTGCATCTCAACCTGCTCAACCTGCTTAGAATAACAAAGTCTTGTTCCTTCTTCCTTTGTTTCCAGCTGATGAACTCCAGCTCCCAGCAGGAATTTTAGCTATTTAGCAACCTTGTAATTTTTATTTCTATGTCATTATTTCGTTATTATGTCAAGATTTGAAGTCATCCTTTTGTTCCTGTCTGTTCCTTCCTCCCAGCTATTACAACCAAGAATTCATCAGCATATTTCTACTTTTTCTCTAAACTCTAAGATATTTCTGAATCCCATATCCAGTACCCAGGGAATTCAATTCTTCTTTTTCCTACAACTGATCAGTTCCCCTTGCCCCTAGCATTTTGCTTATCAGACATTTTCTTAGTTATCATACACAAATTAGCACACAAAACTCCAGCCCTATTAATAATTTCCAGTGAGGAAATGTTTAACCTAAGTCCAGGCAGGTTGAAGCTATTTCACTCCCCTTTTATCAAAATTTCATTGAAACATGAGGGATAAATATTAAGTGAGACTGACACAATCTACTGTCAGGAGATGGCAAATCTATGTTGAGTTTTATACCATTCTCCATCTCGCTCCTTGCCTTTAATTATTCTTTTATAATTATCGGATTAATATTGCCTAAGTTTCTAGTTTGACTGCATTCAGCATTTTGAATTCAAATTTGTTTATGGGAATTGGCATATTTTATCATCAAGAATTACAGGGTTCACTTGAAAACACAGTGATGTTTAATTTTTTGTAAGGCTTTCTGTGATGGAATATGTCTATCTGAGCACCAATTCTGCTGAATAACCTTCTTATTTGCTTTAAAGTACATTACAAAGTCTAAATGAGTGTCATTTTTCCACCATCATAACCTTCTTGTTTTCAAATTTTCTTTTTTTGTTGTCGATCTGTTATTTCCTTTTTATCTGATCAGTCAAAATAATGCCTGCTTTTCTGTACAGAACAGTATACAGAGAAAATCCAGGAAAATTGTGCCTCACTGGTTTTTTCCATAGTTCTTCATGCTACATCTGAGAAGGGAGTTTCCTCATTCATATTGCAATTCTTAAAATATTTTTAACTTGGAGAAGTACTCAAATATTAATCTACTCAAATGCATTCCCACAAGCAAGCACAGATATTAACACTAGGGTGAAAAAACCAGCCAAAGATGTGTGTGAATTAATTGTGAATCACACAGTACAATAGTACATTTTTTTTAAACTAGCACAAAAAGCCTTTTCTCACTGCCATTCTTACAAGTGTCTCTATAATCACCTGAAGCATTTAGCTTCATATGTCAGAGAACTAGAGGATTTGACCTAGTTGCTAGATTTAAGATAAACAAGACATACAAAGGAAGAAGCTGGAGGTTTTCAAAACAAGATGTTGCCAGGGTTACAGGAATTTGCTCATGCAATCCTCTCCACCACAGTTGAACTATTCCAGAGCTGCTTCATGTGCCTGTACACGGAAACAAGTGCATGCACCAAGGTCTTGAGAATGTCATTTCTAGATGAGGAGAAACACAAGATGCTGTGTTCAACACTGTTTTCAGCTCATTTTGTTCCTTATTCATTATCAAACCAAATAGTCTATGTCATAAAAAAAAAAAGAATGAGGTGATCTTGGTTTGAGGGAGCTATTTAGGTGGTCGAGATGTTTTGGTAGTATTTCCAGAATGACATTGTTCCAGCAGAGTCTTAATATTTCATACTGGACTTCATGGTAGTACTGAAGAGTTGCAGAAAAGTAAACCTACTTTTTAAGTGTGTATTCATTCATATTTTACCTTATCAGTATCCAACCAAAATAAAATATTTGTTATAAAAGAGTACACTGTAAAACTCCTTTAGAGTAAGACAAATGTTAAGATTTGAACCATGTGGAGCTTCCCTCCTGGGCTTACACCACAGGTCCCTGTCCCCTGCGGCATCCCCTGCCACTCAGCATCCTGGTCACTGTCACATCCCAGTCCTGTCTGCCCCTGCATCTTGTATGAACCTCAAACTCACATTGCAGCAGTTTCCCTGCTGCTGCCAGATGGATTCTGGACATGACTCACTACCTCGCTTCCTCTGGGACTGCTGGTGGATCCTGCCACTTACACTGACCCACCCCTACTCAGACCCTGTGAGATAGTGCCCATTGCAGAGGCAAACTAAAGCCAAGCTCCAAAGGCACCAAGGGATGACAACTCTGTGCAAACTAGCTTTCATTCTTCTAGACAGCTCTGATTTTCCAGGTTGGGTTCATCCAACTGGGCACAGTCTGTCAGGAGCCTGACAAGATTTTCTGTTGGACTGTCCTTTCAGGAAGAAGAATTATGGTAGCATATGCAGCAGTTAGCCTTGCAAGCCAGTGGAGAGGTTTATTCTGCCTGGAAAGGTGCTTTTCTTGCCATATTACTACCACCACACCATAGCAACTACCAATCATGCCTCTGAGCTTCCCTGGGCATCTGCAGGGCCCATGAGAAGTCAGCAGTATGTGAAATTTGATTTCATCTCAGAAACATCCAAGTAGGTCTCTGGATGCTGATTTCTACAGATAATAGCACACCATAGGGTGTAAGAAACGAACGTCAGTTTCCATGGGTGCCCCATAAAGCATCCCTTTCCTCAGACTGTGCTTCTAGTTCTAGTGTTTGCTTTATTTTTCATGGCCCATTGCTTTTGTTTTTCATTATCCCATTGATTGATGGCATCAAGCAACTTTTAAAAAAAAAAAATCTTCATTAAGGAAAGCCAGAGATCTGGCTTACTAGACCCACCAGTAAGGTTGAGACCAGAATGATCTCATGCGCTGTATTTTCATTATGAAAATGCAACTCAGCAAAGGGTTAACATAACTTAAGTGTGTCTTACCTGGGTTTTTGTGAGAACACTTAGTGCACTTCCCAGCACACCTTAAGTTTTGAAGGATTCACACAGAAAAGGGGCAGAAATGGGTTCAGTCTGCTACAGGCACTCTGCCATTGTCACTGTGTTGTGGCATTACACAAATGTAATGCCAACAGTCCCAGTGCTGTCCAGGCATGTACATCCAAATGAAATGCAGTGCTCAGAACAGAGGCATTACACCTTGCCTTGCCTTGCATCATGGCATACAGCCCAGCCCAGCTGCCTTTTGCACAACCTGGCCCCAGAGCCTCTGGATTCCTGACTCCACAAACAACTCCCAGTGCTCAGCAGCAGAGTAGAAGGCCAGAACACAAGCTGTGCATTCACCTGCCCCTAAAGGCAGCTGTCCTGGTTCCCAGCCCTGCTTATTATAGAGCAGGGTTCCTGTAGGGCATAGAGGAGGGTTTCTGAAACCCTGGAGGAGGAGGCAGAGGAGATTAGGTCAAAGATTATGCTGGAGTGAAGAGCTGGGGCAGGAGAACTTACTGTATGACCTTGAACTGTAGTGTTCGCTGTGGAGACACATCACAGGCTCCTCACCTCTCCTTTGTTCCTGTTCCAGCTGAGCACTCAGTGTTCCAATTCTCTCCTAATCAGCATCACCCTTTGTGAGCAACACAGAAAGTTTCCCATTTTCTAGATACATCAAAATAATGCCTTGATTTAATCTCCTTTCTGTAGAGAAACAGAGAGAGAAAGACCTTCTTCCATCTCTGTCCCTATACTAAGAGCCATTTAGTGCAGCCTTATTGACAATACTCAGGAAAAAATCTAGCTCACTGCCCTCAGAACTGAAAAACAGGACAATCAGGAATAGCATAAAATCTATGCTGTCACTGCTTTAAAAGCCCTTTAACAGACAGCTCTTAAACCCAGCATCACAACAGAGGCATGCCCAGGCAAAAAATTACTTAAGATGCAGTGTGACAAGGTTACAAAACCTAGGCCCCTCCATCTCAATTGTTCTGAAGTTTATCTCTGTAGTCTTAGGCTCACTAAGTAACTGCAAACACTCACTGAAGAGAGGCTGTCTTCTTGAAATGAGAGTCTAGTACTGTGTGACACTCAGCACTAGTAGAACCATAGCTAAAATAACCCAGTTGGGTAGAGACAATACATGTCTGCTAGACAATAAATATATTTTTGCAAGCATTTCCTATTGGAAGTCTTGAAAATCATGCAATATGGTTACTTAAATGCTTGGCTAAGCTACTGAAAAGAAATAACTTCAGATATAAAAAGACAGTATCTGTTTGTGGGACCTTTATTCCATGGTCTGATGGTTTTTGGGGCAGCAAAAGAGAACCTGTGCACGAAACAAGAAAACAGGAAAGTAAGCAGTGATCCTGACAAACGGCATAGCCACTTATTCAAATTAACTAAATTTAATTACTGGAGTCAGACAAACTGTCTTTCTACAACCAGCCAACAAAATCAATACCAAGGATTAGTCATAGCAAATTTAGTACTGCTGCCTGTTAGGAAAACGGCTGGACATTTCTTATTAGATGACCTGCTTTTGAGCTAAATATTCCTTGCACAGCTTCAGCTGTCTGAACTGAAATTGTCCATATGTGGTATCTAATTTTGACTAATTTTTCCAGAAATTTTAGCAAAAAGAGTGTAACTATTTCTAAGAATCTAAGTAGTGAACAGGATACTGCTTAGCCGTGTAACTTTCCAGGACAATTATTACCCCCTTCTTACCCTTTGCTTCAGAGGAGGTACTTAAAATGTAGTAGAAAGTGGAAGCTAGCATCAGGAACTGGAACTGTGCTTCCCATATGGTCTAGTTAAACTCAGCTAAGCTTCACAGTCCTTAGACACTGCACAGATGCTCTGAAGAGTTTGACAGCTGAAATGCCCAGAGGTGCAGCCCTCCCTGAGGGCAGTGCACCCATTTCCCTCACTGACGCAATCCAGAAAACCTCTCAACACGCAGGAACACTGGGAAGCTCCCACACACAGCTGCTGTGAGTCATTTGGGACCTACCTGGGATAAACAAAGAATTCATACTTAATTGCACTTTAGATGGCACTCAAGCAACCCGAGGGCGGGACCAGCTCTTTATGAATAAGGGATGCAAATCAAAATAACAAGAAATAAAAAGACTGGCCAGGTGCAACTCATTCAGACCTAGGCCTGGGACACAAAGATCAGGAGGCTGGGGCAGAGGAGCCAAAAGACCAAAAGCTCAAGAACTGGGCCCATGGGAACCTCATGAGGTTAAACAGGGCCAAATGCAAGGTGCTGCACCTGGGTCAGGGCAATCACCAGTATCCAAAGAAAATCTGGACATGAGCTGGCAAATGTGCACTTGCAGCCCAGAAAGCCACCTGTGGCCCAGGCTGCATCAAAGACAGTGTGGCCAGCAGGGTGAGGGAGGGGCTCCTGGCCCTCTACTCTGCACTCATGACATCCCACATGCAATACTGCATCCAGCTCTGGGGTCTCTGGCAGAGGAAGGATATCAGCTTGCCAAAGCAAGTCCAGAGGAGGCATAAAAACGATCAGAGGGCAGGAGCACCNATGAGGTTAAACAGGGCCAAATGCAAGGTGCTGCACCTGGGCCAGGGCAATCACCAGTATCCAAAGAAAATCTGGACATGAGCTGGCAAAGTGCACTTGCAGCCCAGAAAGCCACCTGTGGCCCAGGCTGCATCAAAGACAGTGTGGCCAGCAGGGTGAGGGAGGGGCTCCTGGCCCTCTACTCTGCACTCATGACATCCCACATGCAATACTGCATCCAGCTCTGGGGTCTCTGGCAGAGGAAGGATATCAGCTTGCCAAAGCAAGTCCAGAGGAGGCATAAAAACGATCAGATGGCAGGAGCACCACTCCCATGAAGACAGGTTGAGAGAGTTGGAGTTGTTCAGCTTGAAGAGAAGGCTCTGGGGTGACATAATAGTATCTTCCTAAAGGGGAAGATACCTAAAGGAGGCTACAAGAGAGCTGGGGAGGAACTTTTTACAAGGATATGTAGTGATAGGACAAGGAGTAATGGCTTTAAACTGAATGATGGTAGATTTTGATTAGATATTAGGAAGAAATTTTTGAGAGTGAAGGTGGTGAAGCACTGGTACAGGTTGGCCAGAGAGATTGTGGATGCCCTATCCCTGGAAAAATTGAAGGTCAGGCTAAACAGGGCTCTGAGCAACCTGGTTTAGTTGATCTCATTGCTCACTGCAGAGGGGCTTGGTTTGGATGACCTTTAAAGATCCCTCTTAACTCAAGCCATTCTATGATTTTTATCTTGAGAGAAGCACCCAGATGGTGGCTCTAATCCATGTTTTGTGACACTCTCACACATATCAGTGTCCTGTCCAAGGTGGTTTCCATGTGGACAAAATTTCCTCCGTGAAAGCCAGACATAAACTTCAATGCAGTCCAAGAGGTTCCTCAGTACAATGAGGAACTCCGGGACAAGGGGAAGAATGGGGACTGGAAGGAAGCAGAGGACATGGCACATCACTAGGGGGGAGAAAATACTGCTGTGAGTGACACAAAAAAGATGAATATTTCTTATAAAAGCAGAATTCTAATCAATACATATTAAAATGTCAGTAAGGCAAAATAAACACATCCATTTTATTAATCCTCTTCTCTTCTAGCATGTGTGCTGACTATTCCGGGCCCACAACAGAAGAGGCAACTGAGCTTTATCCAACTAGGCAACGAAGCCATCAATAACCCTGTCACCATTATGCCTAAGGGAATTCTCTCCTAACCCACTTAAGTCCCAGTGAGCTTAGGAATAGCTGTCAGAGCAGACCTTGATGATCTTTCTAATAATCTTTTCAGGCCACTGGAGAAGAAATAAAATTGAACATTTTATTATCTGGCTTTCCATGGGTTTGGGCTTGGTTTTTTGGGGGTTTTTTCACTTCTTATTTCAGAAATCCAGCCTTTTAAGGACTGTCTTTAAAATCTTTCTACTCATTTCTTTGGGTGGGGCCTTCAGAGGGAAATATAACCATGATCATACATGTCTACAGAAATGACTGTTGAACCATTTTTTATCACTTCCCTGCCGGAGAGGAACACACCTCCATCACTCCTCCATCTCAGAACTGACAGGAGTTCTTAATCAGTCCGTACCAGCTGTTACGTTGATTTAATATTCACTAGAAGACAATTTACCCTGCTCTGGCTTACTTTACCCTGAGGTGGACAAAAAGACCTCATATTTGCTCCACCTGGGGGAGCAATCACCTCTGAAATCATCACAGGTATTCCAGCAGGAGTGATCTGTCTTCAACCTCAACTTATGTTGTAAAAAATCTTAGCACAAGTTTGTGTCCCAGAGCATCTGTTTGCTGCCAAAATTTAGTCCTAGTAATAAAAAAAAATTTTAAAAAATAGAAAGGGAGAGAGAAATGAGGAAAACACATCAGGTGCTGCTGTATTTCAGTAGTTGTCAAACATTTGGGCTGGGTGGCATACAAACACTGAGAGAGGAACAAAGTAATCTCCAGTCTTTATTCATACTAGGGTTCCCTGTAATATCTGTCCATTATGGGAGAAGGCCAGCTCATTTCCTCTCCTGTGAATCTCAATTCTGAAAATGCATGAAAAAAAGCCCCAGCAAAAGCAATTCAAACATTGAATTAAGTTATGCTTTGTAAAAAAAAAGTGACACAAATTTGCAGGGACAAAAAGGCCGGACACAGGGAAAGCATTAGAATGCAGCACAGAGAGAGGCAACTCTCTCTTAGTTTCATCTCAAAAGAATTTAGTTTTAGTGTTCTTAAAAAGCAGGTGTCATTGTACAATACTGAATCAGACATGCAGAGCTGGGACTGATGAGAAGCTCAGCCAACAGTCCAAGTTGGCATTCCTGCTATTTTGCTTCATCAGACAGAGCCCCTGATGTGTCTGCTACTTGTCTATAGCAGTCATGAAGACAGGCACTGTCAGTACTACACCATCTCCCTTCAGCTTCCCTATCTGCACTGGTGGGAAAGAAGCCATGAAACAACTAGAGACACACTTCATTCTTAGAATCTCAATTCATTCTTCACGAAATAGGTTGAAAACCTGAAATCTTGTTTCAATCCATGCTAGCTATCAAATAACTTGATTTTTTTCAGGGCTGGTTTTTAGCTGACTCACATCTTGGAGAAGAGTCACTGGTCCACAGCCACCTTTAGAAAACTGCTGCTGTGGTTTCAGATACAACAAAGGACTAACCCCATTTTAGACAAGTATAAGGAGAGGGAGGGGAGAACAGAAACCCACTTTCCTCTCTTTGTCTCAAATTGCAGCATTTAATGGTGTCAGTAGTGCAGTGGTCAAGTCTGGCTGAGAGCCCCTCACGTAAGTTGTTCCATGGCAAAGAAGGAAACGCAGGAGATAAAAGCCCAGGCAGGCATCACACCTGTGATTCTCTTCCCTTGGCAGGCACCTCTGGCTTCAGGGAGTCTAAGGGTCACCCTAAGGAAACTCCAGCAAGCACTGGGAATAACTTTTTCCCTATGCTAGTTCATTTTAGATTTGCTGCCAATTTTTTCTATTTGGAGCATTGTTATAACACTTTGATACAAGAAAATTATCACTGATGGGAGCTAGTAATTATCTGTTGCAGAGATCACAGGAAGAAAAGAAAGAAATGGTAAAACATCGGCTGCGGCATAGCCCATTAACTTAATGCCTTCAAATTCTCCTCAGCTTTCATCTCTTTTTATTTTAGTTGCTGCTACTCGTCTCTGTGTGGCCTCCTGTGGTTCCTGATCCCTTCCATCCAAAAAGCATACATGAAACCTTAGAACTGTGTTGGGCTTTTTCCCAATGAACAGTTGTCAAAAAAAGAAGAAGAGAAAAATATGAAAAATTGACAACTTTTTAAAGTCACTGCATTACCTTACCCTCTGGCTTATCTTACTTCCAGCTCCAAACATCTCCTATTCGTGTAAGAATCAAATAGGGAATATTTTTGTTTTCATACAATGTGTCTTCCTGGTCTTATTCCAACACACATTTCTTGTCATCCTTGTAGAAATAAAAAATGCAGCTGTTCATTATAAGAACATGAAGCTTTAGCAGAAAAAGGCCTCATAGGGCTCATATATCTCTGTTCCCTCTAGTGCTAGTCTCTTCCTTTCATCCTTGGGATGATAATACAGACAATATGGCTGTTTGAATGATACAATAATCTTATCTTTTCCAACCTCAGGTGGCTAAAATGCTCCCCAATTAATGCCATAAGGATTCCTTCCTTGCAGCTGTCTTGATGCACAAATGCTTGATTCTCTCCATAGGACTGGTTTGCTGGTGACAGGACAGATCTGTGCACTCTGTGCCCTACCCCTGGAGGCCATCAAATGAAACCAGAGCAAGGATTTGGGTATTTAAGCAGCACATGCTCTCTAACCCATAGCCTTGTAAATAATGACAAAGTTTAAATGCCAAAGTTCTCATAGCCTCATACCTTTGTCATCATGAGCCATTTCACTTTGATAAATTGCATTAGTGCTTCTGTATCTCTCATGGCCAAAGCCAGCCTTGATCTAAAGAGCCACCAATTTTGGTGACACTCAGATTTTCACAGTGTGCTAAAATCTTTGTAATAGCTGGTTCCATTTATATTGAAGAGGAGATCTGGCCTCTTAATGGGTGTATCATAGTGAGACTAGAGAAAGTCTAATGAAATCCATGCTGGGATATTTCATTATCTTGCAGGCAATAAAACCATCAAAACAAAGCCATTCATTATCTTTCCTATTAGGGAAGAAAACAAGTGATCTATATCATTTAGATTATCTCATTGTCCTCCCTGTTCAAAAATGATGGCAGCATAATGAACATTAAAAAAGGCAATGTATATTATTCACTTGTTTGTTTCCACAGTAAGAAAGCAGTGCCTTAGAAAGAAGAAAAAGCTTGAGGGCTCAGCTGCATAAAAATTGCCTGTTTTACAGCTCATTGCATTGTTAAGTAACATTACAGTGTAATTTGGCCTTTGGGATATAGTTTTACATAGGGTAGACTAGCACTTGCAATTTTTTTTCTAATATTCTTTTCCCCCAAACATGTTACACATAACCAAATTCAATATTTGGATTTTCAAATCTGCACTAAGTGGAAATGACTATGAGCATACATGACAGTAGGCTGCTTCTGGACTCCAAGAACATAATTGTTTCTAAAGTGATATATTAAACACTTCAGAATTGCTCATCTCTACTGTCTATCTTTTTAAAACAGATTATAGGGTCTTTATGATAAGAGCTCTGTCACACTGACATGCCATAAGGCTGTGATTTTAGTAAGAGATTTGGGACATTAAAAAAAAATATATAATAATAATTTTTGTCCTGTTTTCATAAGAAAAAAATTATTTCTGTGATGCATCATTTTTCCCTATCCCTTCCTCAGTTCATCAGTTCTCACAGCTTTCAGGAAATTTTCAGACAAGTGCAACAAAAGACCATGGGTGTCAGAAATGTTGAATTCCTCCAAACTTTGTGGAAATAGGCTAGAACTACCTAGGTAAAAGGCAGTTATTACTGCCAAAAGACACCAGAGAATTGGGCAAGTGCATTGGCTACAGTGCTGCCAAAGCAAGCCTTGGCAGGAGCACTTCTGGCCTGAAGTCACAGGCAACTGCTCTGGGGCTTGCCCCTCATCTCTGATGGCAATGAGAATGCTTAAAAAGGGCATTCAATGTGCTCCAGAGCACACATCTTCCACAGCTGTCTAGAACACTGGGGACAAATAAAAATAACACCTCAGCAGCAGAATCACCATTGGTAGCATGGGAAAGACACTCAGTATAGACACTGTGTTTAATGAAGGTTACACCAGGAGCAGACCAAGGCAACTGTGGAGTAGGTTTAGCCAGTGTTTGAATTCAACGAGGCTAGGATTTTACAACTAGGGAATGCCTTTTCATGGTTTCCATGGCATTTTTTTTTCAATTAAGCCAAAATGAGATTCTAGACTCCTTGGCTGTGGGAAATCAACTGAAATATGTTGCTTAGAGGCAGTGACTGAAATCAAATGGAAATTCAGAGGAATGTGTCGTTATATTGCCCATTTCTAGATGACGAAAGAAAAAAGCATATAAAAGAGCACAATCATATACTTTATTTTCAGACTGGATTCTCCTATGAATAAATAGCAAAATCCCCAGTTAGTAGTAAGGACAACCAGAGTGTGTGAAAGCAAAAACATTCCACATTTCCCCTAATAAGAAATAGCCCTACAAAGAATATGACCAGCACACATCATTTTTTAAAAAGCTCACTTGCAATAAAATTCTTTTGTTTAGCAGAAGAAATTAAAACTAGGAAGCAAATAGTGGTATGTCATCTCAGAAGGGGAGGAGAAATTCTGGATTATGTTCTGGAATTCAATTCTTAATAAACAAATGCATTATTAAATAATTAATAATTCAGGCAACTAGAATGGCTATCGTGTGGTAGCACCTCAGTCCTGTGTTACAGATTCACCGCAATATACAGATCTTTAATTGTAAGTTGGCAGTAGAAGGTCCTTTGTGGTAATTTAGCTTTAAAGCAATTAAGTTCTCAATGCCACTGTAGCATAATTTTTTCCTACCATTTTCAGCTGAAAGAAGAAAGCCAAATGTTGCCTTTGGGCACCTGAAGCTGGAAGTAAGGAATTGGGAACAAAGCCTCTGCCTTGGATTTCCTGAGGGTGGACTTTGGCCTGTTCAGGACACTGGTTCAAAGAGTCCCCTGAGAAATAGCCCTTAGGGGTCCATGGAGGCTGGACATACTTTAAATAAGGAAATCTTGATAGCCCACGAGCAGCTCATTCCTTTGTGCCAAAAAATTAGCCAGTGGGGAAAACCAGTCTGGCTAAACAGGAAGCTTTCCCTTGAACTCAGAGGGAAAAAAGAGAGTTTATGGTACTTGGAAGAAGGGGCAGGCAATCCAGGAAGAGTACAAGGATGTCATTAGGTCATGTAGAGAGAGAATTAGAAAGGCAAAAGCTCACCTAGAACTCAATCTGGCCACTGCTATGAAAGATAATAAAAAAGTGGTTTTATAAATACATTAATAAAAGGAGAGCTAAGGAAAATCTGCATCTTTTGTTAGCGTGGATTGTAAGCAAAGGTGAGAAAAAGGCTGAGATGGAAAGGCTAGAAAATGCCTTCTTTGCCTCAGTCCTCAACAGAAAGACAGGTTATCCTCCGGGCAACTGGCCCTGTGAGCTGGTAGACAAGGATGGGGAGCAGAATAGACATCCTGCAATCCAGAGGAAGTAGCTAGTGACCTGCTGTGCCACTTAGATGCTCACAGGTCTACAGGGACAGATGGGATCCAGGGAACTACAGTCCTGTTAGCCTGTCCTCAGTGCTAGGAAAGGTCATGGAGCTGCTCATCTTGAGTGCCATCATGTGGCACGTGCAGGTCAGCCAGGGGATCAGGCCCAGCCAGCATAGCCCGACAATACAGCCAGCATTTAGGAAAGGCAAGTCCTCCTTGACCAACCTGACCTCCTTTTATCACAAGGTGACCTGCCTGGTGGGTGAGGGAAAGGCTGTGGATGTGTCTGCCTGGACCTCAGCAAGCCCTTTGATACATCTCTCACAGCATTTTTCTGGAGAAGCTGGCTGCCCATGGTTTGGATGGGTGGCCTCCTCGCTGGGTTAAGAATTGGTTGATGGCTGGGCCCAGGGAGAGGTGATGAGGAAAAAATCAGGAGAAAAATCAGCTGGTGGCTGGTCACCAGTGGGGTCCTTCAAGGCTCACTATTGGGGCCCGTCCTATTTAATACCCTTATCAACGATCTAGATGAGGAAATCAAGTGCACCCTCAGTCAGTTTGTAGATGACACCAAGTTGTGCAGGTGGGAGTGTTGATCTGCTGAAGTATAGGAAGGCTCTGCGGAGGGATATGCATTTTTGGGGTGAAGTAGTCTTTTTATTAGATCACTATATAGTGCTGGGAAAAACAAACTAAATTTCAAGTACACAAGCTCTCCTTCAGATGACCGAAAAGCTTGTCAAAACATTTCTAAATAAATATTTCCATTTCATGAAGACAGTTACATCTGCCATCAAGTTTGCTTCTCCTCTAACTTCACAGTCAAAATGTTAACCCATGTGCAAAATGTCAGCAAAGCAGAGGGTATTAGTTCAGACAGCAGCAGAAACTCATTCTTTCAACCCATGTTCATGTTCCTGAACACTACAACAAATATTACCAGGATTTTTTAAGCCTGTACAGTTGAAACAAAAATGACCTAAATTAGCAGCCTTGTAAAATTAAGGCTCCTTACTGTTAAAGAACAAAACAAACAGATTGGGTAACGGTCTTTTATCTTTTTCACATTCACATATCCTCACACAATGAGACAACCAACAGATGTTGAACAAATCATCTTGGAAAAAGCAGTTTCAGAGGACTGCCACTGGCATGGTTTAATTTGTACCTAGATTTTTACTTTATACAGTCATATTCTAAGCCATGATCTTAGTTGAACTTTTTCATTTGCAGCACTGCAACAATATAAAAAGCACACATGCATGACCTTTGTGTGATTCCTCTGACCCACCCTAGTAAGCTTTCTGTCAAAAGTCTCAAATAAAACAATCCCAGTTCTTCTACACACTTCTCAAATTAACAAGCAATCATGTCTTTGTTCCCCAGTGAAGTCAGAGCTGCATTACCCTGAGTCAAGACCAGATCATTACACATATAGTCTCATCCCTAATTCACTTAGTGATATGAGTAGCTAATCTCCTAGTCCATGCCCCTCAGGAGGTCTGATTCTCTCCTGCTCACAATATTACACTGCTATCTAACTTTGTGTAGCCAGGAGAGCTCTGTATCTTCAGCGAGTTGGAGAGAAATCTTCGTTGGTCAAAACCTTTCTTTCTAAAAGATCATGTAAAACGGAAAGGAGATACTCTCAAGAGTGATATCCCTGTAAGTTTGTAAACAAAAGTCTGGCAGTAAAATAACATACACAGAAAAATCTTTAAATTGTTAACCTGCTTCAAACTCAACTATACACTAGCACTGTCCAAACTTTGTAAAAGATGGCACATTATGCTCCCAAGACTAAACACAGGGGAAGTACATTAGCCAGCCACAAGCCTTAGAAGTCAATGTTTTGACTGTCAAAAATTTTGGATGCCTTTTCAATTTCTCAAACCTAGAGACTCAACCAAGGCACATTATTAGGCAGGTATGTTAAGAAGAGTTCAAGCTCTTCCAAGCATTTGAACTATGCTAAGAATAGTTTTCTTTTATGTGTACAGGCTTCCTTCTATCTCTTTTTGGCATAAACTAAATTTAAATCCTGGGTAGGACAGATGATGAGTGGCATACCCAGCCAAGGAAAAGATAATAAGCTAGTGCCTGAGGCTGGAACTAGCAGAAGCACAAACTGGCACAGGCTCTTACAAGCCAGCAGGGACAGTAACTGGATGGATGAAGCAATGATGCAGCAACTTCCATCCATAGGAGAGAAAAAAGAGGGGAGGTGCTGTCACTCCTTCCTGTTCAGTCTGTGCCACTCCAGAGAAAAGGGTTCAAGACTTACCTGCCCAAAACCAGAAAGTCTCTTTTTTTATGGCACTAGTTTAACAAATGAGCTCTGGCTCCTTTTCCAATGATAGTTTCTGTCTTTTGTTCAGTATCTATTTAAAATTCATACACAGTCTAAAGACATGGGCTCAGGTGCTCTCCCTCCCTCCCTCCCTCCCTCTTTCCCTCCCTCCCAAGGAACCTCTTGTTGCCCCACCTGCAGAATCATATCCTTGCTGGTTTTCCAACACAGGAACAGTGGGGATTTTGGCAGATGGCCCTGATATTATGAGAGCCATGAACATTGGTACTGAGAACTGGCTTTAAGCTCGAGGAGTGGGCAGCCCCCAGAGGAGAGGGGGCCTGGCTGCTTTTGAAACTCAGGAGGAAATTGGTCATGTCTCCTACATCCTGGGGGAGTGCTCTGGGAAATGGATTGTTATTTTTCCAGGGAGGGAGGCACTACATGATAACTCACGACAAGAGACTACTGCTGCTGTGTCTTCTGTGGAGCTAGTCCCAGCAAGGGCAGTCAGAGATGTTTACCCAAGCACCCACACTGGGGACACACAGGGACAGGCCCCTGGCTGGGCTTCAACAAGAAAGGATTGCTAAATTCAAGGCTTTGACTAACACAAAAATGGGTTTGAGGCCCAAGAGAAGAATTTTGTATTCTGGGGAAGCTCAGGCTGTCTTGGGGTGAGACTGCTCAACTGAGCCCCCAAACCAAGGGAGCCAGATCCACCTAGCTGATTATTAACAATGAGTAGAAGGCAGTGACTGATTCCCACTTCAGCACCCACACCTATGAGGACCGATCAGGACTAGAATCATCTGACCAAACTTATGTATCTTAGCCATTTGCGCCAGGCTCTTTTTTAAGGTTCATGCTAAGAAACAGGTAATTCATCAGAGCTGCTAAGATTGCCTGAAAAGTTCTGGTTTGTCTGCTGAGTACAAAAGGAGCCTCTGGTGAGTAGCTCACATATAGGCATCATATTTACCAGCACAGGTGCTTATATAAGCACAGCCCACAAAGCCCACGACGACAATCAGTGATGCTGTGTCGGAATCACCGACCGCCCACACAGTGGGCACTTATGTGGGAGTGTTTGCTGCCCACCACGGGGATCCCCTTTACCAGGAATCCTCTGTGGAAAGTCTGTGCCAGGGTCAGGAACCAGGAAAGAGACAAGCAGGACTTGCTGGCTTCGGTCTTCAGTTGTTTATTATTTC
>VXBQ01008003.1:67933-131806 GCA_013400175.1 Phainopepla nitens | reverse complement strand
CATCTTGTCTTTCACCTACATCCATGCTAAAACCCAAAATCTACTTTTTCACTCTGTGATAAACTACAGTATCATCTACTATATACATTAACAAAAACTCAAATTCTCACAAAGTCCTGGAAGCTTTTTCCATGGCCAAAGACTAAAAGCTGTGCTTTCATGAGAAATAAGACCTCTCAGGACAGGCACAGGAGATATTCCTGTGTCCTGGATTCCCACAATGCTGTATTTTGCGGTGTCCCATCACTCAAGCAGGACATTTACTAGGCTCAGAGAGAACCCAGGTGAGGTGACTCCAGGACTGTGCTGCATGGTTTCTGGGCTTACATGAAAACACATCCCCAGCAACTCAGAGCATGGTGCCTGTGTGGAACCTTGAGGAAGCTTTCAACAATTTAAGGGAAAAAAAAAAAAAAAGGCTGATAGGAAGGTGAATACAACATCCACACAGGATAGCAAACATTTTGGGGTATCACAGGGTATCTCCATGGTTTGAAAGCTTTCTATTGGCACACACTCACTGGATGAACATCAGAGACATTCTGTGGCAGTGGTCTTCCCTGGGTGGGTTCAGAACTGAATTACACCAGGTTTTGGAATTAATCTTCAAATTTTATTTCCTCAATAGGATCTGAGGTCTGATGCACAACAGCTGCTGTGGGAAATCAATCACATGTAAGAAGGTTTGCTCTAAAACTGCACTGCGTCTCCAAATTGCAAAACTATACTTATGCAATAAGGACCATGTTCCAAAGGTAGCAAAAGTGATATTCAAACAAAAAGACACCTGAGGTCATATTTTACTGCTCAGATTGACTCTGTGAAATCAGGGTTTATTGAAGCTGATATTGGATGAGGATATGCTATGCAGAAGCTCAGAGCAGACTATCCTAACTATTCCTTTAAATAGATGGAGTCTTGGATTATGCTTAAATCCAAGACTTGGGTTGGTCCTCAGGTTATTCAAACAATGCTACTGTGAACTTCACTAGCGTCTTCCAACTTTTAAGTTTCTTAAATTATTAACTGGGGGTCCATAGAAGGAGAAAAGATAGCCTTACCTTTCCAGGAGCACTCCTGAAACACAGAATGTTGTCCATACTTCAGGAAAAGCTGGTTTTCTAGGCTCTGATCCAAATTTGTGAGAGCACGTTACCAGGAGTCCAATAAGGCAACCAATTTCTTCAAATTAATTAGGATGTTAGAAGCAGGGAAAATATTCCATATACAAACAAATCATCAAAGCCTAAAGATTAAAGTACACAATTTTTATAAGATGAAAGACATTCTAATAGAGTTTATTGCAGCAGTAGGTCAGCTAGGTCACAGCAGGATGTTAAATCCTGCAATCCATGAGGTATTTTAAAGAGCAAGAAACTAGACAGCACTCAAGATGACTTACTTTTATATGAATAAAGAACAATAGAACTGGTCCACTTCTGTGTTCCATGAAAAGTTAATTCACATTAAAAAAAAAAGTTAAAAAGAAGTTTAAAAAAAGATAAAATCAAGACAATCAACCAGAGACTGGAACATCAGCATTTCTGGAGTTGCTGTTCAGAGGGAGTTTCCAACTGAGGGAAAATAGACTTTTTCTTTGGACATCTAATAGATGCTGATGTAAATATTCTGAGCCATTTTAGGGGAGCTACACAAATATGAGCCTGCTGCATAGTAGAACGTATGCAGACTCTTTTCATGTAATTACAGATAAGCTCTCAGTTCATTTCACCCTGTTAGTACACGGTAGTTACCAATTCAGACACAACTGAATACCTGAAAAATCTAGACGGCATCCAATTAAGGGAGAAATATCTGAGGTACTAAGTTCATTATCATAAAAAATACAAAGGCTGCTAGCTGAGAAATTGTGAGAAATCCTTGAAAAAAGTACCAACCATGTCAACAGTGGGGACAGAGTGAAGTGATAAGAGGAAGAGTTTGTTGGAAATTATCACAGAGCTAACAGCTACCAACTCCGTTCGCTAGGAGGGAAAAACTAAGCACTGTATGGGATAAAATGCTGAGGCACAGAAATACACCACAACTCCCATGCAGACAACCCAGGCAAGAAGCCTCCTTCTACTTGTGTGCAAGGATGAGGTGTTACTCAGTCCTAGATACAGAAACAGCTGTGTCATTTGTTTACTTCCCTGTCATGCTGAGTGAGTTTCTGCAGAATGCTGGAAGAAGCCCCATGTTCTCCCAAGGGCAATGTTATTCTGATTGCCCCTTGCTCCCCCTCGCTCCCTTTCTCAGCAGATTTTGGTCACCTCATGTATGCAAACAGCCAAGTTGTGGGAAATGAGCTTCAGCCAGTCCCACACAGGCTTCCACAGCCCCCGTTCACTTGTGCTGATCTGGCCTTGCTGCCAGCTCAGAGGTCCTCTAGGCTGTAATCACACTCCCTACTGTCATTGATACACACAGTTTGGGGAGAAACTTTCATTTGCATTGCCATGGCAGCTGTAACACAACTCTGATGAGGAGGTTAGCTCAGGTTGGTAAGTTATTTGTTGCTTTTACCATCCCTTATCTCCTCCACATCATTTTGGGCAGCAAGCCCCTGCCCTTGTGATTGTTGACAATCTGCCTTTCCTTTCCTGAAAACTTCCTTCAGCTTCAGGCTGCAATTCCTGCTGACACTGATTCTTGCAGAGAACTCAACCTCTACTTTTAAGGTATTACTCAAAACTTCCAGTGTCTTCCTGGCAAGCCAGGGCTTAGATGCCTCTAGATGATTTTAGGAGCAGTAGGCCAGAGTCCCACGAATCTCAGGTCATTGTAAGCCTTTTCTGGTACTACTCTGAATCAACAGTCACACTCTGTCTGATATTAATATGGCTTCAGAAAAACAGCAACCTAATGCAGCAACTGGCCCACCCTCCCACTGCAGTTTGGTCAAGCAAATCCTCCTCATTAGGTCCAACCTCTGCAGGCATTAGACTAGCACATGAAGGTTACGGCTCCAAGCAGTTAAAGAAGGGGAAGAAACCTGAGCTTCAGGGTAGTACACATGAAGTATGTTAGGCAGGTGCTGAAGGACCTCACCTGTAAAGCTGCCAGTGAAACAAGAACCCAAGCTGCTGAGATGCAATACTTGACTGGAGACTCTCACTAAGATACAGCTCTGTCCACAGAAGCAGTTAAGTGCAATACCTACCCCAGAGTCCCATCCAAACTTGGATGCTGCTCCCCTTCTTTACAAACCAGCACAGCTTCTGGTCCAACTCAACCAAGCTACCAAAGTTTCTGTGGCCCTTCACTGCACTCCCTCCAGCTGGATCATGTCTCTTGCACTGGGCAGCCCAGAACTGGACACAGCACTCTGCGTGTGACCTCACCAGGACTAATCAGTGGGGAAGGAGTGGTTCCTCAGCCTGCTGGCAACACTCATAAGGCAGCCCAGGACATGGCTGGAAAAGGCTTGTTTGCTTTCTTCCATTTCAGCACACTGCTGCTTCTGTCAGCTCAAGTATGAACGGATCCCTTGTGGCAGAACACTGCTTTTACATGGAAGAGCAATGGCAAGGGTGCTCTTCCAGCTACACTCCAGGCTGGATATCTTTCTGATCCCTCTTCTTCTTTTTTTTTTTTTTGATAAATCAGTTTCTCACAGACAATACCACTGGGACATGATTAAATGATGAATTCTTTCCTTAACATTGCAGTCCACAATTTGCTCCGTGATTCTTTAGTAGGTAACCAAACACATCCAAATTACACCATTTATTGAAAACGTTTTGAAAATACATTTGCACATTACAGACAATCTTAGGAAATTCTTCACTTTTGACAAAGCAGTGACCAGTGTCTCTCATTGGGGAAGACAAAACAGTGACACCAATTCTGCTGTCAGTATTTCTAAGGCACATATTCACAAACTACTTTAGGAAAGTGCAGCCATAAAAATACATTTTATGTTTCATTACCATTAAAGCTTCTTTTAGTGAAGAGACAAATATGCTGTGTAACCTGAGATTTTCTAGAGCAATGCACAGCTCTCAAACTTGCTGTTTTACAAAGTTGTAATAAGGAATATGGTGCTTCTTTTTGTGTAGATACTGACTTTAGACAAATTAAATAAGACACTTTGCCCACAACCCGTATGAAACACAATGTTAAAATTCAGAATTTTTCTTTATAGAAAAGTGTGTTCCAAGCATCTGGAGGCCATCAGTTACACAGCTCAGGTTCAGCTTCTGTGACAGGTCTGACGATGCCCCACTGCTAAAGGGATCCTTACACCCAGAACAGCACCTCTCACCTTCCTCTTCTGTCCCAGTGGTTCAGGCTCCAGCCCGGGCTTTGCAGGGCTGCCTGCAGTTGTGATGCAGTAGAATAACTTGTGATTTCTTCATTAAAAGTCATCATTCCATTCTATTCAGGAATAAGTGCCACGATAGTGGAGTGGACACAGGATGCAGAAAACAAGGGTGAACCTTACTTATTTTGTTTCATACTTATTTACTGCAATTAACTGAGTGTGGCACAGCTGGAGACAGATAACACCCCATGTTTGTGACTGGTTTTTCTACAACTTTCACACAAGTGTTGAAACCGGAGTTTAACATATGAATGTATTTACTTTTTCTCTTACAAAATATAAATATGAAACCATCTTCTAATATCACTTCTGTGATTTTGTAGGTCAGAATTATGTTCAGTATTATCAGACTTCCAGGAAAAATAGAGCAAATGAATTTATGTGAAAGCAAATCGCTTAAAAAAGCAAAGTGAAAAAACTTGTATCCAACATTAATTACTATAATCACATAGAGCTGAGATACAGCAACCATTTTTCATTTGTACATATTGAACAGCAAAAAAAGTTAAAAGAAATATATACAAGCTTAATAGGGAAAAAAAACCTGAAACGGTTTTCTACTGCTCAAGAGTAAGACAATTTTCCCTTAAATGTTTTAGTGCATTCTCTGCCTCATTCCCAAGAACTAATGCATTTTTTCTTCCTGTTTCAAGGCAAACTGAAACCAGTCAAATCTTCCTTCAAATCAAGAAAGCTGTGAACTAGTGAATTGATACACAGTCACCTGAGAGCACTCTGAAATACAGGACAAGATAATAATGTTTAACAGCTAAGGTGCACAACAGTTTGGTAACTTTTGAAGAGAAACAGCATTTACACAGAACAGTTTTTGCTAGAGAACACTAAAACTGTCATCTGTATGAGAATTATTTGACATAGTAGAGGAAGAAACAGTATGAGAACTGCAAGCAGCTTACTCTTCTACTTTCTTCTATTCAATATTGTCCTGTTCCCAAGTTTCTGTAACATAAAAAAAGGGAGAGGAAGGAAGAATAAATGTAAAAAAATCAATTATTAAAAATATTTCATCTGTAACTCAGTTTATTTCATGCTTATGTAATCTTCACTCAAATTTGTTGACTCATTTTACAGGAGTCCTACGTAAATTCTACAAGTAGATGCATTTTATCTGCATCAAACAGCCTAAAGTGAAACCACAAAGCTAAATATAATGTACATATGTATCCAGCTGTAATTAATGGGTAGAATAAACCATGAGATAAAAATTAGAAAGCCAATGCTTTTCTCATTCTTTTATATCTGGATTTAGTCATTTAATCTTTTCCAGAGTAATTCTGTTGAATAACAGTTGGTATCCACTAGTGACATATTCAAACAAAATCAGCTTGGCTACTGATAACCACTTAAAAGCATCACAGAAGTACATTCATCCAAGCACTGAACAAGTCACGCTGCAACAGTAAACAGAGAACTACCACTCATAAATTCCATTGAGGAAAGTAAGGGCTTTTTCAGAGGGACTGTCCTGTACCTTGTGTTGGTCTCAAGAAATAGAACCATTGTGATGTTTGGAGGTGGGAAGAGTGAAAAGGAACATTTTTATCTACTTATTTTTTGTTTTTTTTAGGACAGGCATCAGTATTGTATGTACATGTATCAAGTCATCAAATCCCTGAACATTCTGTTCTTCGCTCTCATGATTTGGGGATGGATCATTATCTTTTAACATGTGGTACAGGAGAGCAAAAAAGATTTAAACTGAAAATCACAGAAGAAACCCAAGCATCTAAGGACTGAACTCCAATTTCTAGTATCTCATGCCACTACTTTGATCAGGAAGCCATCAGGCAGAAATGCATTGTTCATATGTAGCCTTAATTGTCTGCTTGGCACAGCTGCTTAGTTGAACACCATGTGAGACATAATCAGAGGGGAAAGTTGTGCCCTCCTTACAAAAGTGCTCAGAAATACTGAGAAGTTGAATGAGAGTGTCATACCAGCCCCAGCTCTGATGAATCTGCATAGGAAAAATAAAGTAAGACCTAGTTTCAAGCCCAGATCCTGCAGAGATCAGGGGTCTCACACGAAATACAAGCTCGAAACTAAAAGGAAATCTATGACTACCATGTTTACAAGTCAATAAACAACTAATCCAACATCACTCTGGCAAAGCCTATGGCAAACAAAGCTACAATTTTATAAAACCTGTTTGTATCTCTATCACTCTTCAGAATAAATACAAGTATTTATGTTGGGATGTCTTTGTCGTATCAATGCATCAGATGCAATTACAGGTGAATATTAAGGCAAAATAAAAAGCAATGTCTACACAGTGTAGGTGAAGTGATTCCAAATTGTAAACTAAAGACACAAAAAAAATAAAATGTCATTTTAAAATGTATTTTTAATATCTCTTCAAACACTAACACAACTTGTTTTTGTATAGCATCCTATATAAAAGATACACCTAAAATACTTAGCAGACTTTAACATCTCAGTTTCAGAGTTAAGCAGCAAAAGAGGAAAACAATTCAATGCTACAGACAAGAAAGAAGACATAAGCTCTCAGATGGGACTTGAAACAAATGGGACAATTAAGTTAAATTTATCTCCTGTTTTAAGACTAGAATAAATCAGTGTCATAAAGCAGTATCAAAACATTTCAGTTTACCTCAATAGCATCATCCATTTCTGCACTCTCATATAATCATTTCAGCTTGTGTCAGAATAAGGAAACTCTTTTTCTGGAGAGCTGTCATCACTTAGGTCACTGTAGCTGTCACTGTTGGAACCAATAAGAATTCAGAAAGATCTAACTCAAGCATTTTATTTAAAGCCCTCCAACCCATGATGCATATGATCAACACTTTCCTCAAATGCAACCCATTTCCAGAAAATCTCCTTCGGCTCATGCTAAGAACATAGTATTCTAGAACACCTTCCTCTAAAGGAACGGGCTGAAGTTTGGAGTTTAATACCTGATGCAAAATAATGCTCTACCTGATAACTAGTATGTTCAATTTCTTTTTGCTTGACTCCTGTACATTCATTCTGCATTTTGCTGGTGCTCCATGTCTATGATCACGGTTAACAAGACAGATAGTAACAGGTATTCATAGCTAAAATAAAAGGAATGTCTCCCTTACGGTAAAGAAAATCACTGTTTTAACAAAAAAAGTTAAGACAACTTTATCAGCTCACAATCCTTCAATTTATTCTTAAATTACAATTCTTGCTCTTCTAGTTAGAACACAATTTTAATTGCACCAAGTAGTATTCTGACAGTTTTTCTACAGGTTTTATCCCCTTCTGCTTGTTCTGAGAGAAAAAGACTTGTTTTCAGAGACCAAACTGCCATGCAAGTGATTGTTTTGTAAGCAAGAAGAATAAAGAAACAGTGAAGAACAGGAATCACCACAGTGACTGAGAGAAAGAAGTGCCCACAAACACATTTTCAGTCAGTGTGATGTCTACTGGGTCTCCAAGTTTATCTTAAATTTAAGTGGGCTTCAGAAGTGCCTCCAGCCTCAGCCCCTCCCTACTATACTTCACTTCTACAGTCTGTTTCCAGATATTTTAATTTCCCCTGATGAGAAGCCAGCAAAGGGAGCCCAGGGAACTGATGAGTACATTTGAGCAGCAGTAATTCTGGTCAGTCCTGTGACCCTGCAGAGCACAGTACAGGTGGGGATCTCAGACCTCATTTGTGTGGGAACATCATGACTGCCTTGAGTACCAAGTCTATGCCAGCCACTGACTGCTCAGCTGTCTTGTCACATCCCCTTCATCCTTCAGACAACAGGACCCCGCTCATGTCATGTTCCCCATCTCTGGGCATGATCTCCTACTGCGACATCAAGCACATGACCCACCCAGACAGAGCTTTATCAGTGGATGCCAGTGGCTGCCTGCTGGGTAATGCTCCAGGGGAGCCATGCAGCCCCACAGCTGGAGATCTTTGATGAGACTGCACTGTGGAACAGTGAACAAACTGCACTCAGCTACTCCTGTGCTTGTTACTGAGCACTGCTTCGTAGCCTGAATTTCACCCTCTCTTCTTTGAGAGAAAAGGAAAACCAAAGGAAAAAAAGGTAAAAAATCAGACACTTAAACAGAGTGGGACAGGAGGAATGGCACCAACAGACACCTCGTTTAGTTTCCACCTCTTTTAGGAAAGTCTCCCACAGTTGCAGCAAGTCACTGTACCAAATTTGTGTAAAACAGCATAGATATTCTGGCTGTTCCAACATTAAGACTTTGTCTGCAACATGCTGCCCTTTCTTTGTGTGACACACACACTGCTGATGTGATTCTTATAAAGGGTGTGTCATATCAGGCTAGGGTGAAATGCTCAATTTAATCATTTCATCAGCTGGTGATCAATTACACAGTTCAAGTGAGGAAAGTGTTGTTAACAGTATGATCAAGCATGCCAGATGCACACAGACAAACACAACATCACCAACATTGTACTTACTTTTTTCTGAAAGTACCCATGGAAACATGGAACAAAAATGCAGTATTATTAAAACAGTATGCATTTTCACATCATAGCAAAATAGCAAATACTGTCCACAGAACAAAGTAAAACTGATTGTAGAGAACTGTGTAAGGACAGCCCTGATTTAAGTCCAAACTCTTCATAGAACTTTTTTTTTTAATTAGCTCTGCTGCCCAGTGGCAACCACAGCCTAAAAACATGCTAGAACTCTGCAAACAACACAGTATGGGAGTCAGATGCTTAAGTAAAAGTGCTCACCAGCCAATGAGGTGAGTGGAGAAGTGCCCAGCTTCATCTCTTGGAGGCAGTCAGGTGCTGATCCCCACCCAGTACTCTCATCACAGTCACTCAGTGACACAGGTTTTAGAGGAATTTTCCCACAGAAGTAGTCACACAGCCTACAGGATGCTTCTGTGATTTCAGTGACTTACCACCCAAACTTCTCAAGCCTGTTTTCAGTTTGCTGAAGCTGAGGCTCACTTGGCCACTAGCGCAGAGGCTAAAACACTTAATCAGCTGATGACAATTTTGTTCCTGTTCCCACACTGGCCAATTTCAGTACAAGATTTGACACCACATCCCAGAGAAGGGCCATCATCATCACGTTCTTGACTTCTGCAGTAGCACCTCACAGTCTCCCCTGCTTTAGGGCTCCTCTGCAGGGTGTAAGTCAGTTTAATGTCTCACAAGCAGGCCACAGGGCAAGAAAGGTAGGGGAAATACCCAGGTTAAGGATCGGCCCTGGGGCTTCAGACTCAGGTAGCTGTCAGTCTCTCAGTTTCAGCTGCTTGAATGATATGTCTAAGCACACCTAGAACCTGTAGCATCATCTTAAAAATAACAGCTTGGGCTCCAAGGAAACCTGAACTTCAAGACTTAGGCTGCCAGTGGACTTGAAAGCAAACAGGGATTCATGAAACTTAGCATATCTACACCTGTGTGCTACAGCTTCAAACCAGTACTGGTGTCAGGTTTCTAAGATTTACTCTGATGTCAAACATATTAGTATCATGTGTAATTTGAAGGAAAACTGTAGGTGGCATTAATCATAAGCAAGCCATCTTTTCTCTTTGGAATAAATGTGTACTTTGTTCCAAATTACGAGTTGTACACAGATATTAAACAAAAAACCCAAATGGATGCTTCGTGCTCACAGCTGGTAATATTAAGTAACCTTACTTAAATCTGCTGGCTGTGAAAGTCGTGGTGATGAGAAATCAAATAAGCCTAGCTTCCCTTAATGAAATTCTTTTTCACACTGAGCCAACCACTGAAAAAGTATGCTTACATTTGCTTCAGCAAGTTTTCTCTCAGTTTGTGTTCAAATTAATTAGCAATTATCTTGGGCAGGAGCCTGACACCCACTTCACCTTATTTATAACAATTCTTACAACAGTGGACTTCAACAAAAAGGAACTACTGAGCAGACCTGAGGCCACCAGTTCTAAGATGAACCCCAACAGTTCTTTTTTTTTTTGTGGGATCTCGAGTATAAAATGGTGGCCAAGGGAAAAAAACACCGTAACAAAACTCTTTGCAGCGTCACTGCATCTAGTCAGTCCCTTTAGTCACTATGATGAAGAACTTTGGTCACTTTGCTCCTGAAAAATGGATAGTCTGTGAACATTCTGTTTTTCACTTGGAAAATCCAGATCGATATTCTTTAGAAACAAAAGTATTTGGCAGTTTCAGGGGAGGTTTTCTTTCATTCATTTTTAATGCACAATTGACAACAAAATCCTTTTCCAGAAATGTAAGGAATTAAAACAGTTACTATCATAATGCTATGCCCTGCAAGGAGCCAAGCTAAGTCCATTTCTTCCTCAGTGCAAATTAAAGATACATGAAGTACAGATAATTTAGTACAGGCTGCAGTTGTTTAAGTTGTTTAGCTTTTGAGGACTCAGCAAAAGGAAATCTGCAAATTATTATCATTTATTTCCCCCCGCAAAATCTGAATTATTAAAACTACTGTGCCATTAAAACATTATTTTGAATAAATGCATATTTGATTGCACAATGGTTATAATTGCAGTCACCCATATTCTTGGTACATATTTTTATGATCATTATATGGTCATAAAAATCACAGACATCATTAATGGTCATAAAAATTTTATCTACCATTTAAAATTATGATCATGATACAATCCTATGCTTCCATAAAACATCATTTCATTTGGGAATCCCTCAGCACAAACCCAAAACTCCCCAGTTCTGACCTACACTCACATAACTGGATTTAGAATAATATCTTCATCTGGGATAGGCACCAGCAGCTCCCTACAGCCACTGGAGAGAAACGGCTCTGGCAGCATGTAATGCATAACTGCCCCACAGAACACTTATAATGAGCTATTTGGTTCCTTAAAGTGCATTTTCACTTAACTACTACAGAAAAAGACTTGAGGTGACTAGCTCAGAAGGGTTTTCACTGCAAACATCTAACATTTAAAAGACAAAGTAAACTGACACAACTAGCCATTACTAAGTACCAGAATGTTTAAGGAAGGATTTCCTTTAAAACTTTTCTGTAGTGTTCTGTAAGAGCTCTGAGGGTAACAGGTCTTTGCTGCCCCAACCATCCCCACCTGGGACCTGCCCCACTGGAAGGTCACTGGAGCCAGAGCATTTCCTCCTGCGGTACTGAGGGTGCTACTGACTCCTGCCGGCGAGGACACCATCCCTACCAGGACAGCTCCCACCCCTGGCTCCTGGAGTGCCATCCTGCCTGGAGAATCCCCTCTTGCTGCTCTCTTCATAGATCTTCAAATCACATTTCCATCAAATCACATGTTTGGATTCAGCCAATGGGAGAAGCATGATGCTGTGCTGAATGTGTTCTCGACTGGGGACAACATACAGGGGACATCAGGCACCAGAACGTGTCCCACAGGTTGTTTTCTGGTCTGTTCATGGGTGCTTTCCTCCATAGCAGATCTGAGAGATAGCTGGACCATGCTAATGCAGTAAGCACCATATGGGCAAATTTTCTGAGTCTTTTGGTGTTTTATTTAATGCACCATTCCTTCTGTTCTCTGGCCACTTTTGTTCCTTGTCTCTGAATACAGCTCATATGTCATCTTTGATTAATAATCTGCCCAAAACTCAAAAGAGTACTCTGTGACTAGATGCCATTGGATTGGTGCCTGAGATTAGCATATTCACTAATGCTTTGCAAAAGTGTTTTTTGACAGTAATCAGTGTTGCCTACACTTACTCACCTAGGAACACCTCTCATTTCCTACATTTCCTCCCTTGTACTGGATATTTGTGTTTAAATTATTTATCTTTAGCTTCTTATCCTCTTCCTCCAAAGATATCATTATATTCAGGAGAGATTACTAAATTCCCTACATATTTTTTGTTACTTCTTTGTTCTGAATAGTGCTTTCAGCTCTTATTCAAATGACATTATTTGCAAATATAATTAATGCACCTGGGCCTAATCTTGCAGGCCATTAATAAAGGTGCTGGTTGTAGACAAAGAAGAAATAAAGCCTGCTGATGCTAAACTGGATAAGGGGGAAAAAACAAACTGAAACAAAACAAGCAACATGGCTTTACTGTACACCAGTGGTTTTGAAACCCATATTATACTGTTCCCAAAGGTAAGTCAGTTTTTATTAATTTTTCCAAATGAAACTACATAAGTCTCAGTAAAAGCCAACAATATTACATGTGAAGTTCCCCTCTTCACCCACTAGTTTCCTATTAAAAGCCTGTGTTTCATCTTATAAAGGAGCATATTTGTGGGTATTGTATACTTAAGTCTCATGTAGTTTCGGTTTTATCTGTCCATGAAAATGAAAATGTAAACTGGCAGACTCCCACCACATTCCTCACTTCCATATGAAATGGTGACTTCAGTATTTCCATGGCAAGGTTTGGAAAAGGTCATGATCTAAAACCACTCACAAGGAAATGAAGTGCAGGGCTTTCATGGTTGGGCACTCGTGCCATAGAGCACAAGAGGCTGAAACCACAAAGGCAGCGAGGGTGCCCAACTAGTACTTCAGGTAAATAAGTAACAATTAATCACTGAGTTACTCTGATCTTTGGATAGTTCTTGACTTGGTGTATACACCAAAGTTTCTAGGAAGTAAATTTCCCCCAGAGGATGCATTCCAGTCTCAAACTAGGTGTGCTCATGCCTATGTGGGCCTATGTCTGTACCAGACTAGGCCTCACAAAAACTTAAGAGACGGTTTATTCACTTTCATTTACTTAGGGCACTCTCACAGAAGTTGTAATGCATCCTTTAATTTATTATGAGCTTTGCTTACAAGCTAGGGCTTCCGTCCAGGTGTCAAATATCCTAAAATTGCACCCTAATTATGGGGCTGTTAAATGTTCTGGAGTAATAGTTTCCTGTTAAGACTCTCATGCTGAAATACGTATTTCCTTTCGTCTCAGGACTTCATCATTCACTCTCTTTTTGGTGTTTATGGTAGCCTTGCATAGGTAATCTGCTCAGCTTGCTGGTCTCCACAAATTCTCTTGCAGCTTACTTTGCTCTATCCAACAGCACAAGTACAACTAACGTGGGTGGTGCTGGATGAGGTGTGCAGAAAATCCTCTCCTCAGATTTCTTTCAGCCTTGCTAGGACATGCCTTAGCTTTACAACTCAATGAAATCACCAGCACTCTGGGCCTTAAAGGTTTACATTAGAAATCTTTCCACTCAGCAGGTGAGTATGTTAATGAGTACATGTGCTATAATTAACTCTGCAATTCCCTCCTGAACATTCTTCCATAAAAAATCTTCATCTTTTAGCCTCAAAATGCCTTCCTATTCCAGTGCTCTTTCTCAAGACACTGGGGTATTGCTTGATTGCTGTGTAACTAGATAAATAGCAAAATCTGAAATTTTATGTATTAAGTTCTGGGGTGTGGATTTTTGTCTCAGCTAAATGTTTAAGATTTGGTAGGAGTTTATTCTATGACTATAAAGAAAAAGATTTGGGTATACATTTTGAATTATTAATTCAAGCAAGTTTAAGTCAAGCAAATTCAGTAATGGCTGAAACTTTAAGTCAGGAATAGATAGCATAGTTGTTATATTGCTAAGGGATGTAAGCTATCAGGACACATGCAGATCGCTCATTAAAAAAAAAAAAACAAGTAATTTTTCTTTATCTCAGAGAAATAAACAGGGTTACTTATGGGATGAAGCAGTGTAAGAAAGGATATTAGGGCCTGTGAAGCGAGATGAAGTGTGACTCAGAGTGCTCACCAAGAGGGTAAGGCTGAAGATCACTGTGAGGGCAGACTCTGCCTTGCCAAGCACCACAAAAATTTGATCTGTGTATTGCATCAGCACACCTTTTAAAAGGTAGCTAACATTATGACCACTTCTAACAATAACAGGCTAAGGTAATAGCAGTGTTTCAATCAAGCTGTAGTTTGCAGATCAGAAATTCATTTTCTTTGTACATATATCACTGCACAACTGGGCACAGTGAATTAAAACTGATACCCATAAAGGAGTAGGGAACCCAAACAGAATGGTCTGGGTCTGGCTGTTTTCCCATTACTGCTCAAATTTGAATAAAATTTCTATTTCTCTCTTAAGAAACAGACCTTATTTTAATAGAACACAAGACTGTGGGGAAAAAAAAAAAGTCCAACCCACAGAATTAATAAGTTTGGTGTCTTGTTTAGAGGAAAACCCAACATGCCAGAGTTGGATCTGTTCAATGTTATTATTCAGTCATTTTATGACTTTTTAAAATTTTTTTGTTATTGTGCCCAAGGCTTCCCTCTGACTTTTTTATTATTGCTATTATAATGAAATTTTAACTGTTGTTAATATTATTGAAATAAACAAGAATTAGTTAACCCTGGCTAAAAAACATCAGTACTTTTAATAAACCAAAACCTCTGTGTCAAAGAGACCAAGGACAGTTTTGGCTGAACCATCCCATTCTAACCTAGATCCAAATCCTTCTGCAAGTCTAAAGGTATCACAACTGTTTTATTTCAGGCCTGTCTCTGAAAGATAGTATTTATTATTTAGTTACTGCAAAATAAAATCAGTGTTTTCTTTGTTGTTGCTATCATCATTCAAGTACAACTAGGTACAAATTTCACTTCATTGCTTGATCCTCTAGCAAATCTCTTTCCCAATGAAGCTTCTGTCAATGGAAGTTAACACAGGATGCTGCTATCTTCATTTGAATTTATTAATGGTTTTACTTTTTTTTTTGATTGCAATGTGGGATTCTGGCTTTATCCCTAGTCGCCTCTGAAAAGGAAGAAGTGAGGAACTCTGCTTCCTGCTTACAGGTTATTTTACACCCAGGTATATGACAGGCACACACAGCCACAAGTAAATCAATACAGGAAGAACTCTTTTTCCTCTTCTGGGCTTCTGAATTGAAGGATGGGATAAGTCCCTCCAAAAATGTGACTACCAAACTGCAGGCAAGCAACAAAGAAAGATTACCTTGGAGACAATTTACACCCACGCTGCAGGTATGCATTCAGTGTCCCAGTTGCTGCCAGCAACAATCCAAGGTATGGAGGTGAAGGTTTCATAGGTCTTGAGGAAAATTCTGGGTGGAACTGAACTCCCACAAAATATGGGTGATCTACAAGATAGACATCAAAGAAAATTACACAATGTAGGAAAAAGACAGTAGAAAAACTTTTAGGAAAAAGCCTTATTGAAGATTTCAGACCAGTGTCCAGAAGCCAGAGCAGCACATGGGAATTTAAGGGTGAGGCAGCAGAAAACTTCTTTCCACAAAAAGCAACTGACAACAGAGGCTGAAGGTTAGTAGGGCAAACTAAGGAAAAATCATCCTATGATTCATAAAAACTGAATAATAAACCTGTACCAAGAGGTAACGTTGGGGGAGAGGGGAAATTGGAAAAATCCCACGGTTTACATTTATCATGTTATTTTCATAGTATTTTCATTTCCAGTATTTATTTATGCATGTAAATTCAGAACAATATGCTCAAAGCAGGGACAAACTCAAAAGTTAAATCAGGTTGCTGACAGCTTTGTCCAGTCAAGTTTTGAAGGTCTCTGATGCAAGGGTGAAGATTTCACTGACCCTCTAGGTAATATACTCTAGTGATGTCATATACTTTGGCTATACTGGATGTATGCACATTTCATATATTCAGGTAAAATGAACACATATTGGGACCTGAGCAAGAATATTTGAGGGTCCTTAGGGAGCAAGGCAATGCCACTGTGAAACTGGTATAGAGATAAAAATCTATAAAAGGCCAGAGGTCTCTGATGACTAGAAAACGGCAGTCACCATGCCCTTCTTCAAGACAAAAAGAAGGATCGAAGGAACCACAGAATATTCCTGACCCTCAGAACATGAAGGTCAGGAAGACTGGCATAATAACCCTGAGAAGAATCTGTCTTTGGATGCAAGGAGAGCACTGACTTTCCTTAATTCTAATTTTAGCAAAGCTTTTCATATGGTTTCCTACCCTTTAAACTGTGGACTATGGGTAGACCATGAAGTGTGTTAAAAAAATGGCCAGACTTTGGGGTTCAAAGAACAGTACTGAGTGGTTTGAAGTGGTTGCAACAGCATACTTGAAGATACTTAAAACTTGACTGATACAACTCTGGAGAACCTGACCTATATTTGCAGATGGCTGGACTATATGACCTCTCAAATCACTCGACGATTCTACATAGCCAAATCCCTCTGAGCTAGATTTAGGACCTTTTGGAAAACAAGCACATTTGTCTCACATAATCAAATACATGCATAGTCTTTGCAAAGTGTTAGACTTTTCCTAACCTACTCTGAATTTTCACCCATTGTAATCCACAGGTGGAGTTAGCAGTATCCCCCAAAATTATCTTGGCTGTTATGACAGCTAAATATTGTGCTCACATGTCATTCAACAACCTACAGTTTATACAGTTTTAATAGATGCAATAAGTGCAAACAAGTAAGACACTCACTCTCCAGTTCAATAATTTCCATCCTGTCCCCTTCTGTATCATGGCCAACAAATTTCAAACCTTTCTCTTCAAAGCAGTGAGTCAATTCTGGGTTCACCTGAAACATTGGAAAGCAATAATAATTGTAGTTCTGTTTATTTTTGGATTTAACAAACAGTTGCAGTTAATTGTAATGGTTTTTACATGCATACAAGAATGAAGAGAATTGGGTAAGGGTTGGGAACATTTGCTTTCTTGTTTCAACAACTCCGGCATAAATTTGTAAAAGCGGACGTGTTTATTAAATAAGGAGATTAATCAGTAATTTTAAAAGTTAGTATGCAACATTCAAGAATTAAAGCCAGGGTCCTTTCTCCTTGCTGCCCCCGTGAATCCAAGCAGCCTGCATTTCCCCCTTTTTTAAATGGCCCTCTAGATGTAGACTGACCTCCCTTTTCAACACTGCATTTCAGTGGTCATGACAAAAACTGTGATGCAGCTCTTCCTTCAAACTGAAGAGCCCTGCAGTGAGCTGTCTCATTTCCTTGATGATGTTTTAACCACTCAGTTAATATCCAAACTTTGAGCAGGTTTACCACCATTACGTTCTCCTCCCTTTTAAGGAAGGTTAATATTGTCTGAATCAGGTACAGCAGCACATATCTGATAGTTCAGGCCCCTTTAGAGATGCTGATGGAGTCAGATCCCTTTTGAACTACCTCAGAGATAACTCCAGGAGTCTACCTCGTTTGCCTCTCCTTGAATGACAATATTTTGAAAGTATTCAGGCACCTTATCTCAGATGTTTGCACACAGAGGAGTGGGCCCATACAAAGGACAGTGCCTACCTCATATCGATGCCTGTGTCGCTCCTCTACAAACATTTCATCACCATAAAGCTTCCCTGAATACACAACAAAAGAGAAATTGAAGCCAATGTGTTGTTTTAATAATTACTACAATTATTCCTTGTAATTTAAACCTCAAAAAAGTCACATTAAACACATGTTAAACATAACAAGACATTATTCATCTCACTATGTTTTTCTGTTCTTCCTGAGTGATGACTAGTTTCTTTTAATTTACTGTTACCTGAGTTTATTCAGGATTCATATTCAACATTCCTTGACTAGAAATAGCTTAGGCAGACTAGAATCTAAACATGCTTTAAGTAATTTAAATTGCAAAGCTCAAAAAAAAAAAAAGGTCTGAGTGAACCAGCAATGTAAAATCCCTTCAGGGTTTTACAACAGTTGCGCACAAAAGATGCAGGGGAGAAAGCCTTTTAGTAGCATCTGTTTCATTTTAATAGATTATGCATGGCACCTGGCTTAGTACCTCCAAAGAACAAACAGAGAATATTGCTTTTCTCTGTTTTCCTGATCTCATTACCCAAATGACTCCTGCAGTCTTCTGTGCGTCATCCTGAACACTCCACATTTCACAGCAACAAGGAGCAAGTTAGAGGTATGCAGTAAATCAGATTTTAATCCTATCTCTTACTTATAATCATGGCTGAAACTTTGCTCTCAATTTGCACTAAGGTAATGAGAATTATTGTCTTGCTAGTGGGTTGGTATATGAAGTAAACTGCTAAGAACATCTTCAAAAATTGTAGAATAACAGTACTGCCATTTCACAAAATATGGTGTATGTCTTAATTTTGAAACTATTATTTCCATCCAAGTTGTAAAGCATAAGAAAAAGAAATCAGATTTCTTGATTAAACTACCATAGCTTTTTATGATTCTTTGTAAAGATCTAAACAGATCTAAACAACTCTTAATATTGGTCAAGAGTTATAACACATATTAATTTTTATTAACTTTTCTAAGAAGTGTTTAGGTCACACAACAACTTGTACATTGTGATATGCATATGTACATCACACGCAGGCAAAGTATCACCCACGCTAGTTAGATCACTAGTATGGGCATCTCTGGAATTGCAGATTTTTTATTAAATGTGTATATGCTATTACACTTTGGTCTCCTGCTGAAGTAGATGTCCTTTTTAAATACTCAGAAGGATACACTCCTTAAGTTTAACATAGCTAACTAGAGAATACCTCAGATCAATATGGGGGCAGGGCAATATAAGAAATACACTCATATTTAGTCAATGGAGAAGAAACTACTTTTTACACCTTTGCAGCATCATCTATATTACTACTGTATAATGGGCTGATTAATAGGAGACAAGTATTAATTCAATTTTTAAATACCCACTGATCAAATTAAATATTTTTTCTATATTCTGGTTGCTTTTGTTTTATTATCTGAAGCATCCTGTTACAACAAATAATTTTCCTTTCCTGTAACAGATACTTTGCTTTCTCAAAACAAGACTGCTTGCAGGCCAGGCTAGAAAAGAAAGCACTCTGACCTTCCCAAGAACATGAAGAATTAAACTGCCATGAAATGAATTTCAGTTTTCTCAACATTTTACTCACTGTTTTTAAAAAAGCGCTGGACCTTCAGTGACAGTTTCACTGGTAGTTATAGATGTCTCTCATTTCTTTTTTACACTCCAGTTCTCAGTAAATGTAAATAACAGGATCAGAGTGAATGAGTCAGGAAAGCTGTCACCTAACTGTTTGCTTAAGATCATAGCATTTTTGATTTTCCATGCTACAAAGCTCCTATCCAAAAGGCAAAGTCGTAAGAGCAGAAAAATAACTTACTTAAAACAGAATTTTCAGTTTTAAAAACAGTCCTCCTCTTCCCCAGTCTCATTGTTCCTCCCATATCTCCAGGATTGTGTTCTGGCATGTCAATAACCTGTAGAGAAAAGTTGTTCAGACACTATTTCATTCAACAAATAAAAAAAAATCCTAAAACAAACAATTTCCTAGCAAGTTGCATAGATTTCTAAATGGCAACTTCACGTATTTTACCTCCAACCATTCCCAATCATTATTTTTCTTTTGTTTTTCTCATGTTTTGTTCTTCAATACTGCATTGTAATAGACTGACAATGTTAACTAGTTTGTGACAAATGTTTTCATTTAATGTTAAGATTAACAAAAGCAACTTACTAATTTCTTATTTAAATTTTCTGGGGTGAAAAAAAACACCTCTCTTTTAAAAATTATATCAAAATGTTACCAATGGGATAACTCTGCCCAAAGCTATTATTTGTGCTAAGACGGTACACAGATTTTTAAAAATTCAAATACACAGACCAAAAAAGTCCACCAAGTGATAAAGAAACCATCTTTGGAAAAACAAAGAAACTGAACCTCACAGAGGCTGAAATATTATCCTGGGCAAATATTACTGTACACTAGGCCATTTCTTACATTGCTCTTCCTTATGCTAAGAGGCAGAAACAGCTGTGTTATCAAGTGAGAAGATAACTCTTTCCTGGGAAGCAGGAAGAGGGGAAGGGCATGCAGCAGCAGAGCGAAAAAAGGACTTCCAGCAGGATGAGAAGAGGTAACTCCAGTATGTGTGTGCTATTTCAGATTACAGATATAACTAATTTATCACAGGACATGGAAAACCACTGCCCCCCCCTTCGCCTCTACTAAAGAATTTCTCAGATTGTTGAAGAGTTCACAAAATTATGGGTTGCCTGGTATGAAGAATATGCTATTCAACAAAAATTTAAAGACTGGGTTTGAGGACTGAAGCAGATAGGTCAAATTGCTTCTAAATGGGTAAAGTGAAACCCAGGATCATGGGATTCAGGGCATGTGAGAAACCACAACTTAGTGGAAGGAGTATACTTAGTTTTTCTCAGTTTGAAAAATCCTGTAGGGTCTCACAATCCAGTTTGGAGGAAATCTGTCTAAGAGAAGTAAAAGAGAAGCTCGAAATTGTAGAAACGTGAACTCAAGCTTTGACCTATGTACTTGTAATCACATGAACACAGTCAGTGAGGAATGTAATTGACAAAGAAAAGTTCTAAAAATACAAGTATTCACGTATATGGGTAATCTCAAATGGATTTTTATTAACCTTGATTTGCCCTCTGAGAGTAATGAAAACAATATCTGATGATTCACTTCATAAAGTAAAGTTATTCAATTTAGGAGGGATGCTGGAAAGTGCTCAACCTTTGGCCTTGTGCCAATGCATTTCAGCTGTGTAATTATCTCTGTACAACCTTATACCTTCAAAATGTTATTTATAAGCTATATATTCATTATAAAATGTCATGAGCAGGAGTTGTGATCAAACCACTGGGATATTACAGATCCTTCAATTACCTCTCAAATCACAAAGGTGAGGACGGTGCAAGACATTCAGCTAAGTCTCCCTCCACAAATAGAAAAAATAAAGCAAACCCATTAATTGAATCATTTCTATTTTAAAAGTATGAAATTTACAGAATTTTATTTCCTTTCATTTAATTTCACTTTTTCCTGAAGTAGTGGCCACAAAAAAAAGAGGCTATCAGAAGCAGAGCATCTGCTTTGCTGAAGGCTTCTGTGATCCTCTGGGTCAGACCCCCACATGGTACTGCAGGCCCTACAAGCATGTGGCTGGAGAAATGGGCTCATAAGAAAGGTTCAGGTGAGTTTCAACACTCTGTGTGTGTGTATGTGTGTTTTCAGCTCTCCATCTTTCCCAATACTGTTAGATTTATAGTAAGAAATGGACAAGGTTTGATATATTAACTTTTGGCATCAGATGACAAAAGGAGCTACTTATGAATTAATACCTTGGAATTGCTTTGGCACTGTGGCTCGCGTGAAGTCTAGCAACTACAAGAGCACAGCCCTCAATATTACTTGTTTATATATAACCTGAGTTTCTCTGCAACAACATCTGTGCAAGAAGCTTTTGAAGCCACAGTGGCACTGCTGCTCTACAGCCTAAAGAAAGTAATGAGAATCAGAAAAGCAACTCATATTAATGAAATATTTTGCCATATTATACAGAATGTATTTGATCAGAAAAATATGAGCTTTCAAATAGCTGTCATTTTGAACAATTGTGCAACTGAACAGATTCTTCAAAGAGCTTATGATTCCTGGCACAGAATAAATCAGCTCTTCCTATGCATTAGTTCTTTGAAGGGCAGAGAACAGCACAGAACAGGCACCACAAGCAACAAAAAGTATCAGTAGGGAGGATGCAAGAATAGATCAGGCATCAATTAGATCTTTCTTATCCAAATCTCTGAAAACTGCCAACACTACAGGGATTTTATAGAGAACATGTATTACACCAGACAGCCAACATGAAATTATTTATGAATCACTGTAACACAACACAAAGCCCATTCTAGATATAAAGCAGTCTGATCACTATTTAATCATGTTACTAATGAATAGTGACTTCAACTATCCATGAACAGAAACCTTCTTTCAGATATCTACTGCTTGGATTGTTTCATTGTTGTTAGAAAACATACAAAGGCTAAGGAGAAAACCTTTCATGCCCTGACACTCAACACAGAGCAGCCAAGGCCCTGAAAGCCCCACACCTATCATTTTAATAATCATCCCAGGACCATTACATTTTATCTTTGTTTTGCCTCACGTCCTGCAATGCCATTTTGAGAAATTCATCTGCTCTGATTACCATAGCAGGGGAAGGGGAGGGAGTGGGGAGTGTCAGGCTGGGTTTTGTTTGCAGGCTTAGTTTTTGAGGAGTTGGGGGGGGAGACAAGGATTACTTGATTTGTACAAGCGATTGCTAAGCAGCTTTGGAAGCATCTTTTTACAAGTTTAGGATCTAGGGTTCTTTGTCTTTTTACTCTGCCCTTGATTAGTGAGCAAAAGATTTATCAATGCTGAAATAAATTACTACACATCTAAGTGCTGATCAAAGCATCAGGAGATGCAACAGCCCTAGAAATTACCTGAACACTGAAAAGAGGCTCTAACACAGCACACAAGAGATATGTGGAGGGAAAGTTGACAGGAGCAGGGAATGCTGTGACAGGTACTGATGAATACTAATCTCTGCTGAACACAGCTGTGAAAAAAAATCCAACATCACAAACTGACAAGGACTCAACCCAAACTTAAGGAACTCATTTTCCTTTTATTGACTCTTCCACAATTTCTCTGCAGTAGTCAGTACTTGCTAGATTTGATCTGATCAATCAACCACAAGTTCATCAGTAAACAAACCCAGACACCTACAAATGGGATGTGTATACTAACATCTATTCTATTTTAGAAACAAACTTAGTACAAATATTTTAAAAATACTTGACAACTGCAACACTACCAGGGGCACTGAGAGCTTCCAGCTTGGCAAGGAAACCAAAATGACAGACTTTTCCTGTTCATCAGAAAAAGAGGGTTACATTTTCAGTTACTGAAATAATGTGCAAATATTACATCTGCCTGAATCCCTTGCTCCCTTTTTCCCCAGAGAAAAGCAAATATCCCAGTTCCAAGCAAACTCCATCACCGCCCACCCATCTGAAGCACTCAGTGCCCTAGGACTGAATTAACTGCCAACAAGGCCACTTGCAGATTTCAGACTACTCAGTGCTCCATTACTCTGACTAAAGTAATGTTGTTCTTAAAAGAATGTCCACCATCATGTGTAAGATCAAAGCAGAAATTATCAATGGCTGATTCATGCAATTACATACTGATATGAGTAACCAGCTGGAAAAATCCTGTCCCTCTACTCTCTTCAATAAACTACAGCACAGTATCCAAACATTCCAACTAACACCAATTTAAAATTCTTAAAACTCTTAAAATCCCACAGAATACAAGTGTGAACTGTTTTCCAGCTTGGGTGATCCTCTTCTCCACAGATTTGTTGTTTCCTATTTTAGAATTAAGTAACTGCCAAGGAGCACTTATTTTTTGAAGCACAAAAGCTCCCTAAGGATTCTGTCTAAGCAGAAATTCTGCTACAGAATGTTTTGTAACATTTTCTCTAAGAGAATTCATAAAGGGTGTGGCTTCTTTTCAAACAGTGCTTACTCACTCATAAGCAGAGTGCAGTGAACTGAGGAAGTTAATGGAGATGTTGATATGCAAAGCCCATAAAGATATTGCTTAACAGCATTTTGAGAACTCATTCAAGTTATTCCAAACACATGTCCCAGAGTGGGCTTAAAGCCTTAATCAAGCAGAAAGTTTCAGACTGTTAGCATTAGTGAAAGGCACAGGCTATAGAAATATACTGGAGTGTCAGTCACACCATGCCACAAAGGGCAGGATTTGCCAGAGACTTGAATAAAAAGGATGTGGAAGAGTGTTCTCAGACTTCAGACTGGTCCATCTCACATTATAATTAAAGACTAAATACTAATTTAATTTCAGAAAGATCAGCAAATATGTAGTTAGGAGAAATCCTTCATCCTATCATATACATCTTTAATAAAACAGAACTTTGTCACTGCCTTTGAAGAGGACTTCTCCATCAGCAATTCCTAGAAGGTGATATTTTGCCCTTACCAAATGCCCTTAAATCTACATCAGGTATATCAGAAAGACGAAGGCATAAAGTCTGTGTCTCTGAGCATCCTAAATCAGAGGGAAAGACCTAGAGTGAGATAGAGCCTGGTGCTCTCTTCATCAAGCACCCCACCCACAATGGTGAGACAGGAATAATCAAACACAGCCTGGGAGTGTTTGAACAGTAGTGTACTTGGATGGTCTCTGACTCAGAGAATTATTGTATCCTACAGGCAACTGCCATGGAAGACCAGGCCACAGACAAACCCCATTAGCAAAACTACACAAAGTAGCCACAGAAACATGAGATTGTCCCTGGTAGAGACAAAGCACAGCAGATGTTTTACCCTCAGAACTGTCCAGTGCTCTACACTTGCTCTTCCCTGAGTTATCATGCCTGAGCAAGCATCCGTTCCAGTTGTTTCTCATTCATTAACAGACCTGTGCTAGTTCGAATCACTTCGTTATCAGTTATCTCTGCCTTCAGCAAGCAAGACAGAAATAAAATTATTTACTTCATGGAAAGTAAGAAGGAAAACTGATTACTTCAAGTGGTCGCTACTCCAGACCTTCACCGAGGAGAATTACCGATATCAGCTTTCAGGCAATGCTCAGTGCCATGACCTACACTACCCCAGTACTTCTTGAAGAAATTCTGTTCCCCTGCTATAAAAACCAATATCCTCACGAGGAAGGTGAGGAGAACTAGCAACTGTTTTTCATCCTTTCCCTGAAGTAATTAGGCCACCATCAGACTTGTAAGAGAGTCTGCCTAAATTCCAACCATTGATCCTTCTCACAGAATGGTGTCACTACCCATTTTGGTGTTCTGTCCGCCTTCCAAATCTGCTCAGTGATGATTTGGTACTTGATAACCAGGGACATAGAAACTGAAGCATTTCTTTTAGAAACAAAGTGAATGGGCAGCAAGTAGAAAATTACAGATTGACCCATTTTAATTCTTTTTCTAGTTGGAAAGTGGTTTTGTTGTAGTGTAAAATTTCCCAGCTAAATATGGAGCTGAGAAGAAATCCCTGGAAGAGGTCCTAGATTAGCTAAAAGACGCCTGTGGACTATTTATTTTATTTACTGATTATGGAAAAGCATATAGTTATCCTATTGAAAGGATAGCTATTTGAATAGGAAAAAAAAAAAAGACAAGGTATCTTAGTTGAAAAGTTGAAAAAGAGACTGAAATTTTTCAAGTAAGAGGTCGACTCGCAAAAGAAAGAAAAAAGTGCAAATGCTATCTAGAGCATGAAATCCATGTCAGTTTTAAGAACACAAACCTAAACATCTGCAATTTTTGTGAGTTTGCTTCTGTTTTAAGAGAAATTACTTTATTATCTTTTTGATTCAGCCTGATAATTAATTTTTACATTATCTGACAACACGCATTTGATCGAAGCTTCAACAACTTCTAGCAGCTAAGATGATTTCACAAACTAGGTTTAGTTGCAACTGATTAATATATCATTAAATTGAGGTTTTAAACTGAAGGACGAAAGTATACAATCACACAGGTTGTTACTGACACAAGAAAATTCCTTACTTAAAATTTGGAGTAAATGAATGAAACAAAAAGATTCTAGCTCCAGATGGATTTCTCTGCTACAGATAGGTAGGAAGCAGCCCAGTACCACTCCTCCTAATTAGGGTTCCTTCTAATTATGCTTCATATTATGCCCAAAGATCAGGGGCTGACCATCACTTTAATGGCTGATTGATCACCTTTTGAAACAGACACCAGAATTTAAAATCTAACATTTCTACATCAAAATAAATTTTCTACTAGTTGGGCTAAATTGGTATCTCTGATAGATGAACATTCCATGAAAATCAGCGGAATAGAAGGAAGAACAATTAACTTACTCAGAATAAAAAATGCTAATGTTTAACTCTTTGAAGAACAAAAAACCCCATAGTATAATTCAAGATCCCAAGGAAAAGCAAAGTTGAAAGATAATATCTTGAAATGTGTTAAAGACACCTCTGAACAAGCATGTTAAACTGCTACAAGGTACTTTGAAAGCTCTATGTCTTTGGAAAAAAATCCCACTAAAGACAACTGCAGATAGTTTGAAAGTAAATCTTGATCTATACCCAGTGCCAAAATCTTGTGCCAATCTGATTCCTTTAACAAGCAGCTCAGCTGAGTCCACTTTGGAAAACCACACAGAGCAGCCAGCTCATGCCAGCCACTGTAACCTTTAATTGAAGCAATTTGTTCTCATGCACAAGTGTATTTTCTTTCCCACTGTTCTTTTACATCTAAGCTGTAACTTTGTAGAAACAAAAATAGATGTAGATAATGAAGGCTGGAGTAGCCCTCATACTAATTAACAGCATAGTCATGCTTCTTCCTACCTTCCATCCCATTCTCTTCTTTGTTTGCATTTTTGCATTTTGAAAAAGCATCTCACAAAGGATCACAACCAGGAAGAACGGTGCAAGCTAAAGTAACTGGTGTTGGAAGGCATGTGGGATCACTTTTACTGTTTAAACGGATTCACATGTCCCATGTAGATATCTTGAAATATTTTACATGCATTTTTGTAATGTCCTCCTTCTCTCTTCCTCTCTGAAAGCTTCTAGTTTGATTTAACTCCTGTTTAAATGTCACGCCAGTTCCCCTACCTCTACTACCTACACCCCATAACAAAGCATACAAAATGAAAGGCCCGCAGAACTGAAGCTGACCACTTCATTACGTAGTGGTCCTCTCACTTAATTTACTGATTTGAGAAATTCTAGTAATGTTAATCTTATGGATTAAGAGCAGAACAGACATATTTTAACAGAGAATATCTAAGCAAAAAGGATCTGGTTCAACCACTATAACTTTAAATACTACTCGTCTTCCATTGCATGCCCAGAAAAAAAATGTACATTAACCTATCTGGTCTTTCATGCCTATAACTTTTCCTAAATTATAGAAAATATGAATGCTATTAGGCATACAGTATTGATATTTATTTTTCTGCAAAGCTCTCCAGCAACAAGCAATGGGATTTTCTTTCCCCCGTGAATTCAACAGCAGATTACTTCCATGAGTCTTTATCCTCCCTCCCACACATACATCACAATGTTTCTCTTTTCATTCTGGAAAAACTAAAGCAAGAGCTGGATATCATACAGTGGTCATCAAGGTACTGACATGTAATTCTAGGATTTTCTAAATCCTATAGTTTCCTACTGTAAACTACATTAAAAAAAAACAAACATAGGGAGATAATTACAAAGATAAAACTTTACACAGATTATCTTGTAAGTACTTTGGTATTTTCACTACTCTCTATCCAACAACAGTAAACATCTTTTCAGCTTCAGAAAACCAAAAGGAACTATATATATTAATATCATAGCAGAGATTAATTACCTTGATTACCTCTGCCAGGCATTTCAGGGATGCTTTGAGACACATGCCCTACATTACATTTAATAGCTTCCTGCTTCCACTTCAGAAAAGCTTCAGTTGGCCAAAGACCATCTTGTCTGGAAGACTAGTCTGATAAAACACTTATGACATACAATACTTTTTTTTTTATTATTTCAAGTAGAAACCATGATGTTTTCCTTCTGAGCAGGATCCCTCCTGTCTCATTTTGTCTGTCCTACTTCCTCCAAAAACCTAATAAACATCACTGTTCAGATCATAATTTAATTCTGCACTTCTTGTGATCTTCTCCCCCAGCACGTTAACTCTATCCCCTTCAACGTGAAATGACAAGAATTCTTTGGAATTTGCTTTTCTGAATTGTGTTTATAAGGTATAATCGGGGGTCAAGTTCAGACACCATTCAAAAGGACAAGTGGCTTGACCAGTTGCGCCCACGCCACGTACATAAAACGCTAATCGCTTCTCTCCCGAAAGGACACCAGTGAGCACCACTGGCATGCCTGGATTCAGGTAACCAGGTCCACACTCAACATGACCGTACAGACATGCCTGTGCACTTCTTGCTTGCTAAACAGATCATTAAACCAGAATTGCAAATCTTCATATTCATTTTTAGGGATGGACATGGTACATGCCTTTAAAATACAAACCAACAGGAAGAGCTACCTGTGAGGAAGTAAGAAGAGAGAAGCAGAGAGGATATGTGTATGCATATGGAGAACCACTAGCAAAAAGGTCAGAGAGAAGGAGAAATGGATCTTCAGATCCTTTCTTATTTAGCAAAAAGATGGTGAAAGCCTATAGGAAAAAATTTACCAATATTGTTTCTAAGAAAGTAACATATACAGAATCAGCTTTATACTAGTACAGATCAAGCAGGCATTTAATTAGCATGACATCAGCTGAACACACCCCGCAGAATTCCAGACACCCTCTGTGAAAAGTGTGGGTGGCCAGGCACAGATTAATTCAGCAGATAATGCAGTGATCTACTCAAGTGCTACTGAGAAACCAAAAGACATTGCCACACAGCCGAAGTTCCAGGCTGCATCATCACAGTGGCACACAACAGGCACCTAGCACAGCCAACCTCACAAAGTTTTCCAGTGGTGCCCATACAAAAATCATTTTTATCCTTCACCTGCACCTCTGATGGTCTCTGACAGCAGGATGAAGAGACAGATAGCACGAGAAAAAACTTTTACTTTAAAATCACAGCTCTACCGTGCATCACTTCCAAATCCATTGCAAACGCAGTTCTGTTGTTCAGTGCCTAACCCTCCAGTATGGAACACTGTATTATCACATACAATGAAGGATAGGAAGCAAATAAACACAGAATTAAGGAAACAGAAAGCCTCATTAATAAAAAAGATCTTCCTTTTGGGGAACTTTCATAATTTTCTTACATTTCAGTTTATTTTTGTTCCATTACATTAATTCACAGGGGGGTCAGGGGGCAGAGTATTTATTACAACTAAAACTTCAGCTAATAGCTTTTTGTTTATTTTTAATAAAAATTAAATACTTCACAACATAATGAACAGGCCACTCACATCTACTAAAATACAACCTCCAACAAAACCATTCAACTGATTTGAATCCCTTATTTTTCACTGCCCATGCACTTCAATTCCAGTTCTCACTGCTGGGTGTCTAAAAGGCTATTAGGAAAAGGGTGGAAGTCCTCAGCTGCTGCACAGACCTTTCTCTGCAGGTATCAAGCCACTTTACAAAGGCGAGTGTGATTCATTACCGCCATTTGGAGAGAAAATAAGGCAGATTAAACAAATTTTTTAACCTAGCAGAACCAGGACTTCTGTGTTATCTAATCTTGTTCCTACACTTTAGAAACAAGGCAGCTAAGGATACAGAAACCATGCATTCCCACGTGACCTTCTAACAAGGCCAGTGCCTTAATGTCACTTGGTCCCTTATCTGAGTAGGAGAAACATCTACAGAAATGGCATTCTTAAAATTGAAGATTTCATGTAGTTTTCAACATACAGACTCCAGTAATCGATTGAGTTAGGCAAGAATCTGTGAATAGGTAAACTATTTCATGTTCCCTAATTTTTAGATTTTTTTGTTAATACGCAATTTCTACAAGCTTGTTTTCAGGCCAGTGGGTGGAGGAGATTTGGACAGTTTTGGAGCTGTTATACTCAGCAATATAATCATAGCATTAAAGGATCTGGACAATTCTCCTTTCTTTACGTTATTAACTTGCCAAACAGAACAATGGTGAGGAACTAGTTCACTAGTCACAGTGTTTCCCCTGTGTGTGAGAATCATCTCACATAACTTCAGCTGCATAACTTCTAGATAAATAATTTCAGGAAACCACCTGAGTGTTTCTCTCTGTAGGGACCACAACACGAACGGGCCAATTCACTCCAGCTGGAGAATCCTCACCAAAACAAGTGGCAGCTTGAAATGCTCTTCTAAGCCATGAGGTAAGCAGTGCTGTTCTGCCCTAACATGTACTAATCACCTGCACAAAAAAAGATCTGTCCCTTCAACATCCTTCTTTGTCAACACTCTAGACACCATCCCAGAGCATCCTCAGTTCATTCTGAAGTGACACACAATATTTGTGTCACACAGCATTACCAATACAGACTCGGGCACACAGTTCTCCATTAAATAAAATGTTCTGTGCTTATTAAATCAAACACGGACAGACACTCACCGACATCCATTTCACCCAGAAAAATGTTTTGTACACAGCATAAATTTCCCTATTTGATTTACAATTAGTTACATATAATTCATTTTGTAAGTACTGGAAATGGCTAAGCTTTTTTGATAATCCAATATGCATTTCCACTTAGAAAAATGTGGTTGCCAGACTCTCACATAGTTTTGAGAAGCCTGAGAATCAGGGCTTTCTCATGCTATTCTGGGAGAAGAAATGCCAGGAATGAAAACAATTGCATGCACCTGCAAGTCTACATGCAAAGAGTTGTTGTTCTCTTTTTCTCCAATGGGTATTAGAGAGTGTCTTTGTTTATTCTCACTGACCAACGCAGCTTCACCTTTGCGATCTTTACTATAAAAGAGCTCTGCTCTGCTCAAAATAAACCTTTTTCCTTGATTCACCACACCTGAAATATTGGAGTCATTCTGTGTAGCTGTAAACTCAGCAGCAACAGAAAAATGCTATTTTATGAAGAAAATTTTAAGAAAGGAAGTGTGGAAGGTTATTAACAACAAGAAGGCATTCTTCACAGAAACTAAATGTCCAAGTGAAGAAACACAAATACCTTAAAGTTTATATATATCAATACCAAATCATTAATCCTATCCCCCAAACATTTAAGAAGAAACTTGTAAAAGACATCAACAACTGAGAGTCAATTATTCTTATTAATTTTCATTTAAGAAGAAAAATGGCATTGTGAAGTTAATCAATAATCAGGACTAAAAGACAAAATAAAACTCATACTCAGAACTATGACCACAGCAGAAAAAACATGAACATTCTGCTTGTGTGCAGTGTCAAGAAGCTGAAAGACAATGCCAAGCTAAAATCCATCTTCAGGGGAAACTCTGATATGCCCATCTCAAACTGGAGTGATAAAAGAAGTGGTTACAAAACAGACAAAATAGACAATAAAAAATCACTAGCAACAGATGGTACTCATTCAGTTTTGAAGGAACTGAAGGGTGAAACAGCTGATCCAGTACCTGTGGTGAATAACTGCTCATCAGCCTTTTACAGCCACCCAAGTGGCCAATGCCTCAGTGGAGATACAGAAACCCAGAGTCTGAACCACCTTATGGCCATGACAGGCAATGTAGCTGATGCTTTAACAAAAATAAAGAAGTACAGGGCACCTGGGCAGCTGTAATAGGTTAGGACACTGCCAACAGAGATGTTATAAATGGAGAGAGAGATTCAAGTCTGGCCAAGCAGCCCTTTGGTCTAGATGGTCTGATCCAGTTTGCTCTTCTTAAAGTAAAGGTGATACCATAATATGCACTGTAGAACACCACACACATTGCCTTCCTGTGATACAATCATAGGTGTGCTTAGTTCACAAATGTATTTCATCAGCTCAGTCTGGGTTCTAAGACAAAAGTAGGGTTCTCTCCTTTTAATTCCTTATATAAAACAAAAGTCCTCTCAGTGCTATATGTCACTTGACCTTCACATTTTGCTGAGTTTGCAAGGTGGAATGAAGAAAATAAGTTTGCTGAAAAAATTATTTTTAGAAACTTTTTCAGTTGTTTGCTTAAGTACTGGCTCTCTAATTTCTCCAAGAAGACAGATATTATTAAATGTCTCATTACTTAAGTTTCAGCTCCGAAAATGCAGGTAAAAATGAATTAAGTTGGGTGAGAAGGTGATTATATAAATATATTCACCACATAACGGTGTTAATGATACTAAATCTCAAAAATGGTAATTTACTTTTTATTAGTTAATTCATACCATTTCTTTATAGTCTCGCTTACAATTCCACATTCACAGTGAGAAAAACAGCAAGACAACACAAACTTTGCAAGAACTCTATTTATCACTACTTTAAATGGATTAATCTGAGAAAGATTAGAATATTTCTTTGCCACAAGACAAAAAAGTTGTACATAACGTCAAGCTGTGCAAGAAAGTACCGTCGCTGATCTATGTCGTTTGCAGATGCAGCACGTCTGCTGTGATTTGTCAAAACTAATTTTTCATTCTACAGTTTGAGCAATACTAAGGTTTTGTTGTTTTTCCCAGGCTCTTGAGCAACTGCTGGGCTTCCTTCTCATCACTGAAGACCAAAGTTAACAGTTTCATGGCAAGTTATGTCTCTCAATGCCTATACAGGCTCTCCCTAATTAGCCAGGCCAAATGACAACGCCAATGGAAACCACAGTTAATAAACCTATATTATCTTTCAGCTGCAATGCAACAATCACCAAGTGTTTGTAAACATATATTTTCATTATTTTCAAATTTATAATTCTGAATTCTTCACAGTTAGATATTAGGGCTTTTTAATACTAGGATCCAATGGGCAATAGAAGGTGACAGTGCAGAGGTCCTGGGAAAAATGGACTTCAGTAATGTCTCAGAGGAAAATCAATGTTTGTCCTTCTTTTGACGTTTTGGCATAGCATGCAGAGGTATCTTGGAGTCACATAGGTCTGTTCCAAACTGGTGCCAGCCTTAAGGCTGAGCTCCACATGGTATCTGGTGCACTGCCTCACAAGCTAAAGACACTTAAAACTTTCTTATAAAATTCTCTCTCTCCACTCTTGAGTCTGAATCCTAAGAAATTACTTAAACCTACATTTTGTTACAGCTTAGCTGTGAACTCCTGTGTATTACAGGAAGAAAAAAAAAAACCAAAAAAAGCTAAGTCCCTCTGTGTTGAAGGGAAGACTAGTCACTAACCTAAAATAAATGAAACTGGTTTTAAGGTAAATTCAACTTAATTGATAGTTGGTTTCCTCACTAGCACAGCTGAGAAGTGAGTTATAGCTGAGGTGGATAATTTGTTAATTTCAGTTTACAACAAAATACAAACCTACTTCTTCAAAGTTCTGGTCTACAGATGTTTAAACTGCTCATTTGATGCACTTGTGCAAACTGAGAAATTCCAAACTACTACTCCTGTTACTTATTGAACCTAGAATAATTTGGTTTTCATTTAATAATCAAATTGGGTAATTAGAAAATCTAAAATTAAAGTAGGTATACAAGCACTATCCCTTCTTAACTACAATTTCTGTAAATAGCAACAGCTCAATTTCTTTCAATAGGCCATAATCACATACAAAATAGAAAACTGACTGCTCCATATTGTTAGTTAGACAACTTCTATTCTTCTCATAGGCCTCATTACTCCCTCTATTTTTTTTTTTTTTTTTCTCTCATGTCCCACTCTTACTTGGTCAAAACAGAAGATGAGGGGAGACTTTTCTAGGAGCTTCTTCCTTCCATTGTCCTAAATTCCCATTAATAGAGAGACCTTAAAGTTAGTAATGGTAATTTTGACAGTTTTCCTTTGGAAATAATTAGCAAAGATCTGTTATATCTGGATACTAATACATCAAAATGCTAACAAGATGAGGGATTTCTATGCCAAAGGTAAAGCACTTACTTTGTAGCATCATTTTTGTTATGTTATGTTTCCCATTGGTAATGAAACATATCTGAGAATACCACTGATAATCTGGTTTTACATGGCATGGCTTACTTGCAGACTTTTGACTGAGAATTAGTAACTTGCAGAGCTCTACTGGTGCTCTACCACCTTTTTCTCCAAATAAAAAAGAGAGCTCCCAAGTTCTTACCACTGTTCTATTTCTCTGCCTCTGCATTTTGTACTGCTGAGTCTGATCAGGCCAGCAAGGCTGACCATCCAGATACACAGTGCTGAAGGTGAAGAAATTGAAGTGATTCAGATGTTTCTACCAAAAAATTACCTCCATTTCTTTCTGCCTAAGGGCACCTCTCACAGTTGCAGCTGTTGTCCCCCAAACTTACCTGTTCCTGGTGGAATGGAATGTAGGTGGTCATTATCTAGCACAAGCTCCTTCAGCTCAGTATTTTGGCACTATCTCAATAATTCCCTTCCACTTCAGCAGCAAAGTCAGCACAGCTCCAGTGGAGTCACAGGGACCTAAAGAGTCTCTGCAGCACAGTTCTGATCAAAGACCTCAATCACTGCTTTCTAGGGGCTTGAACATGGTTAACTGTGCTGAGAGCCCCCTGTCCCTACCCAGTGTACATGCACAGAAGAGCACACTCGACCATGGGGTCAAAACACCAGAATACACATTCTCCCAGCTTCTGCTGCTTAATAGAAAAGGTAAAACTCTTTTAGAGAACCCAGAACCCAAGATTCCCCACCTTTCCCACATGCACACATAGCGAATCAAGAGGATCCTATCATGTCATCATCTCAAGATGTAGGCTTTGTAAGAAAGCTACACAAACTCAGACTCCTGTCTGTCAAATCATTTTAAATAAATTCTAAGAATAAAAAATGGATTATATCCCTCCAGGATCAAGACAACCAGATATGACATTTCTGACTCACCAGTAGGATTATTACATTGACAGACAGTAGTCCTGGATTCGCATGAAAACAGATTATAACTATTTCTAGCTAAAAAATATGGGGGGCAAGGGAGTTTCTTAGTGATACATTTCCCCTTCTGAGATCAGGCACCTCAGTGTCATGTAATCCCTAAATTACGTGCCTATGAGTCTTATTACATGCACCTCTAGACCTTTTTTGAACAGTAAGGTTTGCATTGTTGAGAGCAACAACAACTCTGAAAATGAATTACAAACTTGATTCCAACTCTCCTCATCGATTTTTTCTTCAGGATGAAGAAAAGTTTTTAGATACAGCTGTGACATCTAGAGACTCCAGGCATCTCCAGTGTCAGAGGACAGCTGAGGAAAGACCTAATCTCACCAGAGAAATAAACTCACTAGTGCCTCTTGTACAGCATTATTGTACTTATACTTACTTTGCCCTACCTGAAACTCAACCAAAGCACTCCTCCATAAATTCATTCATATATGCTTTGCTGGAATGGAGATTTACACATTTTTATCACTCTAAAAAATTTCGAAAAACAAATCTGAGTTTAGTATGGAACAGAATGGTTTAGGTTATTAGCAACTAGATAACTGTAAATTTCAGCTGTGGCAGTAACAACCACATTGCACTGCAGCACGAGTCAAGGTTCACAAAACGGAAGGATAAAACCTCTTATTGAAACACATTCTCCCTCAAAACTATCTTGTGCAATATAGAATATCTGCATCACAGGGAGTTTCAGCAATAAGTCTGCCAGATGTGCACATATGGGAGCAACAGCTGACACATATAGTTACAATGAATAACACATCACCAATTTAAAGCTGACTACAAACAAGGCATCTTATTAAATAATTCATCCCTGTAGCAGTCACACCCAGTCCTGTTTAGGGAGACACCTTCAACAGCTCATTAGGTGTATGTCACAAGGGAGGGCCTACAAGAGACTCTTGTCAGGATAACCCATATAGCTCAAGTTTAATTTGTGAGATGAGACAACCCTTTTACACGCAACCACTACAGGTTTTACAAACAATGAGAATTTTAACATAGGGAATGCATCACCTGTGACACATAAAGGATTTTACAACTCATCCCCAAATTCCATCTAACAGTTCCATCCCTCAAAGCAATGCCATGTTCTCTACAATGGCTGTAGCATAGTTTGCTGAACTTCTCACCTGTAATTATTTGATCTTTTTCAGAAAGTTTGTTCACTGAGTGTTCCTTTTCTCTCAGTCAGTCCTTTGTCTCCTCCTAGTCCAACAGTAAGAACCAACTGGCAACACTGAAATGTTCTATCAGAACTCCTCTATTTGCACTACAGAGCTAGTCCCCACATCTGCCAGCCACCACACATATTGGAAAATCACCCATGGGTTAGACTGGCTCTCAGTATCCCAACTTTAAAGCCTGTTCCTTTCTGTAGACAGGTCAAGAATGTCTGAAGATGACTGCCTGCAGTTGCAGGGCTGATTCTCTGCGAAACTCACCAAAGCCCTTAGAGCTGAAATGAACATACACAGTGGTTGCAGCAGATATCTGCATCTCCATGGCTTTCATTATTTGCAAATCATCTGCAGTACAATGTACCCCATATTTAACTTCACAGGCAGCATGGTAATTTACACAGGCACAGACACATGTACATTCTTTATACTAGCATTAGCTCTATACAAATTCTGCTCTGCTTTTTTACTCAATAAGAAATCAAACTTGACACTTGTCCAAGATTTCTTTGCAAATCAGATAGGACTCATATATGTTCCACAGAGTCCCCAGTCCAGCCCAATTTACTTTAATTGTCCCATCATCTTTCTCCCACATCTCCCATCTTTCTCTGCTACAAAAAATAAGTAAATTTAACAAAGGGTTTTGATCTAGCAGTGGATGTCTTGCAAACTTGAGATGATGCACAAGCACTATATAAGTAGAAATAAGTAAACACTAAGCACAAAGCCACTTCTTGCTCTTTCTTTTTGAGTGTGCAACATCCACAAAGGTATGTTCTCCATTACAGCAAACTTCACTTTGACAGCAGACATTTCAGCACTGTGGCTAGGCTGTAAAATAAGCCTCACAGAGATTCTAGAAATTGCTTTAAAGTAGCTGGGCTTACATGCAAGTGAGCCTGGTGCTGCTACAATAAAATATACCAAAGAAGGTGGAAAAATACTGGAGGGTTAGGGCGTTAACCCATCACCAGGGGATTAAACAGGATGACTTGAGATAGTCACTGCCCTCAGGTGACAGCCCCACCTCTGTGGAGGGTGCCCTGTCTCTTCCAACAGTGTCAATGAATGACATAGAAATCCACTTGCAGACCAACCCAATTTATAGTCCAGCATGTTAAGGTAAACAAGAAGCACAGATTCACATAACATTCAGCCATCAATGGTGGCAGGAAGGATGTGACAAGGGCAAAAGAGACAGCACCTGGGTTACCATCCCATTTAATCCATCATTAAATGCACATGACTGTGACACCATAAACCTCACCCCTGCTAGCACTAGTGGTGGTGCCCAAACTTCAGTGATCCCTGCATCCCTGGAACTGCTTGCTCCAAATATGCCAACAAACCAGTTTACAAGGGAAATATTCACCCGTTTTGAGTGAATACTGAATCTGCACACACTATCAAAGGGACACACAAAAAAATGACACACAACCATCACAGGGACACATGCATCCCTGAACAAACTTACAAGACATCACCAACTTAGTCCTCTTTCGGTAATGACTTTCTATCTAAGCTACAATAAAAATGTCAATTCCAAAATAATACTCTGCTTACTATGACTTCTCCAGACCAGGGCAAACCCAACTGAATTACATCATAAACTGCAGGAATTCTATAGTTTTATACATGCAAGAGCGGCAAGACACTGGAGCCAAAGCTGGATTGTTGCTTCTACACTGGAAGTCAGCTTGCACAGACGTCAAAGCTCCAAGTGCTGTTCTTCAGCACAGATAAATGCTGCTGTCTGCTCATCACACATCATCTACAGGCAGCAACAGTAACGTATTATCTATCTTCCCCTACTTTTGTTCACATTCGTAGTGAGCAACCGAATACCTTACACCTGGATATCATTCTGCCACTGCTGGGCTGTGCTGGACACGATGGATGTATTTCAGAATAGCCCTTAAGTCCTACAGAGGGGTCTTCTGGAAAAGACAATGTACTGGGGCCTGTCAAACTGAGTTCTGTGGCTGATTCCAACACAGAGTTCAGAGTTGAAACTACTGGAGGAGAGCATTGCAGACTAAATGAGAATGAAGAGGACAAAGAGTCCGTCCAAATCCCAGTTCCACCAGTCTCTCATTCAAATAGTCTCGCAGATTACAGCGCCTTGCAAACAACGATCCAAGGATACTGGATTCATCCCCAGATTTGGCACACAACTCTTGAGGAAATCACCCAAATTTCCAGATATTGGTCTCTCACTTTCCCGAGAAGATGTTTCAGTAAAACTGGTTATGCTATTTTGCAATTAAGGCGGTGTTCTTTAATGAACCCTTAGCAAATTAAAAAGGCTAATGTGCTGAATTCCGAGTTGTGATCCCTCGAAACACAGCTTTTCCATAGTACTAAACATCTTACTACTACATTTTATAATCAAGAAGGTGCCTTAGGTACAAAGAGAAGTCATCTGAATACTTAAAACAAATCTTGCAAATACTGTAATGTCAACAATACAGATCAGGCACACCAGCTTCCTGGCACTGCTTCCAAAAGAGATAAAGCAGTAAGGATGGTGAGGCTTCCAGACAGGAGCTGCAGGGAGGAATTAGCAGGTGGGGAACAGAAGCCTTAGCAGATCACCCAGTCACGCAATACTACTAAAATCTGACCACCTAACAAAGGTGGAAAAGACGATGAAAGGAGAAAGAGACAGATATTTCTTTTTTTTTGTTGTTGGTAGAAAGAAAAAGAAGACAAAAGGACTTATGATTATCTAATTGCCATGAATGACCAGAGAGTTCATGCCCCAGTTTGGTGTATGGGTAACCCATACAACACATACAATGCATTCCAGGCCACGAGCCCCACACTTGCTTGCACTGCTACTCCCATATCCCATAGCAGCAGGAGAGGTTCTGCAAGTGTAGACAGGAGCAGCTCCTGAATTTCTGTAGAGCCAAAAAGCAAACACAGGAGAGTGCTATTCCAGCTTTGTCCCCCAGCTGGACTGGACAGATAATGGGTGATGCCTTGCCCCAGTTCTGTGAATTCCAAGCCAATGCCAAGCTTTTGCACTGAATTTTAAATCAGTGTATTTGTCTTTTCCACAATCTTGAAATTAAGTGTCAAGAAACTTGACAAAGTCTTCCACTCTTAACCTGTAACTGGACACCTCCCTGTAAAATAATACAGAGATTGCCCTCATCAACCAAATGCCTCTGGTACTATTTAAATCTGCAACACCATGAGTACATAGACAGGTAAACAAGTGGCAGAACTTTGGACATGGCATCTCAAGCAGAATGGGAAACAACTGAAGAAAGTCAAGAAAAAATTACTAGATCTAAGTAGCAGGACTTACAAAGGATGACAAAACTAGCAAGGATTTCTGAATGAAAAAAAAAAAAGAGGACAGGGAATTTCGCTGATGTTGAAAGCCATTTTAAGAAGGAAGATGTTTGTTCTGCCTATCTGCAGAGACAGGAGAATCAAAGGGTTTAAGTGCAGCAAGGCTTGAGGACACACAGTAACACACTCTAACAAAACCCACAAGGAATAGACCAGATAAGGAGGCTGTGGATTCCCCATGATTTAAGGCACTTACGAGAAAGTTCAGCAGAAATCCAGCATAAATACTGGTGACCCCACTCCAGGGAAAAGGAAATAATTAGTTACATGATCTCTAATAGTTACACTTTTCTAATACTCTTCTGACACTTGGAAGTGAGTGCAAGAACATTCAAATAGGCTGCTAATGTAAGGTGCATACCTACATAATTCATCTGCCAAAGTTTGCCCGGTTTTCTCAGGAAACCTCCTACTTACCTGTTATAGAATCCTACACCCATACAGCTGCAGTTCCAAAAACACCCCTTCTGCCCCATCCATCTCCTACAGGCACACAAAGCTCTCTGTTTAGAGTTATAAATGATTAAATGACAACTGATTCTGAAGAAGTGATGGACAGGGTGAAAAATTTAGTCAGTGGGCCTGGAGCCAAGCACAAAAAAATTTACAACTGACAGCAGTCAGATTAGAAACCACAAGTAGAAACCACAGGCAGAGCCAGCAACGCAGCAGTTGTAAAATTAACAGTGTTGGGTCATGAAACATCAACCACAGGCCGATTATCAACTCCAGGATGTCCTACAGACCATCAATGGACCATGATAAAACCATTGGAACATTCAGAATGGAAGGTTCAGAACCTGCAGAACACAATACTCAGTTATAAAGGCGTTCCCAACAAGGGGCTGTTTTTTACAACCTCACACTGAACTTTCTCATTCAGAACACTTCAGGTTTTTTGCCATTCACATCATGGAATGCTTTGATTCTTAACACTAGCAACCAAAATTTTACTCCAGAGGAACTTCATCTTTTTCCTGTGCTAAGAAATAGCACAAAATGTGGAGAAGTGTGATTAACTACTCACACAAAGAATAAGTAGCTTCTTAATATTTTATTTATGTATTTGGTTATTTTTAAAAAACCCTTATATTTGCCATTTTCCAAAATACCACTATATAATAAATGCTATACATATCGCAGTAGGAGTCTTTTTCACATTTCTCCAAGTATAGTTCATCTTGAAGTGAAGAATAAACAAACTCAGGCAAGAAAACCTCTCCAGTATCACCTATAAAGTCCAAGTAAATACACATCAAGTGCAGTGGAGGATGATGACATATTTCAGAGATAAAAAAAAATTACTCATTTCTACTGCTAAAGTATCCTATTCCTTTGACTACTGGAAACACAATAACTAGTACACTGACTCAATGACACATGCCTGTTTCATAATTAGGGTGGAGCATGCAAGCAACTATAAAGGTTGCCCCAATCTGAGACTGTCACTGCTGGATACATCTCAAAGCTCCAGGTTCTGAGTGAGGTAAGCATAACCTAAATATACTTGGTCTTTCAAATCCTTAAACCTAACTTAGATAACTTCCTTTCTTGGGAAAGTTGATCAATTTTACAGGAAAAACCCCAACTCTTTTCATCTAAGTTAAGTATTACTCATTAAATGGTTAATTAAAAAATGAAGAGAGTGTTCCAGATTTTGACTGTTATTGTCTGTTTTGTTTGCAGTTATTCTTCAAGACAACATCTAAGAAACATGGAACATTTACTCAATGAAAACCTTCTGAAGTATTTTACCCAGTATGCTTTACAGGAGGGCAGCACCAATGCACTGTCCATTGGTGGGCTGAAGAATCTACTTCAGAATCAATTTGCACAGTACCTGAAGGTAATTTTCACTCTCATTGTATTCACCATGCTTCCATGGAATGCACAAGATAAGGAAAATACAGGCAATGATGTTCAGAGCAGATGACTGTGCCCAAATGGTTCCACTAAATCCATAATTCTTAAATAAGGTTTGGCTTATAAAACTTCATTTACATTGATGAACAGTAGCTCCAAACAGATATCTGAGCATAGAGTTTATAACAAAGTCCTATGAAATCAAATGCAAAAAAATCTAAGAGCTGTTCTGTTTGGGTTTGGTTTTTTGTTGGCTTTGTTTTTTTTTTTAATGCAAGCCAAATTTCACCTGAAATATTGTACCTGAATCTTATAAAATAGTTTTCATTCCAATCTAAATAATTAATCTTGAATCGACAAAATATATAGAAAAGAATCTATAAACCAAGTAAAAAAGTAGAACGCATTTAGAAGCAAGAGACCTCAGCCAATTTCTATCCAGGTTAAATTACCACCATCACAGAGAGATACCATTCCAGAGAGATACCAATCAAAGAAAAGAGATGCCACCAAGCTAGAGAAATACTCATTTCCTGTAGCTAGAAAAAAACTATGTTCTGATTTTATATATATTCTCTGCCAAATCTTTCCTGAACTGCATAAGGACTCAATTTAGATTCTTCTGCTAGACAAATCTTTAAATACTGCATTTTGGATATCTCAAAAAAGCAAATTTTGCTAAAGGTCTGCAGTAAGTGGCATACCCATAGAAAAATACAGTATTTGGAGAACTACAGTAATCCAATTTAGTCATTTCAATTAATATGATATGGCTTACTAACAACGGACTTCCAAAAAAAACCCTAATAAAACACAAAGGGATTTTTCTTTCCCTTAAAAGACAGCTTAGAAATTGATTGCCAGAAATTAATAGAAATGTGATAGAAAATTCAGATATATAACACTTTTTACAACACTGAAGACAATTCACAATCATACTCATTTTCCCAGATATGTGGAAATGGAACTGTTCAGAAAAAGCAATACTGATGTTTTCTGTCTGGACCTCAGACATTTTCAAGCAACAAGTCTGTTTGCAGACGTTTATGGCACCATAATAAATCAATATCAAAACATAACAGATTGTTACAAAACATGCAGAGATACATGGTATGAACAAAAGAAAACATTTTATGAATTTAAATTATAACTCCAAATCTGGTTTATTATTTAATTAGCCTGATCAGGGTTGTTATCAGAATATTCACTGCATCAGGATGCTACATGCACTCTTACCAGACATGACAAATAAAAGAAGCTAATAATCTAAACTAAATTTAATACATTAGCAAGATGCTTTTAGCAGTGAATACAGTATTCCTACTAAAGAGGGGGAAATGGAGGGAAAGAGACCCTCAGATCCTGGCCCAAAGCATAAAGAAAGTAGCAACATGTTTTCAAAATGTCCATGAAGGGCCCAATTTAGTATCTAATAATGGAGTAGGTTATATGCATATTAATTTTCACTGGTGATTATGTACCTGCTGCAGCTATTTCACCTGCTCCATTTCCCAGTCCAAATTTACCCAGAAGACTGAAGTAACCCATCTGAGTTATATCTTTGTTAACATTTTTGGCAGGCAATAGCAGACACTGTCCTACCAGTTTAACCAGTCAAACCAGTAAATACAACACCAACAGTAACATCTTCAAGAAACACTGTTATTGACTGCATTGTTTCTTGGCAAGATTCTTGATAGAAAAATGCTCATGGTGATCTAATTATTTCATTCTCTTTTTTTTTTTTTTTTAATTCTTGTCCTATTAAAACAGGATCAATTCTCACTTGATAACATAATTAAATCGTTGGACAAAAATAAGGATGGATCTGTCAGCTTTGATGAGTTTATGATGATTGTAAAAAAGATAACTAGTACAGGACAGTGAGGCATCTGCAAGAACAAGTATCACTGCTTTGAAGAAGAGCCTGGCATTTGTTTACATTATGTGTACATCTAAACCCACAGATTTGTTATTATTTTAAAGCACATGGAATAAAGATTTAACAGATAAAAAAGTATGATTGCATTGTGTTTCATCCACAGTCACCAGCCACACATTCCAGTTAAAATGCCTTCCAACTAGTTCAGAACTACTGTTTCTATTTCATGCTACATTTGAGGTGTTATTTAACAAATCCTGTTTTACCTGGGCTATTATTTGGACCTCTGGAGAAATTCAAATCACACAGTTTCTAAAACACACAAAAAGAAAGGTGCATCCGTTTGAGCAGTGTTTCCTAGAGTATACCTCCCAATACTCCTCACAGCTCAGTTTCATCGTTCACAAAAGATGACACTTCATAAAACAAGCAGTTCAAATTTTTAGAAAATGAAGTACTTATTTTCAATAGCAATGTAACAATGCTAAGTATGATAACTGTAACATTAGATGCTAATTTTAAGTTATATTTACAGAAGTACTTTTTTTGTTATGACTCTATGAATGGGAACATGTAAGTATATATATAAACTGAGTGACTGTTGTTGCAGTTAAAGTTCATTAGCCATATTTGGTGCAGTCTTAACCTTTTCATTGCATGATTCCTGTAACAGAGGTGCTTTCATGGGCATTATTATTTACTTCAAGAAGAAATTAGTCAAAGAGAAATATGAAGAACAAATATTTTGAAGACAAGTAATCAGTGGATTAGGCACTAATCCTACAAGAGAACCTGGAATTTTGGACTGAATTTTAACACCAACATCATCCATTATCTTGATAAATCACTTAGATCTCAGAGTTACTTAAGGACTTAAAGATTCAGCTTAATTGCAAAGCCTGTGAAGTGCATTCAAGATCCCATACTACTGTGGTTTCTCTCTCTGAATTTCCCCTCCATAAAATGAGGAATAAATTACTCCACACCAGTGATGTAGGACTAGAAGCCTCAAAAATATGATGATTAAACATTATATGATTGTCCTAATATGCTCCCAGGCCATTCTTTTGAAAAACCCCTTTAAATTGTCGAAATGTGTTATTTCTCGGAAGAAAGAAAATCATCTGTATTACTTTTCTCCTGGTTTACAAAATATTCTAAACTAACAATATGCTTTGATTTCAAAAGTAAATACACTACACACACATTATGCTAACTAAGCTCCACTAGCAACTTTACACATAAACACCTAACTGCAATCACAGAAGTTTAGGACATGCTTTTGCATGTGCAAGACACACATTCCTTTTCATCTCTTAGACAATCTCAGGAATTTTGGAATTCAATCAGATTACTGACATTGTGAAGAGGAAACATGGGCACCAGGAAACTAACATGTTTTAAGAGTGTCACCTACTGGCAAAATATACTTCTGCACAATTTCTTAAGTATATCGAAAATGCAGTTATTTTACTCAGTGCAGTAAGTTCAGGTCCATGATTATATACAAGCTGTAATTGTTCATAAAGAACAATGATCACAATTAAAATCAGGGGTTTTTTAAATCAAAGAAAAAAAAAAAGAATATTATTTCCAGAAAGTCTTTTTTTTTTCTTCCAGAATAGCATTAGATGCAGTTGCAATAAAACTGACAAAGAACATAATTAAAGGATCATTTTAAAAAATCTAAGTTTAACAATATATGAAGGTGAGGGAAATGGAACAAAACAAATAACTCTTCATCCATTCAGTGAATCCAGTTCACTAGCAGTTCAGACTATACAGTTTCCCTCCAAAGGAGCAATTTTTGAAACTACCATTTGCATGAGAAAATTCATACCAAGCTCTACACTCAAGCAAATGCATTACCTTTCTGAACAGCCATCCTCCTGCAAAGAATACTAAAAATTCACCTATCATTATTTTTCAAAAAGGCTAGGAAGTAAAGCAGAAAGCTTAAAAACATGTAATGGGAACATCACCTGCAAATAATCAACCAAGATGAGACCAAGAACTTGGGCTGTGAGCTCATGTACCTCTCCCATCTTCTCTTCTAAACTAGGGCAATGCTCCAGGCTTGGGGAAGAGTGGCTGGAAAGCTGCCCTGGGGAAAAGGGCATTGAGGTGCTGCAGCATGTCCAGGAAACAGCAACAGACCTGTGATGAAGGGTCTGGAGCACAAGCCTGCCATGCATGGAGCTGCTGAGGAAGGTGGGGTTTCACCCAGAGAAAAGGAGGCTCGGGGTGACCCTGTCAATCTCTACAACTGCCAACAGGAGGCTTAGCCAGATGGGGATTGGGCTGTTCTCCCAGGCAGCCAGCAACAGGATGAGAGGAAACAGCTTCAAGCTGTGCCATGGGAGGTTTGGGTTGGAAATCAGGACTAATTTCTCCTCTGAAAGGGTTGTTAAGCATTGGAATGGGCTGCCCAGGGATGTGGTGAGGTCATCATCTCTGGAGATGTTCAGGACACAAATGTACACGGTACTTAGGGCCACGGTGCAGTTGACAAGGTGGTAATTAAGGTTGGACTTGATGATTTTGGAGGTCTCTTCCACCCTAATTGATTCTGTGATTCTGTCTAATACTGAGTTACATGGGTACTTGATAATTGTAGTTTTTATTTGCAGCAAAAAGGTTCAAATTTCCACAGATGTAGACAACAAAGAGTAACAAGAGACGAAAATATTTTCTAAGTACTTTGGATGACTGTACTTCAGGTGCACAGTTCTGAGTACCTGAAGGCTTAGAAAATTAAGAAGCAATGTAAGTAGCTGCATATTTTATGATGTCCCTCAGTTCCCCTGCCAAACTACGTGTCAAGTTTTGTCTCTTTTTTTAAAAAACAAAAGGAAATGTAATTATGTAATTACCGCCTCACCAGTACCTTTCTTCTCCTTCTTCAGTTTTCAAAGGAGGAGAAACCAAAAGAAAAGTACACTGCCTCAGTCCTTAGTTAGTGCACAGTGGCATCACAAGATATTATCAGTGCTGATATATTCCAATTAACTTTCTTGGATAATGAAATATCTACATCAGTTCGACAGTTCAAAAGCTTCAGTAATCTGCTTCTCTTCCAATTGTTTTTATTGATTATAGAGAATATCTAATCAGGTTTCAGCACAAGATGGACTCTGCTAAGGCAGATTATTTAGCAGCTGTAATTATTGGTAGTGCAAATCTGCCCCTTGGAATGATCTACATCTGTTTCTTGTCCAGAACTGAGGTGTCAAAGATGAGATTAAGATGCTGAAATATGACTGTCAATAACTAATTTCAGAACCCTAACGCAGCTCAGAAAAACACAATATCCATTATACAGACCATAAAGGTAACACTTCCATTGTAAACCATGTATTCATCTTCTATGACACATACATTCACTCCATTATTTTCTTAACTTTATGTCCACATAGTTTTCTCCTTAACATATCTACCTTACTTGTCCTTGAATGTAAACTGCAAATCACTCAGTTAAATACCATTAAATAAAACTGGCACTCAAAAAGCTCTAGAAATAAGGATGCCCCAGAATCAGTCTTCTACCTTCTTACAACCTAAAATTTTACAGTAAGCTTTCAATATCTTCCACATTTTACAACATATTGATATTATGAAATTGACCCCTGCAGTGATGTGCAGCATCTTTGCAAATGGTCAAGGAGAAAGGAAGAGACCTCTAACTATGGCAAGGCCACAAATTTGATGCCAAAAGCAAAGTTTACCTTCACTCATCTGAGGACATCTCCAAACACCACCAAGTTGTAACAACAAGTCTCACTCTGAAACTCTGAAGGTCTTTAATTCACCTTCAAAAGATCAGACTAGATTATCCTTCCTATGCAAACAAGCAACTTTTACAAACTGAGCAAATGCTCTAAAAACCCTCTTATTTGCACATTTCAGACTAAGCAGACATGAAAAAAGTATTTACTTGCAAATCTCAACAAAATTCTTTTGAAGGAAATTCATATAGAAATTTTGAGCACTGTGAGCAACCCTCTTAATTTATCACTAGAGCAAATGTTTACATCTTACACCAAAATACTGCTTTACTTCTAATATTTATTTCTGTTCATTTTCATTTTCTTAAAAACTGTCCCTGATCACTTTAAAGTTTTACTGCATTAATAATGTGATAAAATCCACTCTAAAATCCTATCATCACCATATGATACAGAGAGCGCTGCCATATCAGGGGCATTGACATTTTTGTCAAAAGGAAGACTGTAAGATGCATGGGGAGGATGGGTATAGTAGCTATTTATACCCTATATATAAAGGAAATATAAGAATTTTTCAACCCATTTCCATTTAATCCTTAACTTGTCATATAAATTTTTATTTTGGTAATAGCTCGTGCTACACCTTTCAGCTCCCATTTGTATTTTATTCTCTAGTAAAGCCAACTTAATCATTATTGTCCACTCCCAGCATGAGTTTACACACAAGGAAATTCGAAAAATTACAAAAATAAAGCTAAGGCAATTCACAGAAGCAAACAGACAATGGCAAGAGACTATCAAAAGAAAATACCTTTTAAACAGTACTGAGTAAGGACAGCAGATATCACCTCATGTCCTACCACGTAAAAAATATAGATTTTAACTAGCACAGAGCTAACTCCCTTTTTCACAAATATGTATGTTCACAAAACACATGCAGGGAAGAAATGGTACTTACAACTGGGTTTTTTGTGTCTGGGTCAAATTCTGTAGAATTTGCATCTGGAACAGAAGTTGAAAGTAAACACAGTACATTTGCTCTACATGCACTAAAAACTCATAACAGCTCTGTGGCATTTCAGGGCTTGGCTACATTTATGTTACAATCTCACATGTTGAAATGCATCCTGCACCACTTTTGAAGCAATCACAGGAAGCATATGACCTCAGACACATAAGTTCCCTTTCCTGCTTTCCAAAACACTTTCCTCTCAGCTCTTAGTATTAGAAATTCATTGATAAGTTAAATCTCTTCATACTACTACTGCAATGGATCGTCTTTGGCCACTTCAGCTAATGAAGGCAAGTGAGAAAACGACTTCTCAGCTTTTACTTCTCACCACCTGCACACTTCAGAAAGAGACTACAGAAGTGAACTCCTAAGTACACTTTCTTCTACACTCTTTAGATCAAAAAGCAGGTTTCAAACGATCTGCATAACAAAGAGTTCTTACTCCCTTGCACAGAGAGGTAGCACAAGGTACTTAGCTGAAAATGATCTTGCTCCAAGGGCTAAGTATCTAACAATCACAGGATCTGTAAACAGTTCTAATAATAGACATACATTTCACATAGAGAATAAAAATTCCTCTAAACAAATCATATTCACACCAGCATACTAAGCTCACCTTCCCAATTCAAACAGTTTCTTGCAAATTCCACAACTGCTAACTGCATTCCCAGGCAAACTCCTAGAAGAGAAAACAAAAACTCCAGAATTTCCAGGACAAAAGGTAGGACTAAGTACTTGCTGTTCTGTCTTAAACTTGACTGCTTTGAAATCTTGGTATTCATGGCATATACCAAAAGTGGTTGCTCAATGTAAAACTCACACTTTAAACTCGGCACACTATAAATACACGTGACACAATTCTGTGCTTTAAGCACTTTCAAAGATACTTTATTCCTCTCATCTATTTTACCAATAATTACTGCAAAGACAAACAGAAGCTGAAAGCCTGGATATATCCAGATTAAATCTTTGCTTTGGCAACTACTCAGACACTTAAAAAAAAGTAAGAAATGTGGAGTACGAAGGAAAGCCTCAGAGGCACTTACACGAACAGCACTTGGCTTATAGGCCAGATGATGTCTTTGGACTTTACCATAATGACATATACTAGCAAATCAAAAAAAAACCATTTAATATAGCAAAAGTGGTCCAAAGACACCTATGTTTTCTGCACACTGTTTAATAAAGAGAATTATACTGATATAAGTACAATGAGAAGCAAAGACTCTCCATTTTTGTACATGCAAATTAAACCATTGCAGAAGGGATTGTCTTTCTTTCCTTCCTTACAGCAGATGTGGCACAGGACTAAGCTCCTGGGCATTCTTTACATGGCAGATAGTCACAACATCACACATACTTCCCTAAGACAGGGTCCTTCCCTAGTGTGGGGGTTTGGGTTTTGGTTTTTTTAATCAAATCAATTAGCTTGGTATACATCTCCTAAACACAGTAATTTCTCACTCTAATGATCTTACCAAGAAAAGGTTTTTTCTTTGTTCTTGCCCAGGAGATAGCTTGGAGTTTGCCTTCTGTTCCTCTAATTCCAAAACCTCCTGGGACCAGAATGCCACTGTAATGAGAGCCATATATAAAAGAATTAAGATGTAGAATCAAGCCAGCAGAGCATCCACACAACTTCAAGACTCTTGAGGTTATAACTAAGCAAGCACAATTCATGAATGGCATGTTTTATATGACTATTTATAATACAAAGAAATTAACTCTAAATTTGGAGATTTGTTTCATCTACCCACCCCAATTTTCCTCTGACCAATATCACACTTCACAGTCAAATTCCCACTGCTTAAATAAATTGCTCAAATAAATAGCTATATATTCACTACTTAAAATCCTAACACCCAAAGTTTAGATCTTCTAATACCAAAAAAACTAAATGTGTCTAGACAAGAAACAACATCCCTTTAAAAATACAAATTTAAATCCTTGCAATGATTCTTAACAGAAACATATGCAGTGTCCATTTATGAGCACCTTTCACTGTGCTGCACGCTGACAACAAAAAACCTTTGACAACAAATCTGCACTGTAAAGAAAGTCCAGATATCCAAAAAAAGCAAAACAACAGCCAAAAAACTGCAGTTTGTCTAAAGAGATTAAGCAGACTTTGAGGATATATGTTGATACTTTAATTTGCTCAGCTTTTCACCACCCATGCAACTTATCATTTCACATAAGTAACAGAAGGCTGGATGCACTGAGAAATTATTCGATTTATTGAAGTATTTTTCATCACATGAAATAAATATCATGGTCCACATTTGGGTAACAGAATGCCCAATGTCACTTACTCTGCTTTGCACAGTTTGTGCCATGCCTGGTGATATTTCACTGAGTTCTCTGCTTCCGTAGAACGTTCAAGTTCTGTTGAATCTATGTACTAATAAAGAAAAATATGCAATGAAACGGTCTCTTCTTCCACAGAAAGAGCAGCAAACAATATATAATCAAGTGTTAAGAGAAATTATTCAGAGTTTCAAGTGAATTTGTCAATAAACTAGTAACAATTCCACTGAAGACCCAGTATTTGCTTTTAAGACAGTGTTTGCTCTAGTTGCAGCAATCTGTGCCCTTTTCTTTGTACATAGCTCAGGAGCTTTGTCTGCTTACAGCCCTGCTTGGCACCCTCCAGGTAAGCACACTAACTAGAATGCTTTGTAGCTCTGAACCCAGGTTACCTTCCTGGGTACCTTAACCAGGGCCAAACAAGGAGTGGTGCTGACCTAATCCTGTCATCCCAATGGGATGTGGCCAGGATGTTTACTTCCTGGCTTTTGGGTGCCACAGCTTGTCCCACCTTATAATAAGACTGCAAAAATCTGCATTGTCTGAGAGAAAGGTGTTCCTGGGGACTCTTGGGTAGAAAGGGAGAAAAACTCACTATCTATGCCCTACTAGAAATACTGCATTAGAATCTCTCGTGTCATTAAAAAGCACAGCTCCTGATACACTGCTAGAGTGAAGTGAGGGGACGATGTACTGCACTGGGGACACAAAAGATCTGAGTTTAATTCTGGGTTTTGTAAGTCTTTTTCTCAGATTAACAAAATTAACCACATTCTGATGTGGAGATGTCCATCCTCCATAAAAATGAGATCATCTGAAATGGCAGAACTCACCTGTGTGCAGAGAAAGGCAACTGACAAGGAGATTGCTGAAAGTTTCCCAGACAAGACTGCTTTCTAGCAAATATTTTCTACTTTTTCCACATTCCAGAAGGCATCAAAAATACAACAGAAAAATAACTACTTTGGAATGTTGCTGTTTTCTATACTAGAAAGATATTACACAATCAACTAAACAGACACTATGATACCGTGAGGCTGGAAAGAGAAACTAATGACAGTTGCAGTTAATTGTATTTTCCTTGCCAAACATATTGAGAAGGAACATTTATCAGTTAAAGAAGCATCAATATTTTGTCATTAAGCAGTTCCTTCAGAGCATGGGATTATGCTGAGAGCCTTTGGGCATAAACACTAAAAGAGGTTTGGACATGCAGTTAAGTACAGTGGGAGCTGTGTCTGTTAACATTTCAACACTGCACTGGAGCTCAGTGACCATCAGTTTTCATGCTTGTTAACGCAGAAGCTCCACCAAAATTCAGACCATCTGCACATGAAGCTTACTGGGCATTTCCAGACAGGGCACTTTTCACCTTTTTGCTAAAAACAAAGCTATTTGTCATATCATAAAAATTTCCCGCTCTGCAGCTGTCAGTATGAAACACTGCAGTGACACAATCACATAGGTCAGAAAGGACATTGGGAAGTCTCAAGCTTCACTCCCTGTTCAAAGCAAGTCAAATTAGAGCAGGCTGCTTAAGATAATTTCCAGTCAAGATCTAAAAATCTCCAGGGATCAACTCTGGCTGTTCCCACTTTCTTGTTTCTTCATGCACACAGAAATAACTTTCTAGAGTATTAGCTAATAATCTTCCCAGGGAACAAGGAAAGGCTGACCACCTGCCATTTCCCCAAATCCTAATTTTTGCCTTTTTGGGTTTTTTTAAGACTGATACGTTTGCCCTTTTCTAGTCATGGAATAATTATGTTGGAAAGGATCTCTAAGATGATTGAATCCAACTGTTAACCCAGGACTGACAAGTTCACCATAACACTATGTGTCATGAAAACAAGTGAAATCTAACCATGACAGTAAATATAAATTTGCAGATAAAGTCTGCTTTCTCATCAGATCCAGTTTGGGGTAACTTCAGTGTTCCTTTCAGATAAGTTTAGTTCCAAATAAAATAATTAAATCTGTAAACATTTCTTCTAAAAAAATGAGATTCTTGGCCAGTCTGTATTTATCTGCATGATTCATTTTCTAATTTTCACATGAATTAAAACTGCCTCACATGATGGGAACTAGTAGGTTACCACAGAACGATACAATAATAGAATCAAAGTATTCCTGAAAGCAAAATCCAGAAACATGCTCACCATTAAATCCAGTTTGTAATTAATTGCCAGCGCAGAGTGTTCCAGAGCTTTGAAAACAGATGCATAGCAGTCACTTAGTTTGGTGTACTTGCCCACAAGAGCTATGGAACACACCTTCAGCAACCTTTCGTATCTGACAAAAACAAGTTCTTCAGTTACTACACCAAATTGCACAAAAAAACCCCACATTTTAACAGTGTTTGCCTTTTCTTTAACTCCACAGAATGTCTCCTAAAATTTCCAAACTGCCAATGATTTTAAACCCAGACCATTCACAGGTGTGGATCAGCACTACACCCAGTCAGTCCAGTTTGGTGACTTCATAGCAGCTAAAACCTAACTTGAATTACAGCACTTCTAGAGAAAGCAGCAGGATGCAGAATACCTGCAAGCCATTTTCTTCCACTTCATTAGAAGATCACTTGGCTGGTCATCAATAGGTAAATTTAGCCTCTGTTTAAAATACTTAATGATGCCTTGCTCCTCCAATAGGATTGGTACACGATAAGTAGAAGAAACATCATGAATAAATATCACCTAACAAAAAAAGGCAGAACATAAAAAAACTTATGTAAAGTTTTCATAGGAAACATTAATTCCACGTTTGGATAGTACATGCATTTTTTATTCTACACACATTCTGGTTTTTAAATACCTTCCTTTTGAATGAGAAGGACAGCACAGCTAATATTTAAGGTTCCATTAAATCTACGAGAAAAAAAGTTACTCAAAAAGTAAAAATGTGTTTCACTTCTCCTTCACACCATCACACAGGCTTGTCAAGCCTATCATTGCATCAGTTTTAATAGAACCATCTGGCCCCACAAGCACTCATGCTTGCCAGCACTTCCTTCCTCCCCTCTCACAAACTTGAAAAGTATTAACCATGAAAGCAAGAAAATAACTTAAACCTAACAAAACAGACCCAATTTGGTTCTGCCAAAGTCTCCTAAAAGTATTTTGTTAGTGAACTAGGCTATGTAGTTACTGAGTGCAGTCCATTTAAGGACCTTTTTGTTAAGAACACATTTATAAACTGCATCCAAGCTGTCAGCAATTAAGCTGATTGTGCTTGATTTACCTGAGATCACAGAGCTCAGAATCCTGAGCACAAGTGTTCTCTTCCCTGAAGATATGAACAGTAAAGGATACTCTCTTTGTTACCCTTGAGCTGCTTCTGTTCATCACAAACTTTGTACATGTGCATGCTGCCCCATGCCTCCCCATGTGCCCATGCAACCTGAAATGCCACATAACCACTTGCACCTCTTGTACTTTCAGCATTATCCATTACAGAGTGAAATGCTCTCACTTGCAAAAATATTAAAGAGCAGTCAATTAATCAAAAATAATATTCGAATAGCAATTAATTGCAAAATATTAAGGGAAAACCACTCATGAATTATAGAAGAATATGTAACTACACAGTAGATACAAGCTTAAGAGCATAAATAGCCTATTACATATTATCACAGTAGGCTGTGGCTGTGACCATCTGTGGACATAAGCAAATCGCCTAGCTTTAATCACACTTTGTTCATCCATTATTATAATCATCTGAGATGATTTATGGGTAACAAATACATAATAATAAATAATGAATAAAACCAGCCATAGTTGTGAAAATTGTACAGTTTCGTGCTATGTGTAACAATTAACCATGCACTCAAAATCTACTTCTATTAGCTTTTACACAACATGCATTTAAATTATTAATGATTGTTTGACATAAAACTTAACATATATACTCCCGATATTTTGAAAACTCTATAGCATCCATAACAGCAAGATAAAAATCACAAAAATAATTACATATGAATGAAGCAGTCAGAAGCTGAAAACAGAAATGCACAGAAACACTTGTACCCTTTCCCACATGTAATACTGAAGTACAGACCTGCTCAGGCTCCACATGACAAAACATGGAAATCTTCTCCTTCACGGCCATCTCTATAGGTTTTGCACTTCTGCAGACTATCTGTCATAATAGAAGGAAAAACTTCAAATATTTACTAGGTAAACCAACAGCAGATCCTCAATATTTCATAGAGAAATTCATCTCCTTTGGAAGCACAAACAAATGTCCCTTTTTTTACTCTTTCCCCTCTTTTGGAGTTCTACGATCTATCATAGCTCACAAATATCTACCAGCAAGGCAGAAGTAAATCAGTCACCTGCCCATACTGACCAGTTTTCATTCATCTTTCATTGTAATATTGCTTCCTCATATTCTTCTTTCTTGCAGCTACTATTGTAATACTCTTTGCCTCAAGTCCAGCAGCTCTACAAGTTTGACTATGATCAATCAAAAGGAACATTGTAATCTTATCAGCAAGATTAGATTTAAATTGAGAGCTACATTACTTAGCTTACATGCATGAGTATTTCAGTATTTCAGTATTTCAGCATCTTTTTAATTTACACATCATTACAGAAAGGAGGCCAAAGAAGAGAAAACTAATTCATAATTGTCTGGAGTTTTTACTGGTGCTAGTATTTTGCTGATCCATTTAAATCCCAGTAATTTTAGAAAATATTGATAATTTTTAACCAATGAAGAAAATAATTATATGCTTTGGTGTTTGTTGAAATGGGTACTTTTTTGCATTATGTAACTCCAGACAACTAGTTCAAAATGCAGAACTGCTCTAGTAAAGTGCCTACTGATTATTCAGTCTACTCCCGAAAGTTATTTTGAAACCTGAAAGTATAACAAGAAGTGGGATGATGCTGTTACGAGATTAGTTCATTACTTTCCCCATCTTTTTAGCAAATGCAACTACTTAATTTATCAAGCCCTTTTGCTCAGAAAATGTAGCTGCCCTTTGATCACCTTGCTAATGCAGCTTAGCTACACTGATACTGATGGAGTCTAGTTAACTTACCTTACCCTTAGAATAATTCTAGAAACAAAAATAAAATGCCAAGTATAAGGAAAATTAGTGCATTTTTAAATCAAAATGTAATTAGGAAACAATTTATACATTCTATTCACTTAAGCACAATTCATATGTAAAATTTGAAGTTTGAAGCTGAAGGCATAATTCATAAACCATGATGGTATGAGCACATGAGTAAACCCACTTTGAAATCTATGGTCTGTCTTACAGAGACAAATTTGAAGTCAAAGCAGACGTAGAAATCAAAAACATCAGAATCAGCACGAAAATAACAAAACTACAATAAAAACGGCAGAGGTGCACCACAAAGAAACATAACACACAGCAGATGAGGACCAGTTGAATCCGACAGGGCGGCTCTGACAAGTGCACACTCCAAGTGCTGCATCAGAGCACAGATCTCAGCAGCCACAGCGTGTTCGTCTGGCACTCAGAACAGCCTGGGGAGAGCAGAGAGGCGCGGGCACACAGAGCTGAGCGGCCGCCCCAGGGACGCAGGAGCAGGCAGGGGCAGGCAGGGATCCAGAGCAGTGAGAGCTGGCTCAGCTGGGCCAGCCTGGCAGCACAGCTCATGGAGGGAGCTTTCCTGGCCACTGCTGTCAGAGCTGCCCCAGGTGCTGCCCTGGCCAGGACAGCAACCATTTAAATACTGTCCTGAAGCAGCACTCAAGGAACTTCACAAGGGCGCCAAGAGGCTGCACCTCGAGTGAGATCTGTCCCTGCTCCAGGTGCCAACAGCAGCAGTCAAAAACCAAAAATGATACTGTGCTCCTGGCAGTCCCAGGCAAGAACCCAAGATGCAAGACAGTGACTGTGTTTGTCTATTCTCCTTTTATTACACACATCCACTTAACAGGCTTTTTAAAGAAAATTATTTTTTGGAGGGGAAGGAGAAGTCAGGCCCTGGCAATTGCCTTAAAGGCATTCAAAAAGCACAGGCAGTTTATCTATGCAATGAGCACTTCAAGAGAGATTCTGGAGAATAGGCCCTGAAACTTGGAACACAGTACAGGATTACATTTATAAAAAGTCTATCCTTCCACAAGCTGGTTACAATTACCATGTCACAACCATCTGACACGAAACACATTTCATATATCCTATTTCCAAATCCATTGGTTTTGTAGTTAAAAATACACCCATTCATAAATGTAAAATGAAAGAGCTCAAAAAAAAAAAAAAGAGACAAGCACAACACAAAATTTAGTTGTGTGACTACCTTCTTAAGAATAATTTTTCTTTTTTAAGGATATACGCATTGCTTCTTCTTAATAATGCATTTAAAAAATCTGAATGTTACTGTAGGCCTTCCTACAAAGTGAATCAAGATTTCAATTATTTTTAGCAGTGAAGAATTATTTTTGTAAAAAGATGCCTTTAGAAGAACACAGCTACAGTCCCAAGATATTGCAAGAAGTTAGTTGAATTAAGTTAGCTTAGAGTGATTTTGAGTAATTTGATTTCCTGTGGCTTTAATGGAGCTATGCAGCACATATTTTGCATTTCTTCTAAAATTCTCATCTCTCTTGAGAGACTAAGGCTTTTTCTTTGAACACAGGTTATGCAAGGACATTTCTAGATGACCTATAAATAAAAATGTGTATTTATTGACTCACCAAATCTGGAGACAAGCCTAGACCCCTCAGCGCTCGAACACTGTTCTGTGTTGGTTTGGTCTTCTGTTCACCAGTAGCATTAGGCTGGAAAGGCACATTTTGAAAGCTCAAATAGCAGCTAACATCTACTAATAAAGCAGTTACAGATTAAAAGAGAAACTTCATTGCAAGTAATAATATTTGCAGGAAATAAACTTATCTAAAGAGAGCCATAATACGCCAGAAAAAGAAACGGCACCATTGTCATAAATTGTATATGCAATACTGTGAAGATACCACAGGGTTCCAATTCAGGTCAAGTTTATTTTGTTGGTTTTGTTTTCAGAGAAAAATTTCCATGTAATTGGCTCAGGCAGAAGAAGAAAAATATTCCAAAAGTTGGATTCGGCTAAAAAATGGAGAATGTCCAGTACAGCACAAAGCCTTCAGTGACTGTTCTTGGAATATTCAGATGTAGTAAATAATTCTGTTCTCAAATACACAGAATTAATCCTAGCAATTGCTGTTCAATCCTATAATCCACAGCTGTAGTTGTTAATTATCTTTTTGTCTGTAGAAGGTAAAATCTATCATTACAAACCCTTGCTTAGCAAAATATCCCCAGTGAGTAGTGAAGCAAAATTCAGAGTTCAAATGAAAAAATACTTTTAGTCCTGTACAAGGAGTTATAGTGGTCTTGACTGGACTCCAGCATGAAAGGGTTAATGAAACAAGTAAACAAATATAAAGCCAATACAGAAAATGTATTTTATTAATGCTAATAATTTACCTGTGGTACTAGGCTAACATGGATATTACAGAAGTTCTCTCTTTTAGCTTTGAACTGAAACTGTCTAAATGCTTCAACAAATGGCATTCCTTCAATATCTCCAATGGTTCCACCAAGCTGGAAAGGAAATGGATATGTCAGAGTGGCAGAAAGCAAAAACAAAAGAAAAAAAAAAAGTCTCTTACATTTTTTAAGATGTTCTCTGAAACTTTTATCTCAATTAAAAAAAAACCCCTGACAATTGAAATTTGCAAACATACTCTACAAAGTGCTTTCATCTACTCTGCACAGTTTGTTTCTTGTGGAAAACATTAAACAATTTTCCAGTTTTGTTACGTTCACTTTCCACCAAATAGATAAGCTTCCCATGAGAAGATGTGTGGTGCTTCTGAATAATACATGCTTCACACTGCCTTCAAAGTGGTGAACCAGTAATCAATAGTTAAGCTGATGTGAAGATTTTTGTATAGAAAAACTTTATTTCTTGTCAGATTAACAAATATTTGTGATTAACTAGAGTCAGACGTTTCTCAGCAGACATTACCACAGCTTTCCAACACCAATAATTGTTTATTACCAAACCAAAATGCAAGACTAAGTCCATGCTGAAATTTATTTATAAACACGGAAATCAGATGCCTTTCAAAGACACAGCGAGCTGCAGCAGACTAAGCACTGAATAAAGCAGCTTTGCACACAAGTCTGATGGAACAGTTGTATTTCAGAATGAACTTTTTGTGCCACCAAGTGGTTTTTGAGAGAATTACATATTTCTGTTCATCCAGTACCATAAAATTTGACAATTATATTTGTACATCACACATCTTTAGTGTAACTCCTTCAGGATTTTACAATAGAAAAATGTTACAACTACTTTTAGAGTTCTGAAGAAAAATAATTCTATCAGGCTGGAGGTATACATCACTTAGTAATGTTTTTGTGCAACTTTTGTATTTACTTTTTCATATTTGTTTTAAATTAAATATTTGACTCCCACTGTGAACATCATAAAAAGATTTATAGATATACTGGTAAGAGTATTTCAATCAAGGCAGATTTTTCTGCATAAGAAACACTGAATAATTCTGCTGCTGGGTCACAAAGCTTATGGTCTTACTGATTGCACTGGTCACTTCTGGCATTAAATCTATGACATCTTCTGTCAAATTCTCATGTATAATCTTTATTTATTATTTTCTGCTGTAACAGTACTACTAGCAATGACTGGCTTTCATCCTGTTGTCTCAATGCCCTACTAAGAGTGGGTAAAACTCACAGTTTCCACTGTGCAGAACATCAACAGGTTAACTAATTAGCAAAGTTGCCTCCAAAGATCTTAAACACAACATCATAAAGTAGGAAAGTACTTTAAACACACTGTTTAAATATATTCCTTTAAGCATGACCACCAGCAACAAGATGAACATTTGAAGTTCTATGGAAAGTTAGAATGTTAAAGGCTCTCCTACTGACCACAGGAGATTTCAGGTATTACACAAGTTTTCTCAATACTATTAACAGTATAAAGCTTCAAACATGTGGATCCTGGAATAGACAGTTCACATTACAGTAACTGCTTTAATTCTCTAAGTAAATAAACTCTTAAGAAGCTCAATTTCAGCCATATTCTAGAGTGGATTTAGTTGAAGTAAACGAAGCTGCAGAGGTAAGACCATGCCTATCCCCTTCTGACCAAGCCAAAGAATGTGAAATGTGTCTTTGAATTTCTGCTCTCCATAAAACTTCAGTCTGACCTTTTTACAGTAAGGAGCAAAGAGAAAGCAAACAAGCTCATTGTGTTCACTGCAGATATACAACCTAAAAGGCTCCATACTTACCTCAATTACACAGATTTGTGGCTCTTTTTTGTCATCATCCACTGGAACTTTTGCCTGATTCATTACCCATTCTTGAACTGCATCAGTAATGTGTGGAACAACTGCAAAACAAAACCAAAGAAGGCAAGCACAGCTTACCTTAGGCCCATATATTAATTTTTGCATGCAAAAGGGGTAAAGTGAACAGAAAGCCAAGAAGAAACTACTAGGTCCTTTCTCTAGTTCTCTTTCCTTGAGCCCAGAATCCAAACATTAAGGAATATGCCTATATCTTTTGGAAGGGAGAAAGGAATAAGGTGGTGGAGCAAGAAGCAGCCTGTTCTAGCTGATCCCTTCTTTTGTAAAGACTGAATGGACTAGTATCTCGCAGAACTAAAAATATTACCTTGAACAGTTTTTCCCAGATAATCACCATGTCTTTCTTTATTAATGACATGCTGATATATCTTTCCAGTGGTGATATTGTTATCTTTATAGAGATTGATGTCCAAAAATCTCTCATAATTTCCCAAATCTAAGTCAACTTCTCCACCATCATTCAATACAAAAACTTCACCTGAAAAAAGAAAGCAAAAACAGACAGAAAAATAATAAAACAATCAGAAATTATTAAACACACAGAAGGAATACCAAAGACATCTTAAAATAGAAGAAAAAAATGTAAATTATATATGACAACATATCCAATATATTAATAACATATCCAATATATATAACAACAACAATAACAAAAAAGCCCATACTGCAATTCAATCTTCATTGTCATTGTATGACCTAACATCCAAGTCATTATTGTTACATCTAATGTCCATCCCTCAGACACATATAGTTTTCCAAATAAAATGTAAGTAATATTGCCAAGATACTTAAGCAACATAAATATTTAACCAGCATTTCAACAGCAGAATAATCCCCCATTGGAAGAAAACAATCTCTAGGAATCATAAATCAACCACAAATAAAATATTCATTTACTTGCAGGAAAGAAAAACTGTGCTTTTATAAGCATAAATTATTACACATGTTCAAAGTGTTTCGCTATAAATTCTTGTTGTTTGGATCTATTTTACTGATCGAAGCTTGGATTAGGGTAAAGTTATGATGAACAAAAATGCTTCTTCAAACATGATCACCGTTTCTGAGTCACTTGTTCCATTCAGTACATGGTTCACCATGTCCACAGCAAGGGTTATTTCTGACCCTGAAAAATCTACTTAGAATACCCTTCAGGTTCACACTTTTCTTAGCCCTCTAAGGAGTCTCTAAATTCTGACTCTAGTCAACTTCCAACAGAACTCAAGTTGCTAGATCTTGAGGTAAGGCTGGAAAGCTCTTCAGAAAAACTGTAAATATTTTGCCATGACCCAATAAATCAATGGCAAAACAAGTTATGTGACTAATGCACAAAAAAATAAAAAATAGAGACTACAGAAATGTATATTTCACCAAAGTACAACACTCCACTTCTATGAACTGCCTAACAAATCACTCCAATGTGTACAACAGAGTGGAAGAATTATGCCTGATTCTGTGAGGCCCTTAATACATCCTCTATACTAAATCATCGTTTCTGCCAAGAAGCAGAGTGAAATCAACATCTCTTAAGCAGGCCTTGGAAGAGAAAAATAAAAAAAAATTATTAAAAAGCCTCTACAGTTTACTGGAAATCACTGAATTAATCATATCAATCATACTTCTGTCAAAACATTAATGAAGGAGGCTTGCCATTCCGGCTCATGGACCTTCCATGTACTACGCAGCAAGCCAGTGTTTCTTCACAAGCAGTAAGAAAATTTTCAGTGAAAAAAAGAATATTACATGCCATAATGTTCCTCCTCCCCTGTACCTGGTCCAGGGAAGGAATATATCCTCACAATCTCAAGTCATCACAGGAGTCGTATGACCCACTCAACTGCTTAAGCAGCAACACACGCGCTCCTTAAAGAGCAGTAAAGTTTGCTTTTTAAGAGAGGTCCTGTACTTAAAAAAAAAAGCACTGTGTTTTCAGTTAAGGAGATTCACATATTTACTGAGAGTAAGGAGACACACATATCTACAGAGTAGAGGTCCTCTTAAAAAGCAAAGTAGTGTTTTTTCTGTTAAGGAGACACACATACTTATCTTCAGTTCTGAAAATTTTGGTGTGGACTAAAAGTAAGCAAATAAAATCCAAAACATAAAAATAATTAGAGATTTCTACTGACTGAAAGCACTTTGAAAACCGTTGTTTTTAATAAAGGTACAAGTAACAAGCCACACAGCTGAAGGAACATTCAACATTATGAATAAAATGTCTTGTAACTCATCAGCAACAGTCAATACAACCAATGTGGCTTAGAGAACCAACCAATTAAATTATGCACCTATTTTAAAATCATATCATTATCAGGTTCTCTAAGGTCCACTAATATTTTTGACTAGATTTTTTTTTACTAAAATGAGAACTTAAGCTTTTACCTCCATGAAGGCACTTAACATTAGAAGGCACTGATACCCAGAGAACAACATTCTCATGTAACTGTTAAGGACTTAAGTTTCAAATAAATTTCATAGCACTACTTAGAAGGGGGTTTTAATCAAGTTGAACTGAAGACAGCATTAACTGAACAAGGCTTATAGCTAGGATTTTCCCAGTAAAGTGGTACTTTAGAGAAAGGAAGCATCTGCTCATAATAGTATCTTCAAAAAAAAAAGGCTTCTGTTTCTTAACTTAGAGCAGTGTCCTTGAGAACACAGAGAAAGCAATAAACTTTCAAAATAATGATAAAACAACATGCAAACACCATACTATTGGTTTTTAAAAAATAAAACCAGAATACATTACTGTACATACAAATGTTTATGGGAACAGCACTGATCTCCATACCATGCTCATAGGGTGAAAAGGTTCCAGCATCTATGTTGATGTAAGGATCAATTTTGATTGCAGTGACACGTAGTCCACATGATTTCAGAATGGTGCCAATGCTGCTTGCAATGATCCCTTTGCCAATGCCCGAGATGACACCACCGGTTACCAGGATGTACTTCATTGGAAAATCAGCACACATGCACAGACCTTGACCTGGAAATCTAGAACAACAAAGATGTACATCTAATGAACATAAACTCATGTGTAGGAAGATCACAGACTCAATCTGCAAAAAACCTAAATTGAAATGACCTTCAGCAACATACAATAAAAACGACCATTGGTTACACACCAATATGTAAGATAAACACCTATCTTGTCCCTAAACAGATTCTGATGAGGCTGATCGGTACGCAGAGCGGAGACATTAATTTACAGCTCTGCACAGAGAGGGGCGCTGGGTGGCAAATCCACAAAAGGCCTACAAAAAGTTTTTACTATTTCTACATTTTGGCAAACAAAGGCACCAGTGTTCATCAGCTACCAGCTGCATTTTTCCACCCATCTGAGACAGGATGACATGCATCTCATCTGTAAATGAATTCACATTCCATTCAGGTGGCTGTAGAGGCTAGTCACTGAAGTATTTCTGAACAGTGCAGCATGGCTCACCATAGAGCAAGAAACTCTTTCCTTACTTAAATACCCAATTCACCCAAAACAACATGCAACAGCATGTGATCTAATGGCCCTCAGTATAAATCAAAGCAGTGTGGCTCTTCAGCTGCTGGTATGACGCAGTAAATATTCAGTGAACATTTTCATTTTTTTTTTCATTACAGTAAAGTAACATAAATAAGGCCTGGATCGTCAGGAGACTGAGTTCAGGAATGTAACAATGCTTGTTATCAATGGTCTTACATTTCTGGTAATAGGAATTACTAAACTATTTGCTTGTCAATATGATCAAAAAGACGACCATAACCATTAAACATATTTAACTCAGGAGAAAAAGGAAAGGGATTACCTTTTCCCTGCCATTTAATTTTAATATGTAGGTTTTATTCATAGCAAAGATTTTAAGACTTGGACCCTACTACCTCTGTTTCGGGCTATTCCTTCAGAACTCTGCTGTCAACATTAATATCATAAACACCTAAGCCATTTTCAAACCTCCTTTCAGGAAAAAAAGGGGAGATAATTTCAACAACGGTATAAATCTTGACCACATGCCACTTTAGAACTCTCAACTCTTGCTTACAGAAACCAAAATGAAAAGTTGGCAGCGGTTTTAGCAAAAACAGCGATATCCCAGCAGCTTCAGGAAACGCGTTTACTTGAAATAGGTACAGAGAACTGCAGGCGGTCTGGGAAGTCACTTGTAAAAGATGACGCAAGTAAGAGTTACGGCAGGGAGAGCTGAAAGCGCTGGAAGAAATCATTTTGCTGGGAAGTGGCACACGAATCACTCCGTCCAGCCTTATCCACAGCAGCTGCCGCCTCCGGCAGGGATTTGTGGGCGCGGCGCCCCGAACGCGCAGAGACAGGCCTCAGACTTACGTAGGAGTTAAAGGCGCTGCTCCGGCCGGAGCCCGGCAGCGCAGAGAGGAGAGCCCGCCGCGGAGAGCCGAGCCCGAGCGCAGCGCCGGCGGGGCGGGGGCACGGCCCCTGCAGGTAACGCGCCTCCGAGCGCAGCCCCGCAGCGGGCACCGGGGACACACCCGCGGGGGACAGCCCAGCCGGGGACAGCCCAGCCGGGGACAGCCCAGCCGGGACACACCCGCCGGGGACAGCCCAGCCGGGACACACC
>VXBQ01008003.1:39629-67670 GCA_013400175.1 Phainopepla nitens | reverse complement strand
GAGGAGCAGCTGCTGCCCGCCGGCAAGCGGAGCGGCCCCGCGGAGCAGGAGCAGGAGCGGGAGGAGGAGGAGGAGGAGGAGGCGGCAGGGCCGGCCGGGCAGGAGCAGGGCGAGCTGCAGGGGGACTCGGAGGCGCTGCTCAGCCAGGCCAAGGGATTCGGCAGTGAGTGTCCCGGGGCTGCCGGCTTTCAAATAAGGAAACAAGGCTGTAAATGTGTCTTTCTTATCGCCTCTTTCAGAGCTGTTTTTAAAGGAGCGGCTTTTGTTACGTATCAGTTCTGTTGGCGCTAGGGAAGGAGCTCTGTGTGTAACGAGAACAGATCTGTCTGCGTAGAACAATGTACTTCGTGGGTTGCTGTCGACGTTCGTGATTTCTTCATAGGAAAATAATAGGGTTTGATGATTTTGCTGGACATGTCTGCAGTCTTAGAATCACAGCCTGGTTTGGGTTGGAAAGGACCTTGAAGATACTCTCGTTCCAACCCCCCTGCCATGGGCGGGGGCACCTTTTGCTAGACCAGGCTTAAAGCCCGGTCTGTCCTGGCCTTGGACGCTGCCAGGGTTGGGGCAAAGCTGTAATTTGCTATAAGTAAAATTCCTGTTTTACTGTAGTGAATTCTTGGATAAAATTAATCAAAACTACAGACCTGTACTCATTAGAAAAGGGTTGTTTTTTTTTTTTTTAAAGGAGGTTTGTGTGTTTTAAAATTGAGGTTCTGAAATTCTGGATCAGTATCATCTGAGAGGTTAATCCAAGCTGGTTCTTTACTGTGCGTTGTCTTGGGCAGCCTGAAGTGCAGCAGTTTAGTTTGTGTAGTTTGGTCAAATACCTGTCTTGTGGTAAATTGGTTCTGATCTGCTGCTTGCTCTGATTGTTCTAATCTGCAAATTGCTCTGATCGTTCAGGAAGGAAAAAGGACTTTGAGTTTCAGGGGAAGAATAAGCATTGACTATTATCTATATAAAGATCCATCCCATAACTTGCTCTGTAAGTGAAAATTTGGTTTAGTGGTCAATGGGTCCATTGTCTGTGACACCAGAGTAGACTGTGGTGGAAAGGCTTTCTTGCTGTTTTAACACATAATCCTAGAAACCTCTGCATGGCCAGCAACCCGGGTAGCTGTGTAAAAAGAATCCCCTGGCAGATAAAGAATTTTACTGGTAAAACCAAAGCCTTATAGACATTAATTTTTGCTCATCATCATGCCATTACAGAAATTGTGAGTGTTTTGCCAGTGTGAACTAATAATAGAATTATTGCCAGATATATATTCTTAAAGCAGGCATACACTTGTAAGATGGAAGATGAGTTTCTTAGTCATTTGAAAGTGTTCTTTTTCACCATTAATCGTATTTTTCTAAGGCTAAGTACTACCCTTCTAGAGTTTTATAAGTACCTTAGTTCAAAAGAATATTTGCCTTTATTGGAAATAAAAAGTATTTTGCTCTTCAGCATGATTCCAGGACTGGCCAAAACCACTTTGTGCAATAATGCCAGAACATTAGCAGACAGCAAATGTGTCTGCACATTTTGCACCTAAAACAATTGCATGTGAGAGAGTTTCCAGGGATACATGAAACAACCAATAAAAGCTGGGAGAGAGTAAGCAGACCCAGTAGGTTGCTGCTTCCTCTACTGTCATGAGGGGAATAATGTAGGTGTTTATATCTAAAATGTAGACCATAACATTTTTTTGTACCTGAATCATGTGATGGGTTATAAAGCCTGATAACAGGTATAAAAGATGCTAGTAAGTGCTTGAAGGATGTTTGGTTACCACCATTCTGTGACTTGTAAGCTAAAGTTACTTACAAAAAAATGTCTTAAGGTTTGGCTAGACCTCTGCATATTTTGGTATTGATTTGGTGATATCATAACAAGAGAACATTTTATCTGCCACAGAGAAAAGTCAGCTTTCCAAAAGGTGACATCAAGTGTTCCAAAGTAACTCTTTCTGCCAGTGGCTAACAACCATGTATTAAAGGAACTTTTCTTTTAAATTATTTTTTCATTATAAGATTATTTTTTACATTTCTAACCCATAGGGAAATGGGTTTTTTTGAGAGTTCTTGAGAAGGAAGGTGGTCTTTTGTTTGAAACAGAAGTGCGAAAAGGGTTGGGGTTTTTGTTTGTTTGGGTTTTTTTCTTTTGGGGGTTTTTTTGGTTGGTTGGTTGGGGTTTTTTGACATAGCACCATCCAGGACTTTTGACTCCTGTATAAAAGTCAAAGGTGATTTTCTGGAATAACTGAAATGTGTGACTCCTATTGAGCTGACTACCAATCAGCAGCCCCAGATCCCTTTCTGCAGGGCTGCTCTCCAGACGCTCCTCTCCCAGTTTATATTCATCCCACATGCAGAATCCAGCATTTATTGCTGTTAAATTTCGTGCCATTGATGTTTGCCCAAATGTTCCAATCTCTCTAGATCTCCCTGCAATTATTTTATTTACTATGGCACTGACACAGTGGAACTGAGGTACTGCAGTCATTATGCAGCCGTTCAGATATAATTGCTTGTGATATCATGCCATCTGAGAAATAGTACCAATGTTTTAAAATCACTTGTCTATAAGCTGATACTTGATGTTTCTGAAGGTTTATGATATACATCTTGCTTCTTGCAAGTTTGTTCTCCTTAACTAAAACGCAGTAATACAGTGCAGATGGCCATGCTATGTGTATGTAGTTCTTTCCCTGCCACCTCTCTTCACTTCAGCACTGCTAATAAAAAGAGTGTGAGTCTTTGAGAATATTCTTCATTGCTGTTCTGACACTGAAATCTTTTCAGAAACTATGGCTCAGAAAAGTGAGCCAACAGGGCCACAGTGCTTTTCATGGAGCTAAAGAGAGGACAATGCAAAGTAGATGAGGGCAAACATCAAGAGCAAGCTTCTATGCTAAGATTTTTGAAGGAGGTGTTACCTGCCTGAAATTTTTCCTTGATTTGCTGCCTCAGTTCAGAAGACTCTATTGTGCATGTTGATTTTCTTTAAAAAATGTTATTCTGTTTTAATACTGTGGCTAAGTTACTTTATGGCTTAATGTCTCCAAAATACTTAAATGAAATCAGGAAAGACACGTTGCTTCAGAAAATTCATTGGAACGGAGTATTTCAAGGACCATTAGCAGTATTTGATTTAGTAAACAAAGTTGGTGTATGAATATTTGATTTATAGAAAGTTGTGATCATCATCGTCATTCAGGAATATAAACTAGAAAAGGATAAACAGAATTTTAGGAGTTTTTTGTAGGCCAGAAGCCAGGTTAATTTATTTTGAAAGAAACTTTTAAGTAGGTATCCAAACATCTAAAGAGAAGGAAAAATAAATGTAGAAAGAGAGATGGATGTAAAGAAATCTATTCTCAGGTCTTTCTTTTTTTGTCTGTGGAAGGTTATCTCTTCAATTTTGCCTCTGCTGCTACAAAAAAGATATCTGAGTCTGTTGCTGAAACAGCACAGACAATAAAGAAGTCTGTAGAAGAAGGAAAAATTGACAGTATCATCGATAAGGTAATTTATTTCTAGACACTTGATTTGAAAGATCTGTTTGCTTACCATTGTTACAACATGTGGCCAATCTGGCATTTGATAACATTTCTTTAAGCTGTCTTTAGATGTTAGCTCTTTCAAGAGGTATTATGCATCTCTTGTCATGATGAATGATGTGACTGAAATGTTTACTCAGAGTTGCAAAAAAATGGTCACCCTGCTTTTCTCAATGCTGCAACCTGTGTTTCTTCAGTTCCTCAGGATGTTGATACGCTGGAGAAAGACCAGAAGAAAATATGAAAAATGCTGATGTAGGTGTAAGGGCTGGAAGAATTTGAGACAGGCAGTTGGGGAATGTCTGTCCCAAGATGTGTGGAGTGTTTTCTTTTTGCTTATTTAGTTGGAGAAAGAGATGAGGTGGCTTGCATCTTAAAGGCACCTCTGTGCAAAAGTCAGACTTAGCTTGGCATTGTGCATACTGTATCCTAGGACCCTAGGGGTACACAGGCACAGTTTCATAAGAACCAGTGAGTTAATGGAACACCTTGTTACTATCCTGTTCTTTCCCCCACCATGACCCTGCCACGTAGTTCTTGCCCTCTCTGTTCCTGTCTGTCAGCTCCAGTTGTTTAACTTGTGCCAGCAAGTGTTCTTCCAGCACTTTAAGCCACAAACTTGCCAGAAAAAAATAAAAAGGCAGCAATAAGTGCCATGAAGTGTTCTGGGTTTGCTATTTAGAGTACCTTGGAAGGGAATGGAAGGGAACTGGTCAAAACCATTCCAGCTGTAGTAGGACTGTGCATCCAGCAGTGTCTGACACAGGCAAACCCCTTTTCCTGCACATCTCTGACAGCCCTTCTGGGGAACTACAGCATTTCCTGGTTATTTTTTTAATACAATAGAATTCTGCTTCTTGATATAAATAGCATTCATGTTGTCTTCCAAATGAATCGTCAAATGACATCAAATTAATTTCTGCTATGATCACATTTTACATTTTGTCTTCAGATTTCATTGACAGTTGTCTGTATAATATTAGCAGAGATCTATTTCCTTCTACAGTAATATCAGAATCTAATGTAATTTTGATCTACATCAAAGAGGAAAAATCAAGTAACAAGTTATTTGTTAATTTAATACACTAATAATAATGCTCCTAAGAAACTGTAGCTAAGTAGCTACAGCATATGTTATGCCTTAAATACCATTTTCTTTTTTCTGTAAATGTCTTAGAGTAATATGAATTCCCTGTTTCAATTAATCAGTATTACATACAGGAGAAACAAGATTATACCTGTATAATTATAAAGCCTTCTTCTTATACCATATAAATTTATTCCATAAGTGGAAAAAAATTACATAACTTTAAACCAGAAGGAACCACAATAATCTGTTTATATAACTGACACTACTGTAGTTCTCTCACTAATAGTAATCTTAACCTGAAATATTGGGTCACTGAAGGAAAAACGTAATAAAGGAATTTATCAGGATTTAGCTTGAAGACTTCTGTGCATTTTGGCAACTTGTTAATCCATAGACCTCACCACATAAAAGTTGTATTTTGTGAGTGGTTTAAGTATTCATTTCTAACTTCATCTTTTTTGCCTCTGCTTTTAACCACAAAACATTTGCATTCTTACTTCTAGATTATGGCATTCCAAAATTCTGAGACCACTCTCCACTTTTTAAATTCTAATTTCTATATAGAATATTTCTAAATATGATTTTTGAAATGAAAATTTGTCAACAACATAAGTGGAGAAGTTATCTTGTTTCAGCTAAGCAGGTGTTCTGAAATCCAGCTTTACAATTTTGAAAGTCCAGTTTCTTGCAATGGATGTATTTCTTAGGCAACTCTTGAAACTTTTCTAAGACCAAGGGTATCTCTAAGTGTTAATGCTTTAAAAACATGTTTAAATAAGTCTAAACAGTCTGCATTGTCTGTATTTGATACGGTGAGATAGTAAGTGCTTATGCATAGTATGCCAATGTTCAAATTATCAGCTAAAGTTTTCCATCTTTTTTCCTTGTCCCCTGAACTTGCTAAAACTATAAATAAAATTTTGAAAGCATACGTGATAGTTTTAAATGCAGAATCAAATGTTTCAGTAAAAGGAGGTGTATGATTGACATGAAACACCTTTAATTTAGAGGAAGGGCCACCACAGATAGAATATGCAATGTATTTGAAAGCACTTTCTGACTGAACATAAAACAGGAAGAGTGAATTTTAATTTTTTTTTTAATTGTGGTTACCTAATTTTTGTTTTAGACAATTATTGGAGATTTTCAGAAGGAACAGAAGAAATTTGTCCAAGAGCAGCAAACCAAAAAATCAGGTAATGTGTGCTTTTTTTTGATGATCATCACTAACATCACTTAAGTGAAACCTTGCTGAAAGCTGGATAATTGAGCTGTATCTAAAACTAATTCTAATGAAATACCTTATGACAGAACTTAATGCATATGATGGAACAGGAAGATTATATTTTTAAGTGAGGTTAGTGTTACGTTATGTAGTTGGTTTAGATTTGCTTTTTAACCAGATTCTGCTTCGTGAAATAAACTCAAAGATCACCATGCTAGCTAAGTTGTTTTCTCATGTTATGTTTCATCATTGACTTTTGTCTTTTTTAGTGTGTTACCTGAATGCAATAATTTTTGACAGTTTGAGTATGAAGTGACTGTTAATCTTTAAAATGAGTTGGTTTTAAATGGATTATGATAAAAATTTTCATGGTGTGTGTAGTTAGTATGTTAGTCTGGTTTCTTCTTGCAAGATTGTTTATGGGATTGTGTTGTCTGTATTTCTGTCTGATAGTAAACTTGGGATTCTCTTAATATATTTCTGAAAGTTTCATGAAAATAGGTAGCTAAATTGGCCAAAGGAGAAGTCTGGCCTGACTGGTGGCCTGACTGAAAGAAGCATCAGAATTTGATGTGGATCCATGTGGCTTAAAGATCTTGCTGATATCAGCTGCACAGGCAAATAATAGGCAAATAGTTTAAGGGCACAAGAATTATTTATCTGCATCACATTGTAGGTTGAATTTGCATTGATGGTGAAGAGAGTGATAAATATCTATACATCTACAGTAGTTTATTTTCCTCTCTGTACAGCCCAAGGAACTGTTTTGAAAGTATCTGCATAAAGATACAAACCAGCTGAGCTGGAGTAGGCTTACTCAGTGTGTAATGGGTTGTAATTCATAACAAATTTGTAACATTTTTCTCCATTAAAGAGAAGATGAAGAATTGGTGTCTTCTGGGTGTAAGTTACTTTTCAAACTTAATTTAGACAAAGTTTACATATTTAAAGTGGATCTGGAAATACTATTTGCAGGCAACTTAACCAGTTGTACAGCACCACTTCAGTAGCTAAACTGTATTACTTCAGTACAGTTACTTCAGTTTAGCTACTTCAGTAGCTAAACAGAGCCACCAAATTCTGACTGGTGCACACTGCAAAGAAATTTTTATTTTTACAAAGAGGTATTTTTTTATTATTACAAATACAGTTTTATTTTTACAATAAAAGAGATCAGCAACTATTTAGTTAATTTTTTTTACCTGTGATAAGCAAAGATCCATTCCTAGGGTTTCTCTGTTACACCACGGACTTAGCTTAGGAAAAAGACACAGTGACTTGGCCTACTGGTGTAACTCTGCTTACTGTTGTGACACTCTATGTTGCCTTATGTAAGGTCTGTTATTTGGAGTGGGTTTTTTTCAAGTAATATACATGCAATTATCTTCCTCCTTTCAACACTAGAAGCAGCAGTGCCTCCCTGGGTAGACAGCAATGAAGAAGAGACAATTCAGCAACAAATACTGGCCTTATCAGCAGTAAGTATTTCACTTCCTGTAAGATTTGAAGTTTTCTCTTGCAGAACTTAGAACAACTGGGTTTTTTTAATTAAGTTCAATAAATTTATGTGTTTTCAAGATACTTCTAATATGTCTGTCACCACACCAATCATGTACAAGAGTAAATAGTTGTATCAGTTTCAACTTGAACCAAAGCAGATCCTCAATATGATTTTTTATTTTTATAAAGGCTTTACCAATTGCTTTGCTGTTCTTGTGTGTGAAATATGGTGTCCTTTTTCTGATATCATTTAACGGCTATAAATATGTTCTTCAAAGGATAAACGGAATTTTCTGCGGGATCCTCCAGCAGGTGTGCAGTTTCATTTTGACTTTGATCAAATGTACCCTGTTGCACTGGTCATGTTACAAGAAGATGAGCTTCTCAACAGGATGAGGTTTGACCTTGTTCCCAAACAGTAAGTAATTTCTGCTGGTAACTGTACCATCATGCTTTTAACATGTCTGTAAATACTCCTAAATTACTCTTTGTTCCTTTCACTTCCTTCAGTTCTTTATGTCCCTCCAATGTGTACATATGTTTTTATGCTAGTGTCCAACACATGGAATATTGCATGTGCATTGCAGTTAGTAATTTGAGGTAAGAAAAAAAGTATCTCTGTGAGACAGAACTAATAAGAATCTGTTGACTTAAGTATGGGAGAGGCCTTCAGTATTTCCATGTCCAGTGTGCTAAATTAAATGTTTTTGTTTTTTTCTCCAAGGAAAGGTAAAGGCAACAATAAAAATGTTCAGATCTGTTGGTGTAACTGACATCCCAAAAAGGTCATTAAGATAGTCAGAGACTGCCCCTGGAGAAATGGTAATAGAATGTGTCTCAAAATAGCAGCAATGCAAACAAGAAAAACTGGATTTGGATAGGAAATGGGAAAAGCTCTCTGTTGCAGAGCTTTATTCTGGAGCTGTTATTCTTTGTCCAGTCTGAGACGTGGGCGTTCCCAAAATTAGGCTCCTTCTCTAAGGATGAAAATGGGAAGAAAATGTTTCCTTGTGACATTTTCTGTCTTAAATCTCCTTTTATAAACCTTCCCAGCTCCTCATTCTGTTTACCTTCTTCTCTCTTGTCAGTTCTGAGGATCTGCTCATATTTTCTGATGTTCTGTCTTCACTCTCTGGTCATGCTATCCTTGCCTTTTTTACGATATTGCTTAATATTTTTGTTGTCTATTCTTAGTCTCAGTGGTCACTGTTTGCCTGAATGGGTGTGAAGGTAGCTTCATTCTTTTTTAACCCACACGAGTTCGTCCCCACAGATCTTGCCATTTCTGTCTTCTATTGCCTCTGTGTTAAAGTTGGGTCTTTCTTTCTTGCTGGAGGAATTTCAGAGGGAAGTGTTACCTGAGGTAGGGGATAGTCTCCCCCTTAGCAGAGCTGGTCATTTCCAAGATGGCAGTTCTGGTTACTAAAGGTTCTGTGGATGTGCTGAAAGACATGCAGATAGTGAAAAAGTACTGCTGCAATCTAGGAGTGGCTTCTGCCACCACAGATGTTCCAGTTCCACCTGATGTCTAGGGAAGATGCAGACAATTATAGTTTGACAATAATAGAGTGTTTGGCTTAGAGGGGAAGAGAATGAGGTTGTTTGGCTTGTTGGGTTTGTTTACATAGTTTGTCAGGAGAGATGGAACAGCATAATATTTTTCCATACCATGTATTGCTGCATGCTGTTAAACTTTTTCTAGAGTTAATCATTACTGTTGTAGGTTCAAGTCAATTACAAATGTCTTGTGAGAGATCAGGAGCTTCTAAAATGATGGACTTTTTAGAATGTGTTAATGTCACATTATTTTTAAGGTTTTACTTAAATATCAGCTATGTCTACTTCTCTCTGCATATTTAATTTTATTTCACTGCTAGATGGTAAAAGGAACCATATTCCCAGTGTAATAATCAAAATCTGTTTGTTCTCTCTAGTGTAAAAGAAGAGGTGTTCTGGAGAAATTATTTCTACAGGGTGTCCCTAATTAAACAGTCTGCACAGCTCACCGCGCTTGCAGCTCAACAGCAAGCAGCAGGAAAGGAAGAGAGCAAAGGCAGAGAAGAGGATAGTGAACTGAAAGGTATGGGAAACATTTGTTTTAGCACAGTTCATTAACTTAGTCTCACACTGTTGTCTAAAATCAGAAGAAAAATTTTTCAAACAATATTAAAATTGAGAACATAAAGAGCAGTCTTTTAATGAAAGCCTTCCGTTGCACATATAAAACCTATATGCTTTTGCAGCATCAAATTGTCACAATTTTTATAAGTTTAATTAATTATCATGTCTAACAAGTACATCCAATAGGAGAAGAGTTGTCCTGGTAACCCACCCTTGGATGAGTCCCTCCAAGGATTCTTAGCCCTATATCTTGTTATGCCTACAAAGTATCTTATTATTTCAGCCCAGGTGCTAGTGCAAAATGTTAGAATGTCCATGTTAGAAACTCTTTTTCTTGAAAATGAGACCAAACAAAATTTCAAGAATGTGGCATAATTTGTGAGAAAGTGTAACTACTATTCTAAAGTGTGAGAAAGTGCTAGAAACTATAAGCTATATATTAAAAATTTATAAGGCTACAAATGTATTAAAAAAGCTAAAAATCTTTAAGCATCAACAAATGCCCACTGTATACATCAGGTGCCATCACATTTTTATCCTGGACTGCCTGTTAAATCAGGGCTTCTCTAACCATACTTGGTGTCTTTGTGGAGACTGGGGAAGAACAGGCTCCTGATGCTTTTGAGCTATTTTCCAATTTCAGCCAACTTTGTCAGAAGAGTGGATGTCTCAAGAGGAGAAATTTTATACTTGGCTATGACAGCTCATGACCATTAATGATCTTAGGTGTGATTTTTGACTTGTCAGAAAGAAGTAGGAGATGCCTTTGGTTCACTTGATCAGACAACAGGTACCAGCCAACCCAGACAGCTGGTATATGGTTTGCTCTTGGGTTTTGCTCATCTCTCATGCTAAACAGAAGTTAGTGAGTGATACAGGGGTAGAAGTACTGTGGTGGTGGAGTTCAGGGTGTGGAAAGGCCCATAATGTTTTGTGGAAACTGAAAAAATGGGGACCAGGAGCCTACCTGGGATTCAGCCTTGAGATGAAAAAACTGCTTCAACAAAGGTGTCTTCAGCTGCTTTGATCAGTTTCTACAGGTGATTCTTACTGACCCTCTTATGAACCACTGGACCTCTTTGCATGTTAACAGATTCTGCAAGCAGGAGTATCTGTGGCTTAAAGAGTATAAAGCAGTTAGTTACTGGCAGAAACACAAAAGATAACCAGTAGCTCATTAAATCTTAGCTTAACCTAGGTACACTCACCGTCCCTGGTAAGACATCTGAAGGATCTTGGCAGGCTGAGTAGGCATTGGGCAGAAGGAGAAAGCCTTTTGAATAGTTCTCATATCCCCAGTATCAAAGAATTGTCATCCATGAAATCCACTTATACTTATGTCCTGTTGACACTGCTGGCCTGACTGACAGTCAGCTGATCACTGCCAAGTTAACTTCTTTTTCCTCCTTTTTGAATATAATATCTTTCCATATAGGTATTTTTCCTCTTGAGCCACCTTTCTTATTCTTTTTACAGACTTTTTCACAGGTCTTTTGCACAGCTTAGTAATCTTCTGCACGGTCTGAGCTAAGATTACTCAGCTGGGCCTTTGCTCCTGGGATGGGCAGCTGAACTTTGGAGAGGCTACAGATGAAATTACAAAGCTTGGCTTCTGTGTTGCGTATTTGCCTTTGTTGTCAGTTTGTCTCATGCTTGTCATAGGTTTTGTTTGGAGTGTGCCTGCATCAGCCTAGGCAAGGTCCCCATCTAGAGTGGAAAAAGTTTTCTCTGAGTATATTCTGAATTAGCCTGTCCTGTCAGCATTGCTTGGATGGCAATGCTGACAGGACAGGCTAATTCAGAATATACTTTATATTGAGAGGCGCCAATTCCCCCTGTTTTTATTCAGGACAGTTGTTTACTGTCCCAAAACTATGGCTGTTTTAACTGAAGTCTCAGCTTTACAGGAGAGGTGGCATCTGATCCTATTGAACAACAAAAATACTATGTTTGAGTCATCCAAACACTTGGAAAGTACCATTCAGTCAAAGTGAAAGTTTCTGGATTCTAGTAAAATTCCCATTGTGACTAAAGCAAAACATATCTTCATTAAAAAAAAAAAAACCAAACAAAAAAACTCCACTGTCTTTTGGCCTGTTGCAGCTCTTCTACAGTTCATACCACCAGTGTGGGATATGCAGATAGATTTACTAATGGCTGCATGTTCTATAATGGCAAAGATGTATGTACCAGACCGTAGTAAATGCATGTTTTGTTTGACTGAGAAATTGCATAGATTTGGGAAGCTCTGAATCATACGTGTTATTTTTGTTTTAAGTAACCTTTTTGAAAGTTAGATTCCCTAATTGGAGGCTAAAACTGGAAGTAATTGCCTGTTGGTACTTCTTCATAATGTTCAGGGTTTCTTCTAAAAGCTGAGTGTCTATAAAATAGAATTGTTAGCCTTCCATACCTCTGTCTCCTCCTTAGCCACTCTTTTCAGAAAGTTAAATGAGCGTGGTTGATGTGAAAGGAAAAGAGACAAATGGAAGACATTCCACATTCTGGTGAAAAGGCTGTGTAAGATCTATAACAAAATGCCAAGTTCTAGCCCTTCTGTAGGTATTAGTAGCTCTGTAGTTAGGAACTAAGTCACCTTGGGATGAGAGCACACCACAGTGGAGGGGATGATAGCAGGCCAGTAGGTCCGGAATGATGGTAATGGTACATCAGGCACACCTGACTGGGGCATGGCCCAGTGCAGAGCAGCTGGGTCCCATCTGCCCAAGAGCACCAGGTGGAGCCCCAGGCACCTCTCTTGAACAACAAAGAGTTACTGCCATGTCCTACAGTTTTCCCAAGCAGGGAATGCTGGACTGTCTTTGGCTGCAGTGTTGGTTGCAGTGAGAGATCCTCAGAAGATAGGAGAGTGGAAGGAAGAGAGAAGATGGGACAAAGCAGTGGGCTTTGAGTAGATGAGCTATAAAAGCAGTGACAGCTACCAATTAGGGAATTATTTTAATTAAAACTGACCTTAATTTTAAAAATTAAACACAAAAAAATCAGAAATTGCTGAATTAGCAGGAAGGATCCACCTGGGCACCCTATAGGAAGCAGAGCTGCAAGCTCAGAGCTGCTTTGCATGTTTAAGCAAAAATAACTGCTAAGCAAGCACTCCACCACTACCACAGCCTCCCCTGTATGTTAGTTGTTCTTGCAGCCACCTGGCTTTTCATTGTAACTCCTCTCTCCTGAGAGCTGCACGAGGAAGAAAGCTGTGGTGTTCCATTACCTGCCAGGGAAAGATCTAACCTTGCTTGTAAACAATCACTGTCTTCCTAGCACCGTGCTCTTAAGTACAGAATGCACAGCAAGTTTTCTTAGGAAATTGAGACTAGCTTCTGTGTTTGTTTCTCAGTGACTTCCTTTGCCTGTGTGAAAGGTAAGGCTGCAGCACACTGTTCTCATGTGCCCTTAGGGGTGTGCATAGTACATGTGCAGTCTGGTCTGCCCAAGAGCTATCTGGCACCCATGTCAGTAGTAGCATCCAGCAGGGGAGTTTGAGAACTTCTGTGATACACTGTGACTGGATTTCATGACCACGTCTATGCATTTGTAACTTTAAAGATCTTGGGATATCATTTTGAGGGTCAGAGGGGTCCTGTCTGTTATGTTTGGAGCCATAATGAGGAAATGGCTTGCTAAATTTATGTTAATTAAGAATAGAAAATTGTTTCTCTTTGTTTTTGAAAATGGTTCACCCGTGGTTTAATTCAGCCTTTAACCACAAGGATTCCTTAAAGTATGGTATTTCCTTGTATATTTAATAGCTGTGCAATTTAAATGAGATTTTTATGTATTTAAATGTTATCTACCTTTTTTTTTCTCTTAGAAACAGTACGGCCAAAAACACCGCCTGTTACGATAAAGCCTCAAATAAAATCACAAGAGGTAAAAATGCTGTTATATTTTATCTGGGATTTAGCATGAGAAGCTGTTCCTTAATAAGTAATTATGCATCTTTTTGAGTAAATTCTGCTGTGAAAATGTAACAATATAGTATGTTTTGCTGTGATATTAATTTCTAGCATATAATCTTGAAACTTATTTTCAGCAGCAGAAACAGTTGTTTATCTGAAGAACGTTTTCCTTAGTATCCTGCATACTATGATATGATTTTACTGTCAAGAGTGAAATTTCTAAAATGTTTGGAGTAGAAGGTTAACATTGCATTGAAGGTACTAGCAGTACCTTCATAAAAATATTATTTGTATGCCATGTTCTGTCCAACTCTTCAAGCTGTGGTCAGGCTGAAGTATAGAAATTCTAAATGATGCAATGCAGTAGCAACACGGTTTTATTTCACTCTTGATTGGTACTGCAAAAACCTTTACCTTAGACACATAATGACCCTTGTTCATTTCTGGATTGTAAAATTGGTGCCAGAGAACACTCTTGGCAGAAGCAGAGCTGTGCATTCACTTGCCAATAATATGCAGCGGGCGAAGATTTCCAAAGAACAGTTCCCTCTTAATCTTACTTTGGTGTAGAAAACTTTACTGAATTGTGGTCAAATGTTTAATATTTAGGTCCTGTTCTAAACTACTCAGGAATTTATTATTGTTTCTGAAGATTACAAACTAAGAATTAAAGTTGTTAGGAGAGCACAAAAAGACAGCCTAGTATGTAAAGCAGATCATTTTCATTACAGCTATGTAACATCTTCTGTTTGTACAAAAATACTCTTAAAGAGAAGTAGCCAATAAAGAAAAATAGTTGTGAGAGTAATGCATTTGGATTTTGTCAACTCTATTTAAAAGCAGTCGCATGAGTGGAAGTATGTACTGGTGACTTGTTTTACCCTGTCTGGGTAAGTTTATACTTAAGTTTCTTGTTGCAGGATGAGGAAGAGATTTCCACAAGTCCAGGTGTATCGGAATTTGTGAGTGATGCTTTTGATACCTGTCATCTGAATCAGGAAGATCTAAGAAAAGAAATGGAGCAACTAGTGCTAGACAGAAAGAAAGAAGAGACTTCAGTAGTAGAAGGTAAAGCTGCTATTACCTCTGTTTCTTACTTAAAACAGTTCTAAGACAAGTTGATTTAAAAGAAAAAAATATATAAATAAATGTAATTCGGTTTAGAAAAGTAAATCTGTGACTGTTTTTTCCAAAGTGTATGAAACAGCCTTCAATGAGATATTGCAGAAGTTAATGATAATTTTCACCATGGTCAAACTACATATTACACAGAATGTTAACTGTGAGTAGCTTAAATCCAAAGAACCTAAGAGTTTTAGGTCACTTTCTTGAAAGTGAGTGTGGGGTATTTTTTTCTTTTTATCTCCTCCTTTCTCTTTCATAGGTTCTTCTGCGTATTAATTGTTTTCTTTAATTGACGTCCTTGTAGGTAAAGTACAGTATTTGAAAGTCAGGCTGTGTTTTCTTCTTTTGGCACCAGCTAAAAAGGCAACATTTGCACCAGAATATGAGCTTGAAGAGGCCTCTGCCTATAAAGGTTTACAAGCATCTGTAACAGTTAAAATTTAACAAATAGTTCTGAGAATGATAATAAGAAATTAAGTGGAGCTTATTAATTAAAGTAATACAGAAGAACTAATATCAGTATAAGGAGCATAAAAATAGCCTGTGATGATGTGACTCTGGCCACACATAATTTACTATGACAACACTTGTATATGTAGATGCTTATCACAAAATCTGCAGAATTTTCTTAGAATGTGCTTTGGATTTCGCTGAATTATTGTTTTCTGATTTTTTTTTTTCTGTCCAATACATAGCCAAGCTTGAGGAATTGTAATGAGTAATATCAGTTTCTTGCATCTAGTTCTTTGGTGAAGGTGTTTCAATAGGCCATTAATGCGTTACTTGTTCAGAGAAGTCTCAGCCGGCGGATTGACTTGGACTCTGGAACTGCTTACCTTCCTGTCTAGGCTGAAGTACCAACCAAAGTGTGACACATCAAACACCCATCTCCTCCCCCACACTCTTGCCTATCATAGGTAGAGCTAATTAAAACAGATTAGCAACACAGGAATGCCTTCTGACTCATTTTTTGCCCTGAAGTATGAAATATGATTACCTTTAACCCTGATTAAATGAGCTTGCCTCGCTACAAATGTCAGTGAGGAGAGTACTTTCTTCTTTGTCTTAAACTAGCCACTGTATTTGATCTTGATTTCTTTTTTCCATAACAGTATATCCACACTTTTACAAACTTCTTTTTTTTATGGAGATTTAAAATTGCAAAGGGAGATTCAGTTGAAAGTAGAGAGAAAGACTGTAGAAAATGATCTTGCAAAGGGACGCTCATAATGACTTAGCTGTGTATTTGCTCTTTATATCTTTATTATAGTATGCATATAGGAATATAGCCTTGTATAATAATTAATTCCTAATTGTGATCAATAGGTAGTTGAAATTTCTGGAGTTCCTTTTGTTTCTAAGGAGAATAGCCCATAAAATTTAGAGGATCTAAGAGAGATTCAGTGCAAATTCATCTAGTTTTATAAGAGTAAGCAACATTCAATATTACCCATTCAATTCTTACATCATTTGTCTCTTTTAGAAGAAACTGCTGATTGGGAAAAGGAATTACAACAAGAACTTCAAGAGTATGAGGTGGTGACAGAATCAGAAAAACGTGATGAAAACTGGGATAAAGAAATAGAAGAAATGCTGCAAGAAGAAAACTAAGCATTTTCACAAAATCACTGTAACCCAAAGCTCTTTCAGAGGATTGACATGGATTTCTGCTTTCATATTTTGCTTACAAAAATATCTTCAGAAGACATAAAAGAATCTAAAGTCCTTATAATTCCATATGGGAATAGAACCAGTATTTCTGTTCTTTATATGAGCAGTTTCTGAACTTCTATATTCTTCAAAAGAAAAAAACGAGGAGGCAGATACTGCAGGTTATAATTAAAAGTGATAACATTAATACATGAAGCAGTGGTTCAGTCGGAGGCATTTTCAGGTGATCAAGAAGGTTTTCAAAGAGATTTCTAAATCTGAGAACCACAATGTTTTTGTCTACAGCCTTCTGTTTGGCATGCAGAAATGGATGTTGTAAGTAACTTAGGCCTTGACAACAATTCTCTCTTGACATTTGCACTCTGATCCCTGTATAATCTGTAAATGTGTACTAAAGGTACATGTAGTTGGTAGATTTCACATGTATTAAACTTCTTTAATGTATGTAGCCAAAGAATTTATAGAAAACACTATCTAATAATTTTCAAGGATTTGGTAAAACATACTAATGCAGACTCCAAAAGAAGCTGATTATTTATCAGTCAGGCAGCAAACATTTAAGCATTTAAATTAGGATAGGGTTAGTAACTGCTTGAATTAAATTTGAGGTTGTTAATCATATTGAGATACTGCCTTTCCCCACAGAGAAATGGTTTAGTGCATTCTTTCTGCAGAAGGCTGTTATGTTTCCAGTTAATTTTACTGTCTGAGCTGAGAGCAAATTAAATGCTTCTCCTTATTTTAAGTGCTGAAACATTTATGTAAAAACTTTGACTGGTTTGCACATCTCTATTAAATACTGTAAATATGTATAAAATTGGTTCATTCATTTGGAGGGAGAGCAGTGAGGAGTAAAGATGCTTCAGGCGTAGACTTTAAAAACATACTTTTTCACAGTGCTTAAGACATAAAAAATAGGGGTTTTTTCTCTAAAAGGTTTTTGATTCTTCATAGGCATCTGGATGTTTCCTTTGGTTATACCATTGAGTCAGTACCTTTATAAATAGATAAATGAAAATTTTATGTTCTGTCATCTGTTTCATAAACTTCTATGACAAAGCATTCATGACATTCCAAATACAAAGGAAAATGGGTGAAATTAAGTAGGTCGGAGCCATTAAGCACAATTGAATTATAGGCATGTTACATACAGTAAGCTCTGTCTTAATGACATAATTCTGCAGAAAACTTCTGTTAAGAGACTGAAGAGATTATAGCTGTAATTACTCAGTCAATATTCATCCCGTGGGAAATGAAAAGAGTTAAGTAGTTTCCACTGCTGTTATTGTAAGAAAGGACTATTTAAAATTGTCTCCATTAGCAACTTGGACAGAAAGTTCTCTATTTCTCATTATGGGAAAGGAATTGCTTTAAATCTGCATACATTTGGCTTCTCAAATTACTTTATTGTCATACACTTTCTCAACTGCAAAACATTTTAAGCACAATTTTTATTTTTATAGGGTTTTTCACTTAGTTAACAGATGCAAGGTAAGTCATGGTAAATAAGAGGTACTTAAGGAGCTTTTTATATCTGGGATTAATTAAAGATGACAGAAGTTAAATCTGTTACACTTATAAAAATAAGGCTATGAACAGCTCAGTGGTTAGTCTTGACAAATACAACTGCAGTAGATTTAAGCTGGAGATATTAGGAACTGTCTACTGTACAGTGTGACATGACGCCTTCTAAAACTCTGGGTCATTCTATTCTGATAGTGGCAAATGCAAATATTCCCTGGATGACTGAGAGCTCCAAAATCACTACTCCAAAAATCCACTCTCTTAAAAACGAGTTAAATTATTCTTAAATACAACATTTCCAGGTGTATGATGGCGTTATTTGCATGAGGCTTGTACATCAAGCCTCATCTTTCTTTTCATGTAAGCATAACCTGTATAGTGGTCATAGATATTAAACTCCATTTCTCATAAAAGATGGTTCCTTCATATAAAATTCTTACTTTTCCCCTTTTGTGAAAAGCAAGTAGATGTATAAAATAAAAGAAACCAACCCACTGCTTAAATTTGCATTTTAAAAAGACAATAATGTAGCAAGGCTGAATCTGACTTGAGCTCTGGTGTTTAAAGTCTCTTATCAAAAGTCATGTTAATATTTTCAAATCTGGGTATCTGGTTTTAAGCTGGAAAACTGAAGTAATTTCTTCATAATCCTGCAGTTTTCAGGCCTGGCCCATGCCTTTCATTTAGGTAGGTGCTACAAGTGCCTAGCAGTTCTTATTGTGCGAGGGAAGAGGGAAAGTTTCTGCATTCCACTTTCCATGTGAGGGGAGCACAGGCAGACCTTTTCACTTTCATGGTGAATTTTGCATGCCTTTGTACCCAAATGTGTCATAATGATATATTAGATAAGGAAGTGTACTGGTCTTTTCTTAACAACATCATTCCAAGCACTGGGATGGTGCAGATGCTAAAATCCAGCAAAACAGTGCTATGAAATCAGTGACAAAATGAAACCAAAAATGAATGTCAGTAACATCATCCTGTGGATACAGTGTGACAGAAAGTACAGTTGTTCAAAACATTGAGAAGAAGCAAACAACAAATCAAAAGATAGTTGACAAATTTTCTTGGAAGATAAACTTGCAGATGTTTTAATTAACTTTTGGGAAACAGGGCAAAGATCACCCGGGAATCATGTGAGTGGGTTAGCTTAGAATAGCTCTGAGATAGCAGCATCTCCACTTACTTTGTGCACTGAACAATCATCTTCAGCTGTTAGTTTATAATGCCAGTTGGTATTAGTTAATACCTGCATGGAAATTTTAAAATTTAATAATCTATCTGCAGGAAGAGGAAAAATTGTAAAATCGGGAATAAGAAAAGTGTGGTGAAAAGTTCCCCTACATTTTTATCTGATCACTTATAGATGATCTGTTATCAAAGTTAATCAAAGCTTTCAGTTTCCTGAATTGTTCTAGTAAACTTAAAATTTTTTTAGTTTTTTGCCTCAGTATTTTTTTTTCCTTGCTGTTTGGTGATCTTGGTGGTTGGTGGGGTGATGTATGTAGTACTGAAGTGCAGGATGTCAATTTTAACCTCGTGCATTTAAAGAGTAACTCTATGTGCAAGAGTCTGTTGCTGGACTGTGAGATGCATCCTTGAACTGTTGGCTACTCACATATTATTGACTTTTACTTTGCAATAGCTATTGCATAGAAAGGAGCAAAGTATGTCTGGTTACTTCTCTGTGCGCTGCCAAGCAGTAGCAGCCACATCGGGCCCTCGGTCCCGGGGCTTGTCAAGAATGTGGTTGTACCATTGATGTCTCATTCTGTGGTCCTAAATCTGAGCCAGACACAGTTAGGGTGATAAAAAGGGGTGCCTTTAGATAAGGATCCTCAGGTGCACAGCTCATTAGGTGGAAAACACTGAAGATGCATACCCTGTGTGACGTGTGTACAATTTTTGTAGACCCTGCTCTGTGACAAGAGCCCTGCAATTAGCAACGCGCCTGGTGAAGTAATGCCCCCAGTTCTAGCACCCTCTAAATTCTCTCCCTGCCGTCGGGGGCCGTGCAGGAACGGGATCCCCCGCTGCAACCCTCCCGGCTGCTTCCCTGCCCCACCAGAGACCTCTAAATACAGAACCCCCAGATGCTGGCAATGAAATGTGCCTTCTGTCATACCTTCCTTCCATGCCAGATTCTTTTGGAGCTTCTGCAGTTTTGCAGTTCCCCGGATGCAGGGATGGAGAGACACGGACCATGCTATGCAAGCAAAGCTGGTTTATTTCACTAATCACCCTTATTTAGAGTTCTCTAAGTTCCGTACAAAATTTTCTGCTCAGAGCCCTTTGCCCTTGTTCTGTCAGTAACACAATCTTGCCGGGTACCAAGTCCTTGTTACATTCTTGTGCCAGCAATGTCCTTGTTACATCTCTCATCAGAGTGACCAGAGGTGATGTCTTCACTTTTGTTCTTGCCTTGAGTTTATCTCTCCCATGGCTTCAACTGTACCGGGGTCATGAGGTTGGCAGCACTACCCAGCTCAGCTTCTGTAGCTGTCTGATCTTCCACAATTCCCCCTTTCTGTTCCACAGTCACTATTTGCTTTATTGATTTATTAATTAATCTCTGAATACATTGAATCAAGGAAGGCAGACATGTCACTATAACTAACAGCATTTCTAATACAAACATTCCTATCTTAATTAAATTCTTGACCCGTCCAGTTATCCCCAGTTTCTAAAAAGGCTGTTAAACCAATCAGTTGCATTTCCTGTTTCTAATTTGGCTACGNCACAGAAATCTGTGTTGTGAAATCATGGATGTGTTGGGTGTTAGTAGTGAGAGTCGCCCTAGACTGTAGGGTCTCCCTTAATATGTGATGGAATAGCAGCCCAAGCTCGGTCTCCACAAATAAAAAACACTCCTGATGGTAATGATAATGGAGCATTAGTACAGTGAGAGATGTTAGTGGAAGTGTAATGACACTAGGAACTTTCACTTCTGAATATGGGTTGGCTTGAAAAAACATCCCATGCTTTAGATTGGCTGGCCTCAGAATAATTAAATTTAACCAGAAGTCCATTTTTACAGATCCCAAAAGTTCTAATTCTTGGGGCTCAAGGGTTGCATAAGGGAGATATGGGACCCATTGATCCCAAGCATCAGCATGATTTTCAAAATGAAGGACATGAGCCAAAGGGTGATGTGGCTATGTATCTAAAGGTAAACCAATGAGACAAGTAGAAAATGGGTTTTCAGGAGAGGCCATAGCCAAGCATAAAGTATCTTGTCCTGTTTAATTGGCTTAAGTTTTCCATGATAACAGGATAACAGGCTGATTAACAGACCAAGTAAAAGTTACAGGAGGAAGCACCAATACTAAAAAAGCCTTTACTAGCATAAGCCAAATACTACTTTGAGGCAATGGCGATAGAGGACTCCCCATTACTACTATGGGAGGATGTAGAATTAACACTACAGAACTTATTAACAATGGCAAGCCACTGTTCACTTGATAATTCCTGATGTTTGGGTAAACCATATAGATGCCCACATACCAGCTGTTTAATTTGTATGTTATTCTGACTGCTCCTTAAAGGGTCACAATGCCGACAGTCGGCTCTTCTTTTATGAGAGGCACCAAAAGTCACCCACAACTTTGACACTCACACGGAGTCCATGTTGATGATGCCCTATGTGACAGGCCAAGCAGGGGAAGGAGGTTAACAGACCTGCAACCACCTCTGGACATACGATTGTCTGATTCTCTGAGGATGGAAGACCTATCTTTTAATCCTTTTCTGTATTTTGATCAGCTGGCTGTTCAGTGATGTTCTTGGCTGGAGCCCAACAAGGACTGGTATCTTCAGAACCTGAAGGGATGGTTGCCAGCCAGCTCCTGCTTCCTTTCAGCAGCACTTCAGTTCTGTGGGCTCTCCACCGGACTCCAGCTGGGCGAATTGTTGCTCCTCACACGGGAACACCGTTTGTGGGATTGAGAGACACGGGCCATGCTATGCAAGCAAAGCCAGTTTATTTCACTAATCACCCTTATTTATAGTTCTCTAAATTCTGTGCAAAATTTTCCACTTAGAGCCCTTTGCCCTTGTTCTACCAGTAACACAGTCTTTTCGGCTATCAAGTCCTTGTTACATTCTTGCGCCAGCAATGTCCCTGTTACATCTTCTCTGGTCAGAGCAGCCAGAGTGATCAGAGGTGATGCCTTCGCTTTTGTTCTTATCTCTCCCACGGCTTCCACTGTAACAGGGCTTCCACTGTAACAGGGCTAAGAGGTTGGCGGCACTACTCGGCTCAGCTTCTGTAGCTGTGTGACCTTCCCCTCCTGGACTGCCCCAAAACCGCCCCTGTAAAATGCCAGCAGGGTGCGGGGAGGGAGAGGGGGCAGGATGGTTCTCAATCTGAGAAGCTGTCTGTAGAAGTCCCTCCTGTTCCAATGAAGAGTCTCCAGAACTGATGCCTTTTTCTCTGATCCTAAAAATATGAGCCAGGCACAGTCAGGGTGATAAAAAGGAGTACCTTTATAATACTTTTATATAAGGATCCTCAGGTGCACAGCTCGTTAGGTGGAAAACGCCGAAGATGCATACTGCAGGTGATGCATGTACAGTGTTTATACATTCTGCACATCAGCCTATTTGACAAGAGTCCCCAGCTAGCAACTGACCTGGTAAGTAATGTCCCCACTTCTAGTACCTTATAAATTCTCCCTGCCTTCAGTGGGAACCAGGCCCTGTTTGCAAAAATATGTCTCAAAAAGCTGGTTTCAACCTTGGTTTCTAAAGAGAACCAAGATAGCATAGTGTTGTGGAATTTGTTTTGTCTTCCTGCCTAGGAAAATGCTGAAGCTAAGCTACAATAAGAAGCTACAAAGCTACAAATATATGTGTAAAGAATGCAGACAATATATATTAAAAAAAAAAAAAGTTAAAAACCAAACCCATTTACCACTTCGAAACCTGGTTTTAATTCAGCAGAAGTCTACAAGATGTATTCTCTGGCCTGACACTTATGTCTCAGGTAAGAGCTGAGTGATAGATCTGTAACAGCAGTACAGTGGCCTAGCCTTAAATAACATTCCCCATTAGTAGATTTTCCTTCCAAAATACTAATTTTCAATGCTTTTCTCCTTTGTTTTAAACATTTGGATTGTTTGTGTGCGTACGTTCATGATTCTAAATTTTTTTTTTACAAAATGGCAAGTAAGTAAATTAATTTCTTGCTATATTTTCTGTGTATATATTACAGTTAACTATTGGCAAAAACAACAATTTCTACAAGAATATCCGCAGATATGTGTGGCTTTGTTTTATTCTCAGTATAGCCCAGCATTTACAATAGATAGATAGATAGACAGATAGATAGATAGATAGACTATGCATACATATAAATGCAAACCCACATGTATCATAGTGTCTAAATGTATTAAAGAAGTTATAATGTACTTTTCAGCTGTTACTTTTAACTACATACCATCAAGAGACAAAGGGCAACCAAAATAATTAGCATTAGTTTGTCATCATTTGTAATGAGATTACTCTCTGTCAAAATTAAGAATGAAATCACTTGCTTCGTTTCCTAAAAGACTGGTTTTCCTTATGGACAGGTTGGGGGACATTTTCCTTTGCTAATTCAGGAATTCACGAATCTATGAAAAACCTCTCCAGATAAACTTGGGAGGTATAATTAATTCAAAACTACATAAGCAGATAGGTTATTTTGTCTCAGTGTGATTCTGGCAAAGTAGGGAAAGAGAAGAAAAATGCCTTTAGTTAAGGGCTTTATGTAAAATTAGAAGAATAAATATTTGATGCCTTCTTTGATATATGATGCTCTGAAGAAAACCATGCTTAGTGGGTTTTTCTTTACTTGTATGCATAAAACCTTAATTCTGCAGTTGCTTTATTTATTTCATTCCGTGGGTATGGTTTCCATACACAAATGTGAAGGTTTAAGAGCCAGATAGAACTGCTGCTTTTCTGCATTCCCTTTCCTTCCCAATTAAACCCATTTACTCACAGTCAAATAATGGCCAGAGAATGGGTTGATACACCCAGCTTCTTGCCCCACTTACTTCAGAAATGTTTTAATGCTGGCCTTGTGCCCTTTGATGCCAGCAATTTCAACATCAAACAGTTTTGATTGTGCTGTATCATCACCACCTTTCATCCTGTATCATGTGTAACAAGATTTTCAAGCCCATCATGTGTTGGGTGGATGAAAGGTCCTGGTATAAGGATGTTACTGGGGTGGAGAGGAGCTTCCACAGATATTTGCTGTGGATGTGGAAACAACAATCTCTTTGTGGGATGTAGTGTCAAAAAGTTAGTGGGCATGTACATGAAAGAGCAGGAACCATTGCCTAAGCAGGCAAAAATACTGGTGCAAAGGATCTTTCAGGTGGAGGAATGTTGTTTTCCAACCTACTTTGGGTTTCTCTGACTGTGGATGTATTTACTAGTCAGCTGGCATGTCTGAGCACATGTTAAAAACAGAATGGTTATAAGCAATTAGAAAAACCACTAATAATGTTTGCCCTGAGTCAGCTGGCAATCTCTCCACCCTGGCCACTGCACTATTCCCACTGGAGCTGGCAAGCAACCCAGCTTTGGAGGCCAGGTGCCAAGGGGTACAGTAGGGAGTGGTCTGCATCCCCTTGGTCTGGGGAAGCAAGAAATAAAGAAGAAAATCACCAGCATATTTAAGTCATAAGTGCAAGAGTAGCTTCTGGCTTGGGTGTCAGGCCCCCAGTCCTGGCTGCTGTAACCTGGGAGAGGAGCAGTTTTAGAGTGAGCAGTGCCAGGCTCACCCGAGCCCCACATCAACCACCTGCCTCCTCACCATGGGCCACGGCTCCCCTTCCCACCCCAGGGACATCTGAATTCCATTGCAAAGTATGTTTGCACAAACATGCAACTGGCTACTGTACTTATTCATAAAAAAAGTACAGCTCCTTTTTAAAAATAGTTCATTACTTCCCTGGTATTGTGAGGTAAGAATTTATTGATGTGTGAAGGGGAAAATCTTTTTATTGGTTTTGAATTTACCTGAGAAATGTGAAATGTTTGACATAGGAACACAGAAAAACTTGCCTTTGCCTTCTTTGCATGTCCCACAAGTTAACTTTCTTGAGCCAAGCAGGAAGTTTCAAACTTCACTCTTTTCTTTAAAGGGGGCAGTTTTCCATATACCAAATAGTGTGTAGCAGCTTTCTTCAAAACTCACCTTTGGAGGTCATTTTCTGGAAGTGAGGTGTGACATGCAACAAGCACATGTGAGAAAGCACCACCCAGCTGGCACATCCTGGTTCATTTTCTGTATTTCTCCTCATCTCATTCCTCATGTACCCCAACATCTTGTTTGTTTTTATCCATAGCTATATAGTATGTTCGGCCAGTACGTGTTTGCAGTGGACCCCAGGCAACTTCCTTAGCCACCACTAAATTTTAGAATCCTGTGAAGCGTGGTGATTTGGGTTGGGTTTTTTATTTGTTTATATTTTTCTGTTTCCCTCTTGCCTTCATTTTAATTTTTGATTAGTCATTCTGTTAAAAGTAACATTGGAAGAATTACTGCTCCTACTTAGTGTCATGGAGGGAAATGTTCCAAGAAAAATTCTGATAGTCCTGACCTTCTTCAATGCTCCAATAGAAGCAATTATCATAATCATCATGAGGAAAGGACAAAATTAAATGGTTTCCTGACTGCATTGTATGTTGTAACAATGCTTTAAGGAAAAAAAAAAAAATCTTTATTTCACAGTTTCTCAATCGTCTTTGGTTAAAGATTTGAACGTCTTGTCCTAGCTGTCACCTTGCTGATGTGTTTAAACATAATGGAGGAACTCATTTTTCACCCAGTTGCCTGGGAGTGCCTCTGCAACGAGGGCAGTGAAGTACCCAAGAAATATGTCAACCTGGCTGGTAAGTGCAGAAGGTTCATGAAGTCAGACTACTCTTAGGTGATAACCACATAACTTGGCTGTAGTTCATAAAAACAGAGTGCTCCAAAAATTTGTAAAAAGTTGATGACTAAACATTTCTACTAATGGATATTTAGTTATATCCTAAATAATAATTTAAAAGAACTAATTTTCCTGGAATTTCAGCTTCTTGCCTGTCAAAACTTGAGACCACTACACGTTCCTGGCAACAGCCAGTTGGGTGGAACAGCTACTTGGCTGCTCCTGGTGCGTAGGATTGCACAAGCAGTCTCCAGCAAGGTCATGCACAGGGCACAACTGAAAATATGTTCTCAGGACGTGTATTTACTTGCAGGAATGGAATATAAATTTGCCATACTGTTGACATGCACTTTATTGGTAAGTGCATTTTTGAGGGAAGGCATGTTCACAGGAACACAAGAAGAGACACAGGGAGAAAATGTTAAATGTAATTTAATATACTAAAAGTAACTCTTTTAGTAGGACAACAGCACTGCAGGCAGACAGTGCACCAGAAATGTGAGTCCTGAAGCTGATGGTACCTCTTGCACTACACCTGCATCAGCTATCCTCAAAAAACCCTGAACTTCTAGAAAACTGACTTACTAGGAAGAATATCTTTATTAACAAAACAATTACAATTGATCTGTGCCACTTTATCAGCAGAAAAAACCCAAAAAACCCCCCAAAAAACCAACATGCAGTTCATGTGTGAACTGAATTGCTGGAAAATATATTCTCTAACATCTGATAATTTTAGAAGAAAACTTTGTTTTCCTTCACAGAGCAACCCTGTGTCTGCTTCTGCTGCACAATGTATGTTAATCTCCCTGGCAGCCAAATTCACCAAAATAGGGCTCGCAATTGATTTTATTACAGACAGCAAGAGCTCTGTGCTTCTTTAATCCATTCTCCCCAAGTAGCTCGTGTTTGCAATTAATCTTCTTTCTATTCAAAAAGTGTCTGAGAGGGGAACAGTGAAAAAGTAATTTATGTTTTGCAAATTACGATTTTTAAATTTATATAAAATAATGATTGAGAGAAATTAAAAGTAATCTTAAAGCTCTATTTAAGGATTTCATGAGCTATCCAGGGATCAGAGTATGTTTGATCAATGGATCTCTTGCCACTCTCAAATGGAAGGGATGCATGGGAAAAATACTAAAACAACAAAATTCTGCTGTGGAAGAGGAGTGGGCTTTCTACCTTTTCCCAAGAATTTTTACCAGTATTATACATGTTTGTAAAAGAAAAAGTGGTTTTGGGGAACAAAGCTACCATCTAAAGATCAGGATGACGCAAAAAAATGTAAAATTATTTTTCATCTTGAAATGAACAGTTGAATACTTCTGGTAAGTATAGGTTTAAGATGTAAGGACAAGATATTTTAAGCAGTTACTGCCCCGCTGAAGCTACTTTATTCAACACTGACACATGATCTATTTTCTGAAGTAGCAAGCGCTTAGGGAGGTTTAGAGTGATATTTTCACTCAGTAACTCCGACGTTCCCATCACATATGGAGTGGGTAAGTTTATTTCCCCGGAAAGCAGGAACATATGTATCCATATGTATTTCCAGGATGTTTGCTTCCACCAGTTTCCAGTTATCCCCCTGCAGTCCCCGAGGCGCACGGGGCACGGACGGCGATTGACGGGAGGCAGGCGTGCCTCGGCGGCTTCATTCTCCGCTCCGAAGGCTGCATCCTCGTCTCCCCGGACGCGACCCTCGCCGCCGCTGCCCCCGAGCAGGGGCCCCGTGCGGGGCGGGCGATGGCTCACTGGGGCGTGCCCAGGGGGAGCGCTGCCCGCAGCCCCGGCCCGCAGAGCGGGGCCCGCCGCAACTTCTTGCGCAACTCGCTCTCCCCGCACGCACGTCCCAGTTTTCCCGCAGAAGCAGCAGCCGGGTATCACCGAGTATCTCCAGTGAGCCTCTCTTGACTGGAGAAGTTCCAGAGCCGCGCGGACGCCACCCGCGCTCTGGGACGGCCCTGCTCGAGCAGGTCGGACCAGCCGCCCCACCGCGGTGCCCTCCAACCTGACGCACTCTTTGATTCGGCTCACCCTGGCCGCCCCGCCCCCTGCCCCGGCACGGACACGCCGCTGAGTTGGCCTCGACTTCAAAGGCATGACCAAGGCAGGAACAGACACGAGGGAGGCGGGAGGCGGCGCGGGCAGGGAGGGGACCGGCCATCACCGCCGCCGCCGTCCGCCCGGGGCCACGCCGCCTCCCCGCTCCTCGACGGCAGGACTACAGCTCCCGGCACGCCCCGCGGCAGGGAGGGCGCGGGCCTCCCACGTGAGCCGTAGGACTGCGCGGCGATTGGCTGAGGCCGGGAGGGAGGCGGGCACCCGGGGAGCACTTCCGGTGCCCCGCGCTCGGCACTTGTTTGGATGCTGCCGTCACATCATG